>JAJIBD010002763.1:0-265180 GCA_021461705.1 Cryptotis parvus
GGTCCCACCAGGCACATTCCACCTGCCTGGAGCCATTGGCAGAGTCTGGGGGTGCTGCTTTACTCCTCGGCCTAAACATTTACTCTCAGAGCCCCCGAACTTCCGGACTGCCCAGGGCAACCTCCTCATCTTCAGTCACGGTGGTGGGGGTGGGGAGCAGGGTGGGTGTGGGAGGGAGGCGGCTGGGGTTAGGTCCGCAGGGGTGAGGCACTGCCTAGATGTGTGTGTATCAACTCCAGCGTGCTACGCCCGCCCAGTGTGAGTGAACCACAGCCAAAGTGGGAGACTCCCTTTGCAACACAGCTGGAAGAACAAAGGGAAGGGGAGGGGACATCATAGAATTATATCCTTATCAGTGTTTGGTTTGGGGCCACACCCAGCAGTGCCCAGGGGCTAGGCCCAGCTCAGCACGAAGGTATTGCTCCCCAGTGCTCCAAGGACCAGACTGTGCTGGAGGTCAACCGGGCTCCAGCCTGCAGAGCTCACACTCACACACTCAGCTGACCCCAGCTCAGGGAGTCACTTAAAACAAGCAAGCAAAGGGCTGGAGGGGCATGGCTGGAGGGCAGGTGCAGAGAGGCGGAGTCGGAGGTCAGTGTGGAGGGCAGAGGGCAGGGGCAGAGGGCAGAGGGCAAAGGGCAGAGGGCAGGGGCAGAGGGGCAGAGGGCAGGGACAGAGGGCAGAGGGCAGGTGCAGAGGGCAGAGGGCAGGTGCAGAGGGCAGGGGCAGAGGGCAGAGGGCAGGGGGCAGAGGGCAGAGGGCAGGGGGCAGAGGGCAGGGGCAGAGGGGCAGAGGGCAGGGACAGAGGGCAGAGGGCAGAGGGCAGGGGCAGAGGGCAGGGGCAGAGGGCAGAGGGCAAAGGGCAGAGGGCAGAGGGGGCAGAGGGCAGGGGCAGAGGGCAGAGGGCAGGTGCAGAGGACAGAGGGCAGGGGCAGAGGGCAGAGGGGCAGGGGCAGAGGGCAGAGGGCAGAGGGCAGGGGCAGAGGGCAGGGGCAGAGGGCAGGAGTACTGACTTGCACATGGCTGACCTGGGGCTGATGCCCGTCATCCCATAAGGTCCCTTGAGCTCTGCCAAGAATGATCCCTGAGTTCAGAGCCAGGAATAATCGCTGAGCACTATAATAATCCCAGTGTGGCCCCCAAACCAAATAAATAAATGAATAAATAAAATGAGCAAAAGGTTAAAGGGAAGATTAAGGAAATAATACATGTTCCAGTTAAGGAAAGTGAGCCAGAGAGGCTGAAGCAACAGCCCAGCAGGGGGCGCGTGCCGGCCCTGTGCACCACCAGCCATGTTTGATCCCGGCATCCCCGAGCACCGCCAGGAGTAATTCCTGAGTGCAGAGCCAGGAGTAAGCCCTGAGCACTGCTAGAGTGAACCCCTCTCCCCACAATGTAGCCCGGGGGCTTACAGAGGTAGTAGAGCGGGTAGGGCCCTGCCCTTCACATGGCTGACCCATATGGTCTCCCAAGCACGCCGCAGTGATTCCTAAGTGCAGAGCCAGGAGTAAGCTCTGAACACAACTGGGAGTAGCCCCAAAACAACAACAAAAGTAGCCTAGGCCTGTTCAACACCGTGTAACAGAGCCCTATTTAATTCTTTATTGGAGGGGGACTTTTTAGGTCACACCCAGCAATGCTTAGGGGTTCCTCCTGGCAGGGCTTGGGGACCCTATGGGATGCTGGGGATCGAACCTGGGTCAGCCCCTGTGCAAGGCAAACACCCTCCCCACTGTGCCATCTCTCCAGCCCCGGTTCTTAATCTTGAGGGTCCGTGCGAGGCAGCCACACCCGTGCTGTCTCCCGGCTCGCGTTTCTATTTGCTCTTGTTGCCGGGACGGATATGGCATGCGTGTGCTCAACCCCTTGCTTTCTTCCGGTCTTGTTCCTATTATTTTATCATTTTACTTTTGATTTTTTTGCCCACATCTAGTTGTGCTCCACACTGGTCATCTCCAAATCGCCGATTTGGAGCAAACTAGATGTGGGCAAAAGAAATGTCATGCGATTTGGAGATAGAGCCGTTACCGACTGGATCCCACGGGACGTCAAAAGAGCACGTGGCCGCCCACCTACAAGATGGTCAGACTTCCTTGTCAAGACCCTGAAGGAACGGTTTGAGGCTCTTGGTATTCCTGGAGCAACCAGATGCCATTGGGCTACACTGGCACGTGATAGGGTCCAATGGAAATGTTACTGGCGCCAGCTCGAGCAAATCGATAAATAACGGGATTCAAGTGATCAAGTGATCAAGTGATCAAGTGATCTAGTTGTGCTCAGGGCCTGCCCTACTCCTGGCTCAAGTCTTAGGGTTGCTCTGGGCAGTGCCTGGGGCCCATCTGGTGCCATGACCCAGCCCCAAACTCTAGCCTGCAAGGCGTCGGCTGAGCCTTCTGAGCAATGTCTTTGGCCCCTCTCTGTGGGGGTGGGGGTGGTGGGGGGGCCACACCGCGCCATGTCACAACTTCAGGAGCTACTCCTGACTGCTCAGGAGTGGCCCCTGGTGGTGCTTGGGGATCCTACATGCTGCAGAGAGGGACCCGGTGGGCTGCATGCATGGCAACTGCCTTGCCCCCTGCACTGTCTTTTCAGCTCTGGAGAACTTTCTTTGTTTTGGGTCACACCTGGTGACGCTCAGGGGTTACCCCCTGGCTCTTCACTGGAGGAATCACTCCGGCGGTGCCCAGGGGACCATATGGGATGCCGGGGCTTGAACCGGTTGGCTGTGTACAAGGCAAACGCCCTCCCCTGCTGTGCCGTCGCCTGGCCTGAGCCTTGGAGAACTTTGATGTTTCATGTGTCCCTGTGCTCCCCCACGCCTCTGCTGAACTATCTGGGAGGTCATACCTGCTGCCTGCTGTGGCTGTCCACTGCTGCTGTCCACTATTGCTGCCCATGGTTGCTCTCCGCTGCTGCTCCTGCATCTCCAGGGCCTAGGGCCTTGCCAGCACCTGCCAAGTGTTGCTGAGATCCTGCGGAAGTGAATAGAGGAGTGAATGATGGTGAGAGAAACGAGGAGCCGGAGAGCTGTGAGGAGTGGCCTGGACGGTGCGACTGGCAGCGTGGGTCTGTGAGGAGTCACTGAGAGCTGAGGGCCAGGCCACGAGCCCGGCCCAGCCGCCTGCACCTCCCCTCCCTGCTTTTCTTGTCCCCGCAGCCAGCCCTGGACGGAGTGTCCTTTCCCCTCCGACAAGTCCCTCCAGGATAGGCAGTACATCACAACCTTCTCCTGGGGAGCCCCGCAGAGGCCAGCAAGAGGGGAGCGGGCACGGCCAGGCTGAGCCGTGACCCTCCCCCACGCCAGCACACCCTTCCTCGAACATAGCAGAGCTCCACTGAGAGTCTGTGGGGTCAGTGAACAAGCCCTCCGCCCTGGGGCTGTGCTGGGAGAGTGGGGGGCCGGCATCCCCCCATGGTGACTATATGGGATGCCGGGGATCGAACCTGGGGCAACTGCGTGCAAGGCAAATGCCCTCTCCGCTGTGCTATGGCTCCAGCCCCGGGTCTTAATTCTTAAAACATTGAGGAGGGCCAGAGTGATAGCACAGCGCTGGCCGACCTGGGCTCGATCCCCAGAATCCCATATGGTTCCCTGAGCACCAGCAGAAATAATTCCTGAGTACAGACCCGCACGGCAGAGCCTGGCAAGCTACCCGTGTCGTATTTGATATGCCAAATACCAGTAACAATTATAGACCTCATTCCCATGACCTGATGGAATGGTTTGAGGCTCTTTATGTTCTTGGAGCAAGCAGATGCCCCTTGGGCTGCACTAGCATGTGACAGGACGTATGGAGATGTTACTGGTGCCTGCTCGAGCAAATCGATGATGAATGGGAAGACAGACAGTGATACAGAGCCAGGAGTGACACCTGAGCATCGCCCCTGTTTTGCTGTGACCTAAAAAAAGTAAAAAAAAAGTTGAGGAAAGGGGTCCAGAAGGCTGAGTGGTCCAGAGAGTGAGGCGCTTGCCTCGCATGCGACAGATCCAGTTAGATTCTTTTTTTTCTTCTTGGGTCACACCGGCGATGCTCAGGGGTTTCTCCTGGCTCTGCACTCAGGAATTACTCCCAGTGGTGCTCGGGGCACCATATGGGATGCCGGGATCGAACCCAGGCCAGCATGGGCCGGCCTGAGCCCAACTGGGTATGGTCCAACTCTCCCCCTCCACTCCAATACCTAACTTAGAGCAAAATTAAGTGGTTGTTTTTGCACTCAAGATTTGGGTAACTTGGGCTGGAGAGAGAGTTCAGAGGACAAGGTGCTGCGTGTGGCCCCGTCCTGACACCACCCACGGTCCTCTGAGCCGCACCAGAGCGAGCCCTGAGCACAGAGCCAGGAGTCGACCGTGAGCATCTCCGGATTCTTCCCTGGTCCTCCTCCTCCCTCCTCCACCCTTGACTGACCTGCTGAGCAGTGAAGCTGGTGAGAACCTGTACCTGATGGCCTCTGGTCCCCTTCTCACCTGGTCCCCCAGAATGACCCCTTACTGGACTCAGGCCTGGACAGTGGCTCTCTGGGCACTAAGTATGCTGGTGGGGCCCAGGGCAGACAGCACCAGGCCCAGCGCCTGCTCCCTCTAGGGAGATGGAGTGTGGGCAGCGCCTGAGGGCACCCCTGGAAGGGCCCCACCTGGTCCTGCTGTTTGCCAGGCCAGTGCGGCTGCCCAATGCCAGGGTCCGCTTCCCCAGTGACAGCAAGGTAGGGTGTACATGCACCAGTCCAGGCAGCCTCTCCTGGACCCCTTCCCTCTCCTGTGCTCAGAAACTGTTTGTTTGTTTGGGTCACACCTGGCGGTGCTCAGGGGTTGCTCCTGGCTCTGCACTCAGGATTTACTCCTGATGGTGCTCAGGGGACCATATGGGATGTCGAGGATCAAACCCAGGTTGGCCGTGTGCAAGGCCAGTGCTGGACTATAGCTCTGACCCTGTGCTCTGGCTTTACTCTGTCCTCTCCATGTGGGGCCCTGCCCTCAGATCTGTCTCAGGACCTGCCCTGATGTGTCCACACACACAAAGTGGCCAGGAGAGTCCATCGGGAACGTCTAAGTGGGTCTGGGAGGGGGCCACTATGAGGGCATGTGGTGGCGAGAGATCTACGGAGCAAGGGCGCCTGCCTCTGTCAGACCCAGTGTGGGCAAGACGGGAGCCTCCCTGAGGGCTCCCATAGTCCCCTCACCGAGGGAACCGAGACTGGGGAGAATCAGCTGTTCTAAGGGAAAGGTCAGGAAGTGGAGCTCCCAGACAAGTGTGCAGCAGCTGCCAGGTGGCTTTTTGTTTTGTTTTCTGGGGCCACACCTGATGGTGCTCAGGGCTTACTCCTGGCTCTGCACTCAGGAATTGCTCCTGGCGGGTGCAGGGTAGCCTATGCGATGCCGGAGATTAAACCCAGGTGACCCGGTGCGAAACAGACGCCTTCCCCGCTGCGCCATTGCTCCGGCCTATCTATGACCTTTTAGGGAGGGCTATCGAGTCTGGACAGACGAACAGAGGCTGGAAAGCTGCAGAGTCCTGGGGAAAGGCCTTGGGCCCGGGCACCTCACCCCCAGGGCCCACAGTAATGGTTCCCTCTCTTGGGACCCTGGAGGGGAGGAAGGACAGAGGCTGAGACGGCCGCCCTAGCCGCAGTGCTCCTGGCTGGAGGTCTGGGCCTGCTGAGGCCTCCTTCCGGCCCCCCACTGCACACCTGGGAGGAGCAAAGGGTGTTCAGCAGCCTGGCCCCAGGCTGGCATGTCTCTGTGGCTGCCTGCTTCCAGCAGCTCCGTGCTCAGTGCTCCAAGCTCCACTGCGGGAGTCTCGGCTGGCTGTACAGGAGAGTGGGGTGCTGAGAGCTGGTGGGTGCAGCTCTCTGGGCACGCTGCAAGGCTGAGGGACCCCCAGGTCTCACTCCCACGGGGTGCACTCCCAGCCCTGAGAGGGAGAGGGGGGGGTGATCGCCCGCCCCCACGCCCTAGTCTCTGCTCTGCTCTGTCACGCAGGTGGCTTGGGACCTCAGCGGGTTCTGCCTCACCCGACCCCAGCCGCACCCTTCTCCCAGCCGTGGCAGCTCCCCTATGCCTCCCCACCCCCGTGCCCAGGGCCGGAGTTTCATGCCCCTGTGCCTGATGGGCGCAGTCAGGGACGGCGTGTGGACCACCACGTCCCCTCCCTGCTGAGCCTCCGTTTCCTCATGTCAGATGGGGCCAGGGCTGTGGCCAGGCTCCATGCAGGGACGGGGTTGCTCGGGTTCTCTCTCCTGGCAAAGGTCCCCAGGGAGGGCCCCCTTGCCCTAAGCCTTCCTTCTGAGCCCCTGAACCCAGGCCAGGTCCTGGGGGCTGACTGAGGCTTGGGTACTGGGGTGTGTGCAAGGACATTTGTGTGTGTGCAGGGGTGGACACCAAGTCCAAGGAGGGGCCGCTGGGGCTCATCTGCCGGCCAAGGGGCTTCGGCCTGCGCAGCTGACACTGTCCGGCCTTACCCTGGCTCATCTGCCGGCCAAGGGGCTTCGGCCTGCGCAGCTGACACTGTCCGGCCTTACCCTGGCTATGGGACTCCACCCCATCATCCCCACCCCACCCCAAAGACCAAGGCAGGAAAACCCACCCAGCTTTGAGGGGCGGTGGGGGGGTGTGGGGGCTTCTCAGAATAGGCTGCCTGCAGGGTGGAGGTGTCTGGGCTTCATCAGGCCTGGGTGTGAGACCCGGGCTCTTCCTGACTGGTTGGAGGGGCTGGGCGTGGGAGGCAGAGGCCCGCCCAAGGCCCCCTCTCCCAGCTGCTCCCCATCTGGCTAGCAGCCTCCCCGCCAGCCAGGACAAGGGCCCAGTGTGTGCCAGCTCCTGGGCAAACAGCGGCCCTTTCTCTCCGCTCCCCACTGGCCCTCCCTGGCCCTGACCCGTTCCTGGCCCCCTGGGGAGGGAGGGTGAGCTCCATAGGCTAGACCCAGAGACAGAAGCTGGCATGGCCGAGGTCCCTTTGGGCGGCTGAATCCGGTGTTCCCGCTCTTCCTAGC
Source organism: Cryptotis parvus (assembly GCA_021461705.1). Classification (NCBI taxonomy): domain Eukaryota; kingdom Metazoa; phylum Chordata; class Mammalia; order Eulipotyphla; family Soricidae; genus Cryptotis; species Cryptotis parvus. The sequence goes on from JAJIBD010002763.1 coordinate 6,988, forward strand.
TCTGCTGAACAGTCTGGGGTGGGGGCTCATAGGGCCTCAGTCCTGCCAGGGGGGCGCGGGTGCTGACATCGTCCTGTGGGAAGGTGCCCCTCTGAGCCCCTGCCCATGGGGCTGTAGACATCTGTCCCTCCATGTCTAGAGAGCACTGGCATTGCCAGAGGCTTCCTTGGCTGGGGGCCAACGTGCTTCGCCATCCTGAGCTGGGCATCATGGGAGTGACCTCCGAGAGAGACGGGGAGCTGTGACCAGACACCCCCACTGTAACCACCCCTCCTCTGAGCAGCATTGAGGAGGGTGCCCCTCACTCCAGCCCCCAGCCCCCAACACCACTGAACAGGGGCCTCATTTTCCAGAGACAGGTTTGTGGAGCCGACATTAACAAATCAGCCTCGGCCATGTCCACTCCTGGGCCATCCTCGATGGCAGAATTCCCAGGTTCCATTCCCAGGACTGGCTGGACTCTGAGTGCCACCAACTCAAAGCGGAGAAGCTCTTATGCACCACTGGGTGTGGCGCCCGAACCAACAGAGTTAAAGCAAGAGAATTTTCCACTGGTCAGCACTTTCCTGACAGCCTGCTGGTCAGCTTGGCCATCACCAGCCGACGTTAGCGCAAGACAGCCTTCAGCACCCTCTGCCTCCTCTCCTGTGCTGCCCCTGGGCCCAGACAAACTCTTTTTTGTTTGTTTGTTTTTGTTTTACACCAAACCCAGGCATGCTCAGGGGTCACTCCTGGCTCTCGCTCAGAGGTTACTCCTGACAGTGCTGGAAGACCATGTGACATGCTGGGGATCTAACCACGTGAAAGGCAAGAACCCTAGCCACTGTCCTATCTCTCCAGCCCCTGGGGACCCTGATATCAGGCTCCTCTGACCTCTGAGACCTGAGGCCCAGAGGTGATGACTCTGCACTGTCCCCCCTAGGCCCTGCTGACCGCCAGTTCCCTGCCAGCACCTGGCCATTACAGCTGGGTATTATTTTATTTATTATTGTTTTTTGTTTTCTTGGGGAGTCACACCCAACATGTTCAGGGCTTACTCCTGCTCAGGAATTACTCCTGGCTGGGTTCAGGGGACCACGTGGGATGCTGGGAATCGAACCTGGGTCAGCTGCAAGAAAGGAGAGCTTGGCCCTCTGCTACACCTCTGACTCTGTATTTATTATTATTTTGGGGGGCCACACTTGGTGAGCTCAGAGCTTACTCCCTGATTCTACTCTCGGGATTACTCCTGGCAGGGCTCAAGGCATTCTGTGAGGCGCCAAGGACTGACCTCAGGGTGGGCATGTGCAAGGTGTGGGCCCCACAGCACTATCTCTCTGGCCCTACCTGGGAACCACGGGAAAGCAGGGGCCAGCGAGGCCAGGCGGAGTCTTCTCCTCGGTATTGACTGTGTGGGAAGAGGCGCTCTGTCTCTCCTGCCTGCTGCCCCTCCCGGGAGAGGAGGAAAGATGCCTGGGAGGCCCCCAGAACCAGGAGGCGTCTCTTCACGGGAGGCCTCCCCACTCTTGGCGCCCTGTGGGCATCTTGGAGGCAGATCTTTCTTCTCCGAGGACTGGTGTGAAGGTTCCCCAAGCCAACTCGGTGTGGCTGCCCCTCCAGGCCTATGCTGGGGGTAGGTGAGCAGCAAACATCTGAAACCAAAAGCTGTGGGTCCCGGGAGCTGAAGTCTTTGCATGTGGGGCCCCGGATTTGATCCTAAACACCACATGGGCTCTTGAGCACGGCTACGTGTGCCCCCAACACAAAATATAAAATAAAATACATTTAAGTCTGGTAGGGTGCGGCTCAGCTGTACAGCACTGGACCTGTGAGGTCCTGGGTTTGATTGGGGTGGGAGGGAGTCGCGTTTGGGGCCTGGAAACTAGCTCCAAGGCCTGGAGTGATGGTGTGCATGCAGGGAGGCGCGGGTTCAATCCCCAAGTCTGGGCTCCCCTTAGCCAGGGCAGTGTCTGAGCACCGTCACATGTGGCTGCAAAACAAAACAAAGAAAAATAGATTCGGCTTTAATGGGGCTGGGGAGCGGGGTGGGTCTTCCTTCTTTCAACCACCTGAGAGATAGAGCATATGGCATGTGGGCTGGGGGTGGAGGGGGAGAGAGAGAGAGAGAGAGAGACAGAGAGAGACAGAGAGACAGAGAGAGAGACAGAGAGAGACAGAGAGAGAGAGAGAGAGAGAGAGAGAGAGAGAGAGAGAGAGAGCATGTACAGGCAGTAGCAAAGTGGTTACCGTGGGCTGGGGTGCCCGCCCAGGGCAGCTTATGGCATGGGGAAGGAATTCTCTGGGAGCCCAGCGGGCCCAGGCGGGCACCCCACCCACAGCGGGTGACCCAGCTGGGTGGCGGCTGCTCTGAGTCAGCGTCTGGCCTGGCCCCGCCCCTGCCTCGGCTCTCCTGCACTATCAGGAGTGGGGGGCAGAAGAAGCCGTGAGAATGTCTTGTTCTCTGCTCCCTAAACACGGGAAGACGCACAGAGCGCCTGGGCCTGGGGCTATCCTGACCTCTTCCCGTATTGGTGCTTGTCGTTCGAGGAGGTCCAGAAAGAGCCTAAAGAAGAGCTGGGGCAGGGGTGAGGGGGAGGCGCAGACCTGGTTCTGCCTCCTCATTGCTGGGATTGGCTCCCCAAAGTAAAAATTAAAAACAAAGTAAAATTGGAGCCATAGATGATCCCCGAGAAAGGCGAGACCAGAGAGTGCGTGCCCTGGGCAAAGTCACACAGCAGAGCTGGGAGCGAAGTTTCCGAAGGCCCACAGAGCTGTGGTGGTACGGGCGGGGGAGACCCAGAGTTCAGAGCTGGAGGCCCCTATGTAAAGTCAAAATTTCTCTCTCCTTTAGCTCCAAGCCCCCACTCCCGAGTGCTCCTGCTGGGTGTCCAGAGGGTCTGAGGGCCATCCTGCCTTCCTTCCCCTGAGCTGGGCTGGGTGTGGAGGCGGAGAGGGGCGGGAGTCCTGCCTGTCTTCCTGCTCATTCCTGGAGCTTTGGGGTGATGCTTCAATCATCTTTATTTACTTTTCATTACAGGTTATACGTTTGCACAGTCCAAAGTTTGGACTAGTTTGAGACTAGGCCGGAGTGCGGTTGTTCAGGGTTGGATTCCCGGTTCCCTGAGCCCCAAAGGAGTGATCCAGGGGGAACAGCTAGGAGAAAGCCCTGAGCACAGCCAGCGCCTTTCTCTACAGCCAGAAGGCCCGAAAAACAAATGAGGGAGGAGGAGAGGGGGGGGGAGAGGGAGAGGGGGGGGAGGGGAGAGTGGGAAAGGAAGAGGGATGGAGGAGTCTGGCGGGGGACCAGCGACCCACGCTGCATATGGGTGCTGTTATCTCGAGATAGCCCCAATACGTGCACCCATGGGTGGCAGTCCACATACGTGCACCCATGGGTGGCAGTCCACATCCTAAGCACGTGCACGTATTGGGGATATCTTGAGATAACAGCACCCATATAAAGGCAAAACTCTTCAGAGAGCGGCACGTGCTGCTTTGGGGGCAGCCTTGTGTGGAACCAATATCCGAATACGAAGAAATGAAACCCGAGGACCCGGAGAGATAGTATAGTGGGTAGGGTGCTTGCCTTGCAGCTGGCCTGGGTCTGAGCCTTGCCCTGTTTGTGATCCCTGAGGGGCAGGAGCCAGGAGTAAGCCCTGAGCACTGTGGGGTCGCCCAAACACGAGAGAGGGGGACAGAAGGAAGGGGAGGGGAGGGAGCAGCAAGTCCAGCTGGTCAGGGATATGGTCATCTCTGTAAGGAGAAGCCAGGAACATCACTGGGAGGAGTGCAAAGAAACTTTGATAACGTTTATTTAACTTCCTTAAATAATTTGTGGCGGGGGGAGGAACCTGCTCAAAGGTCTGGAGTGCCTTTCTTTCTTTCTTTCTTTCTTTCTTTCTTTCTTTCTTTCTTTCTTTCTTTCTTTCTTTCTTTCTTTCTTTCTTTCTTTCTTTCTTTCTTTCTTTCTTTCTTTCTTTCTTTCTTTCTTTCTTTCTTTCTTTCTTTCTTTCTTTCTTTCTTTCTTTCTTTCTTTCTTTCTTTCTTTCTTTCTTTCTTTCTTTCTTTCTTCTTCTTCTTTTTTTTTTTTTTTTTTTTTGCTTTTTTGGGTCACACCCGGCAATGCTCAGGGGTTACTCCTGGCTCTGCACTCAGGAATTATTCCTGGCGGTATAAGGGGACCATATGGGATGCTGGGGATCGAACCCAGGTAGGCCACGTGCAAGGCAAACGCCCTCCCGCTGTGCTATCGCTCCGGCCCCTGGAATGCATGTCTTGAATGAGAGGTCCCAAGGTCCAGCCTGGCACAGGCCGGCTGCTGGCACTGCCCGTCAGGAAGAGCCGCACTGCAGAAGCGAGCTCCTGACCCAGCAGGCCTGTACTGTCTGTTGGACAGCCGAAAAGGTCAGAGTGGGTCCTGCCTCAGAGCCTGGCCAGGGTCACTCCCCGTCAAAAAAAAAATACATTGATACCAAATTTTGCAGATCCAGAGAGCTCACATAGTTGGATGAAAGATTCAAGACATTTAACTGTATTTTTTATTTTTTGCTTTTTTTTGGGTCACACCCAGCAATGCTCAGGGGTTTCTCCTGGCTCTGCACTCAGGAATCACTCCTGGCGGTGCTCGGGGGACCAAATGGGATGTCAGGGATCGAACCCAGGCGGGCACGGGCCGGCTGAGTACAAGACAAACGCCCAACCTACTGGGCTATGGCTCCGGCCCATTAACTGTATTTTCAATATAATAAATATAATATATTTAATATAAATATATATTTTCAATATAATACATCATTTTTATTTAGTAATACTCTTCTCCCCCCTTGCTTTGTGGGCTGCCTCCAGTTGTGCTCAGGGCTTACTCCTGGCTCTGTGCTCAGGGGCCACACCTGGTGGGTTTGAGATACCATATGAGATACAGGGGATTGAACCTGGGTTAGCTGTATCGTCCCGAGCACCGCCAGGAGTAATTCCTGAGTGCAGAGCCAGGAGTTACCCCTGAGCATCACTGGGTGGACACACACACACACACACACACACACACACACACACACAAACAAGTTTTGGAGTTATCCCTTCAAAGAATTGAACTCCGAGTGGGCTTAAGTTCCATAAGTAAGTGGTTGTCCACTAGCTCCACCTGAGTTTCCATAGTGGGAGATAAATCATGCACCCCCTCCCCACTTTATATTCATTAATCAGATTTTCACCTCTAAAGGAGAGAGGTTTACTCCTGGCTCTGCACTCAGGAATTACTCCTGGAGGCACTCAGGGAACCATATGGGATGCCGGAGATGGAACCTGGGTCGGCCGTGTGCAAGGCAAATGCTCTACCCACTGTGCTATGGCTCCAGCCCCTCCATGAGGGCCGCCATTTTCCACATCCGGACTTCCCTATCGTCAGAACTCCACCCAGCGACAGCCTATCACAGCCCGGATCATCAAGACCCAACCTGCAGCCGTCTTTTTTCAAGTCTGGCCCAGGTATGCTGATCCGGAGACTCACATACATGGGGCAGAGCTACTACCAGCTCTCCCTGTGCCCAGCCGCTCACGAGGATGGCAGGTTCTAGCCCTGGCCCACCACCCCAGCAGAGCCTCACAACAAGCCAGACGACCCCCGTCTCCCACTCCATGAGGACCTCCATTTTCCACATCCGGACTTTCCTCTCGTCAGAACTCCTCCCAGCACAAGAACCTTTCACAGCCCGGCTCGCGCACAGTTCATCAATAAATGCTGGAGATCTGAGGTGACTACAAGAGTATGCCACCTGCACAGCAGAGCCTGGCAAGCTACCTGTGTCGTATTTGATATGCCAAGTACCAGTAACAATTATAGACTTCATTCCCATGACCTGATGGAATGGTTTGAGGCTCTTTATGTTCCTGGAGCAAGCAGGTGCCCTTGGGCTCTACTAGCATGAGACAGGACATATGGAGATATTACTGGTGCCCACTCGAGCAAATCGATGATGAACGGGAAGACAGTGATACAGTTGTTAATAATAATAATAATAATAATAATAATAATAATAATAATAAAGACAGAAACAGAGAGAGCTGGAGACAGAGGGCACTGGTCTTGCTTATGTGAAGCCCAGTATTTGATTCTCACATAGCAAAAATAAAATAAATCAACATATAAAACCTCTTCCAGGGCCGGAGCAATAGCACAGGGGTAGGGCATTTGCCTTGCATGTGGCCACGGGGGTTCGATCCCTGGCATCCCTTATGGTCCCCGAGCACTGCCACCAGTAATTCCTGAGCGCAGAGCCAGGAGTAACCCCTGAGCATGTCTGGGTGTGACCCGAAAAACAAAAACAAACAAACAAACAAACAAAAACACCTCTTGCAAGCCAGCACCCAGCAGCCGCTTCCTGGCATACATGAGGCCCTGTCTTCTAAGAGCCAGTGAAGCTGTTCCTGCGGTCCAACGGGCTGGACAGACCATGGAGACAGCTCTGGGCAGCCTGGAGCTGGGCTCGCATCTGCATTCCCTTGGAACCTGCTGTGTGACCTTGAGCTTTCCAGTGGCTTCTCTGGGCTTCAGTCATCTTGTTGGCAAAGTAATCCCGATGACGTCTTTCCTACTTCGCAAGCTATTTGGTTCCTTTCAAAAACCGATTCAGTGGTTCACAATCAGCGCTAAGAAAACAAAATGAAACAAAGCCCTGAAATAGAACAGAAAATATCAATGCATCCACAGGTCAGAGGGCAAGCATTGTTCTGTGCAAGTATTGTTTCACTTACTGAGTGGAGGTGCGGGTGCAGGCTGATGTGAAATGTTACTGCGCCTTGCGGCCGAAAAACGGTCACCACCGAACTGGGGTCGTGTTCCCTGTCCAGGACTGGGTAGGGGGCAATATGGAAGCGTCTCCCCCACTTCCGCAACCTACCCCCCGTGCCCCCAGTAGCTGTTTTCTTAGCTGCCTCTGGCCCCTCTTCTTCCTGCTTCTCTGAGTCCCTTCCTCCGTGGACAGGCGCCCCCTTCCCAGAAAGCTGGGTGAGAGGCGTGGGGCGGCTGCCAGCTCCCCCCCCCGCGACTGGACACGGAAAGGACCAGGAGGCAACACCCTGCCGCTAGCGGAACTGAAAGCGGTGAGAAGGGCCGCGACCTGCAGCGGGGCTGTCCCGGCCACCACCGGCCTACGCAAGGTAGGGGCTCGCTATTAATTAGCCAAAGTGGCTCACCCGGCCCAGCCCCCTCAAAAGACACACACAGACAGTTTTGGAGCCACGAATTTTGGAGCGGACTCCTGGAGAGGCAGCAGTTGAACTGATTCGGAAGTTGGATCGCTTTGTACACAGGAATGCGGAGAGAAAAAAAATTAAAAAGAGCAAAACCCACCCCCATTGCTTCATTTCCCTCCAAGCCCCAGTGCTTTTCACTGAGCAACGAAAAGGCTTTTTCACATTGGGAACAAAATGAGCCCCGGTTCACGCGTGGACGGAATGAGCGCGCCTCTGCGCACAGTCCCAGGGCAGGGGTGGGCGCCCAGGGTTGGCATCGGCGCCGCCCACCGCACACCGTCCAGGGCTGCCCGAGGCCGCCCCCAGACTCCCGAGGAGTTTTGGGGGAGTCGCAGAGCTGGGACCCGCTGCCCGGGAGGCCCCGAGAGTGGCGCGGCGCCCACGTCCCGGAGCGTGGCCCGGCCGGCGCGCGGGCGCACAGGGGTGCGGGCGGGCCCGCAGGGGCGAGGGCGGGGTGCTGCGTCCCCGCCTCCCGGGCGGGATTTGCATGTGTGTGGCGGCCCCAGACTTCCCTGCTCCTTCTACGCTGCAGGTACGCGCTGGCCGGGCCGGGCGGGCGGGCGGCGGGCGCGCCGGAGACGCGGGCACCTCCTCTCCCGGACGCCAGCACCGGCTCCCGGGCCGCGCCACTCCGCCTGGGGTCGCCGCGCCGCTAGCCCGCCCCCGGTCTCCCTCAGCACCGCTCCCCGAGGTGGGCGAGCGCCTCGCCACTCCCCCACACCCCAGTCCTTGGCGTCCAGCCTGGCCGCGCGCCCCTGCAGCCCCAGCACGCCGGAGGGCCGCAGCCATGAGCGAGATGTCCAGCTTCCTCCACATCGGGGACATCGCTCTCTCTGTACGCCGAGGGCTCGGTGAATGGCTTCATCAGCACATTGGGGTGAGTAGCTCCAGAGCTCAGGGGATCCGGGTGCGGGTGCGGGCGGGGAGAGGGGGTCGTGGTCGCCCGGCTACCGCCGTCAACCCCTGAAGGCGGACCTGGACATCCCCAGCGTCTAGGAGCCAGGGCACGGCTCGCCTCACTTAGAGAAAGGAAGTGAATGTTTGCCCAGGTAGGGAGCCGGGCGCCCCGCCGGCGCTGGCACGAGGTGCTGCCCTCGGCGAAGTCTCCACCCGCCCGCGCCCGGCTTCTGAAGAAGGCGGAGAGGCCGAAACTTCCTCTGCAGGTGGTCCTGGGCGGGGCAGGTGGGTCCCCGGCCTGCACTCCACAAAGGCATCCGGGCCCTGGGGGGTGGGTGGAACTGGTGGTGAGCTGCCGCCCCCAGAAGTTGGGGGCAGTGACCCCCCTTCGGACGGCTCCTCCCCCTCCCCCTCCCCTCCCCTCTTTGGGAGGCGCGTCTCTGCAGCCCTCTGCTTCCAGGCGTCCCAGGTCCCCACCGGCTGTCCCCTTTCTCCCCGCCTGTCCCCCCCTCTCCCCGCCTCGCCCTGTCAATTTCCTGCACGGTTCATCTGGCGCCCCAGGGTCCCTGGCTCCCGGATCTCTAGAGCACTTTACAAACATTAATTAATTCCTAGCCACCTCCCAGGGTCCAGTGGGAGAATCAGCTCTCACCCCTAGAGAGGCCTGCAGCCGCTGTGGGAGTGAGGGACCAGCAGCCTACTGCCGGCTGGGGCTGCGGAACCTAACGGGCTGAGTGCCTGTTGCGCGCGTAAGCCAGGTTCATCCCCCTCGCACACAGTCTCCTGAGCACCAGAGACCTGGGAGAAGCCCTAAAACTGGGGAATTGGAGGCGTGAAAGAGGGGGGGAGAGGGAGAGGGGAGAGGGAGAGGGAGGAGAGAGAGAGAGAGAGAGAGAGAGGGAGAGAGGGAGAGGGAGAGAGAGAGGGAGAGGGAGAGAGAGGGAGGGAGAGAGGGAGAGAGGGAGAGAGAGGGAGAGGGAGAAAGAGAGAGAGGGAGAGAGAGAGGGAGAGAGAGGGAGAGAGAGGGAGAGAGGGAGAGAGGAAGAGGGAGAAAGGGAGAGGGAGGGAGAGAGGGAGTGAGGGAGAGAGAGGGAGGAGAGAGGGAGAGAGAGGGAGAGAGGGAAAGGGAGAGAGAGGGAGAGAGGGAGAGAGGGAGAGAGGAGAGAGGAGAGAGGAGAGAGGGGAGAAGGAGAAAGGGAGAGAGAGGAGAGAAAGAGGGAGAGAGAGAGGGAGAAAGAGAGAGGGAGAGAGGGAGAGGAGAGAAAGGGAGAGGGAGGGGAGAGGGAGAGAGAGAGGAAGAGAGGGAGAGAGAGGGAGAGAGGGAAGAGGGAGAAAGGGAGAGAGAGAGAGAGGGAGAGAGAGAGGAGAGAGGGAGAGGGAGACTGTCTCGCAGATGGGCTAGTTGCTGGGAGCGGGTCTCCCTGGGCGAGGCCTGCCATCTCTGCCCCGTTTTCAGTGTGGGGATCGGTGTGTCTCATTCACAGCACACACCCAGCCCTTTAGGCTAAATTCACCCTCCTCTGCTGACGCCGCTGGTTGCCAGCAGCTTCCAGGTGTGTCCTTCGTGGGGCACCCTTGCCCACGCCTGGCTGTGGCCTGGCTGAGCGGGTATGTGGGATCACCGTGCTCCTGGGCTGCTCTCACGGTTGCTTCTTCTGGGAGGAGAAAACCCACCGGCCCGGGAGGCTGGGCCTCTTGGCTGCGGAGTCTGCCTGGGAAGTCCAGAGTTTTCCCTGCGCCTTCCCTTTCAAGGGTGGAACCCCGGCTCAGGCCCAACCAGATCTGACGTCCCTGGCTGGCTGGGGCCTGCGTCATGCCTGAGCCAGACTCGTGCCGAGGTGGGGAGGGGAGAAGGGGATGTTACGGCAGCCTGAGGTCAGGGCCTGCCCCTACAAGGCGCCTCTGACAAGGATGGTAGGAGAAGTGGGGCTGGGTGGGCTTGGGGTGTGTAGCAGAGGCCCCGCCCCAGGTCAGAGCATGAGGGCCTTGGGAACAGCCGGTTTGCTGTCTCTGCAGGCCTGGCTGGGCGGGTGGGCTGGGCAGGTGACTGGGGAGGGGCGGCGGGTGGGGTGGGGGAGAGCTCTTGTCTGTGGGGGAGCTTTCTGCACCCTGTGCCTTTTCCCTCCCTCTTCCCTCATGCCCTGGCCTGTCCTGCTCTGCAAAGTTCCTGTTGGTGCTGGGGCGCGAACTGGTGACCAGAAAGACCTTCTGCCTGGTGGTGTCTGTTCCCTGGGCAGACCCCGGCAGCAACCCCTGCCTGTCCCTGGGGCACCCTCAGAACCCGCTTTTTTGCTGCTGAGCTGACCCCTGTGTTTTGCTTTTTTCTTTGGTGGTGTCTGAGATGGAGCCCGGGTGGCGCATGAGACTCGTGCCTGCTGTAGATGGAGCCGGGGTGGCACATGAGACTCGTGCCTGCTGTACATGGAGCCAGGGTGGCCCGTGAGACTCGTGCCTGCTGTAGATGGAGCCCGGGGTGGCGCGTGAGACTCGTGCCTGCTGTAGATGGAGCCCGGGGTGGCGCGTGAGACTCGTGTCTGCTGTAGATGGAGCTCAGGGTGGCGTGTGAGACTCGTGCCTGCTGTAGATGGAGCCGGGGTGGCACATGAGACTCGTGCCTGCTGTAGATGGAGCCCGGGGTGGCGCGTGAGACTCGTGTCTGCTGTAGATGGAGCTCAGGGTGGCGTGTGAGACTCGTGCCTGCTGTAGATGGAGCCGGGGTGGCACATGAGACTTCGTGCCTGCTGTAGATGGAGCCCGGGTGGCGTGTGAGACTCGTGCCTGCTGTAGATGGAGCCCGGGGTGGCGCGTGAGACTCGTGTCTGCTGTAGATGGAGCTCAGGGTGGCGCATGAGACTCGTGCCTGCTGTAGATGGAGCTCAGGGTGGCGTGTGAGACTCGTGCCTGCTGTAGATGGAGCCGGGGTGGCACATGAGACTCGTGCCTGCTGTAGATGGAGCCCGGGGTGGCACGTGAGACTCGTGTCTGCTGTAGATGGAGCTCGGGGTGGCGCATGAGACTTGTGCCTGCTGTAGATGGAGCCGGGGTGGCGCATGAGACTCGTGCCTGCTGTAGATGGAGCCGGGGTGGCGCATGAGACTCGTGCCTGCTGTAGATGGAGCCCGGGTGGCGTGTGAGACTCGTGCCTGCTGTAGATGGAGCCGGGGTGGCGCATGAGACTCGTGTCTGCTGTAGATGGAGCCGGGGTGGCACGTGAGATTCGTGCCTGCTGTAGATGGAGCCCGGGGTGGCGTGTGAGACTCGTGCCTGCTGTAGATGGAGCCCGGGGTGGCGCGTGAGACTCGTGCCTGCTGTAGATGGAGCCGGGGTGGCGCGTGAGACTCGTGTCTGCTGTAGATGGAGCCCGGGGTGGCGCGTGAGACTCGTGTCTGCTGTAGATGGAGCCCGGGGTGGCGCGTGAGACTCGTGCCTGCTGTAGATGGAGCCCGGGGTGGCACGTGAGATTCGTGCCTGCTGTAGATGGAGCCCGGGGTGGCGTGTGAGACTCGTGCCTGCTGTAGATGGAGCCCGGGGTGGCGCGTGAGACTCGTGCCTGCTGTAGATGGAGCCCGGGGTGGCACGTGAGACTTCGTGCCTGCTGTAGATGGAGCCCGGGGTGGCGCGTGAGACTCGTGTCTGCTGTAGATGGAGCCCGGGGTGGCGCGTGAGACTTCGTGCCTGCTGTAGATGGAGCCCGGGGTGGCGCGTGAGACTCGTGCCTGCTGTAGATGGAGCCCGGGGTGGCGCGTGAGACCTCGTGCCTGCTGTAGATGGAGCCCGGGGTGGCGCGTGAGACTCGTGCCTGCTGTAGATGGAGCCCGGGTGGCGCGTGAGACTCGTGCCTGCTGTAGATGGGGCCCGGGGTGGCGCGTGAGACTCGTGCCTGCTGTAGATGGGGCCCGGGGTGGCGCGTGAGACTCGTGCCTGCTGTAGATGGGGCCCGGGGTGGCGCGTGAGACTCGTGCCTGCTGTAGATGGAGCTCGGGGTGGCGCGTGAGACTCGTGCCTGCTGTAGATGGAGCCCGGGGTGGCGCGTGAGACTCGTGCCTGCTGTAGATGGAGCTCAGGGTGGCGCGTGAGACTCGTGCCTGCTGTAGATGGAGCCCGGGGTGGCGCGTGAGACTCGTCCCTGCTGTAGATGGAGCCGGGGTGGTGCGTGAGACTCGTGTCTGCTGTAGATGGAGCTCAGGGTGGCGCGTGAGACTCGTGCCTGCTGTAGATGGAGCCCGGGGTGGCGTGTGAGACTCGTGCCTGCTGTAGATGGAGCCCGGGTGGCGCGTGAGACTCGTGTCTGCTGTAGATGGGGCCCGGGGTGGCGCGTGAGACTCGTGCCTGCTGTAGATGGAGCCCGGGGTGGCGCGTGAGACTCGTGCCTGCTGTAGATGGAGCCCGGGGTGGCGCGTGAGACTCGTGTCTGCTGTAGATGGGGCCCGGGGGTGGCGGCGTGAGACCTCGTGCCTGCTGTAGATGGAGCCGGGGTGGCGCGTGAGACTCGTGCCTGCTGTAGATGGAGCCCGGGGTGGTGCGTGAGACTCGTGTCTGCTGTAGATGGAGCTCAGGGTGGCGCGTGAGACTCGTGCCTGCTGTGAGCTGCGCTTCCCAACCGCCAAGCCCATGTCTGTAGGGGTTGCTCAGGGCTGCTCCTGATTTGTGTGCAGGGACCACTCCTGGTGGACCGCAGGGCATGGCTGCAGTGCCAGGGATGGAGGCGTGGGTTGGTCGTGTGCACAGAGAGACCTTTACGTGCTGGGCCTGTCTTTGGCCTTCTCCCTCACCCCTGTGGTCTGCGCCCTGTGCCCCCGCATTCCTCCCGTTCCTGGCACCAACCCTGGAACCCCCCTCTGTAATTCTGCTTCTGCCCCACCCGCCCCACAGCCTCCACCCAGGTAAATCCCACCCAGCTTCCAGGCTTGGGTGAAGGGGACTTGCCCTCTGGGCCAGCTTCATCCCCCACCCTGCAGAATTAACCCTTTTCCTGCTATGCATAACTGCGTCTCTGGGGTTAACCGTTGGTTTACTGGGAGACTTTTCTGTGGGCCACTTGGCCAGGATTCCCAATTAATTACACCCTTCAGCCGTTCCGCATGTCCCTAGGCTCTGGCCTGGGCATAGAGAGGGTTAGAATCGTAGATGCTGGGCCGTGGAACGCCGCCTCTTCCGAGTGTCTGCTCTGCGTGTGCTCAAGGCCTGGGTTCAGTTCCTAAGGGCTGTTGTGGTCCCCAAACAAAACAAAGCAAAAAGGCAAAAGCAAAGTAGCTCTGCATTCCGGGGCCCGTGGGGCTCAGACGCTACCTTCTGAGCAGGGGCTTTGGCCCAATGAAGTGTGAGCCCCACTGCTCTGCATCCGTCCAGAACCTTCCCATCTGTCTCTGATGCTTCTCTTCACTCCGCCTGGCGGTGCCGCACTCGAATCCCAGTTGATCTAACTGTTCCCTGGGGCAGAGGCTGTCCTGCAAGGACCTGAGGCACTAACATTTTTGTTTTCTTGGGTCATACCTGGTGATGCTCAGGGGTTACTCCTGGCTCTGCACTGAGGAATTACTCCTGGCGGTGCTCGGGGAGCCCTATGGGATGAGGATTGAGCCCTGGTTGGCCGCATGCAAGGCAAACGCCCTCCCACTGTGCTCACCCCACAGGGCCCTGCCATGCAATGACCTTGAGGAGGAGCCTGGCTGGCCCAGGGGTCTGGCCTGGAGGTGGCGGGAGGGACAGTGGGAAGGGGGTCTGGGGCAGCCTTCAACTTCCAGCTGGGCACTGTGGGGCCGAGGCCAGTGAGAGCTGCCTGGCTAATTAGAGCTTCTGGGGACGATTGTACATTAACTCTGGGTTGGGAGCATGGGAGGGGTTGGGAGAATGGATCCTGGAGCAGGTCGAGACCTTGCTGGGCGGGGAGAGCCTGTTCTTGGCAGGGAGCTGGCCGGACTCACCCTCACCTCTCACCCCAGCTGGACGCAGCAGTGTCCAGGCTCCAGCCAGTGGCGATGGGCATCAGATGCCGTGTGCAGCAGTTAGCCCCCGCCCCCCTCCAGCCTCAGACTCAGACTCTGGAGGTCTTGGAGCAGCTGCAGGGCTCAGGCCCAAAAGGGTGATTGCTGCTGCCCGTCCATAGCTGGGTCAGCCCATGCTCCAGATGGGGCTCCTTGCCCACCACCTCCCAGCTGGCCCACTGTCCTAGGTGGTGGACAGGAAGGACAGGACCCGGAAGTGTGGTGGAAACCCCAGGTTCCCAGGTGAGGTCCTGGGCCCTCCAGCCTAGTCACCAGCTCGCTGGGGGTCTTGGCCGGGGCAGCCCTGGGGGCCCAGAGTGTGTGTCAGACTGGAGCCCTGGGGTGCCCGAGCTTGCTGGAGTCCCCAGAGCTCCTTGTGCATCTCTGCATGGGCTGTGTGGGGAGAAGGCCGGGTCTGGGGAAAATACCCGTTTCCAGCCCCCAACCCATAGAGTGGCTCAGTGTTTCCCAGGGGCCAAGGGCAGCTTCTGTCAATGTGCGCCCAGAGCTGGTACTGCTGATGGCAGGGTCCTCCAGGCTGGGGCAAACCTGCTGGGGTGTCCCCGACCGGATCCGGGAACCCCACACCTTAGCCTTTATCATGAGGTCAGTCAACAGTGTCCTCCCATGGGACCCTGAGCTAGGGGCTGTGGAGTAACCGGCAGTGAGGCTGGGCCTCGAGCAGTCCTGGTGGGCTCACGGGGAGCTGGGGCTGGGGTCTGTTCAGGGCCATCAGGGCTGCGGGCTGTGGGGTTCCCAAGCCTCCCTGTGCCTGCAGCCCCCGCCCCACCTCAGGTCTGCCTTTGACTTTCCTTTCCCGTGATTTCCCTGCAGGAAGGTCTTGGATTGGCCCCTTCCCATCTCAGCAAGCAGGGTCTTGGCCTCCGCCACGCCAGCTCTGCTGCTCAGTGTCTGAAAATACAAACTTCCAGTTTTTTTGGGGTTAAAAAATAAAGCGTGCTCCTTGGAGAAAACCTAAAAAAGTCAAAGCCTTATATGTAACACTGCGGGGACTTCACACTCGCATTCTATATCTGGATCTTGTCACCTCTTGTGTACACAAGTAAACATTTACAAACGCAAGCACACAGCACATATGGGTTGTTTTATTTTTCGGGGCCTATATTAAGCGGTTTCCCCCTGCCCATACACCACTGTTAAATTGCCGTGGGGCTTAGGGGCGCCAGTGGCTGAGACTGGCCTCATCCACATTTGGATTGTCTCCGATTGCCTGCTCTTGTTTGTTCGTTTGTTTTTCAAGTCGCATCCAGTGATGCTCAGGAGTTACTCCTGGCTCTGCACTCAGGAATCACTCCTGGTGGTGCTCAGGGACAATATGGGATGCCGGGGATCAAACCCACATAGACCATGTGCAAGGCAAATGCTCTCGCCGCTGTGCTGTCTCTACGGCCACTCTAAACACCTGCTCTTATGAGCACTGTCCATGCAAGCCCAAAGCCTCCAGAGGAAAGGCATGGCTTTGTTTTGAGGGATTGGGAGGTTTTCAGGGCCAGAGGGGCCAGAGGGGCTGAGGGCTGGGAGTTCCTGTGTTTGGGTGCTTGGGGACCCTGTATGGAACTGAGGATTGAACCAGGTTGGCCACCTGCTGGGAAAGTGCCTTCATTCCTGCATGTCTCCCACATGCTCCCAGGGGCTCCCGACTCTGCCAGTTTCTCTAATGTTGGAGGCAATGGAAATGGGGACCCTGTGTCAGGAATGGAGGGGGCTGGCCCTTCATGTTGGAGGGTTGGGAATGTCTGGAGTGAGCCCTCTCTCAAGGTTGGGAGAGGTGGCTTGGGGTGGGGGGCTGCAACAGGCTAGGCCTCCAGTTTCCGTGGTGGGGTTCCCTGTGATCCTCCTTGCTCACATGCTGCCCTACCCCACAGTCCTGGTCACCTGTCCCTTCCTGACTTGGTCCAGTGAGGCAGTGGGGTGGGTGGGGCAGTGATTTGGTTTGAGGGGGGGGTTGTGGAGTTTAGGCGGGGGGCCACCTCAGCCTCTGGGAGCTTTCTGGTTTGAGCCCTGAGTACTGGGCTGCCCGAACCACCTTCCTCCAGGGACCTTGGCTGGGGCCTCCACCTTGGGAGTGGACTCAGGGAGGAGGAGCTGGGGAGCAAAGCTGCACCCATCCGGGTCTCTGGATGTGAGCGCTGCCTCCTGGGCGCCAGGCTGTGTCGGGGCACCCTGATTCGTCACTGCACAGGTCCTACAAAGGGACCGCTGGCTCCAAGGAAGCTACTCTAGTCCCTGGGTGCAAAGAAAAGGGGCCTTTGGGGTGCTTTGCTTTCTGGGTAACACCTGGCGGTACTCAGGGGTTACTCCTGGCTCTGCACTCCTGGGCGCTGGATACCATCGAGGATGCTGGGGCTCGGACTTTTGTTTTTAATTACTTGATTCTGTCTTTGACTTATCTTGGAAGGTCTGGGTTTTTTTCCTTTTTGGATCACACCCAGTAATGCTCAGGGGGTTACTCCTGGCTCTTCACTCAGGAATTACTCCTGGTGGTGCTCGGGGACCATATGGGATGCCGGGGATCGAACCCAGGTCGGCTGTGTGCAAGGCAAGGGGTCCTTGTTGAGGAGAGTGCATACCCCTATCGTGAGAGCCAGAGGGGCTCTCAAGGAGCCAGGCACAGGCTAGCTGCAGGACACAGGTGACACGGCTCCAGGTGTTGGTAGAGGAGGGCAGCAGGTGGCCAGAGATGATGACAGCAAAGAGTAGTCTTGATCCCAGACGGTGGCAGGTGCGGACCAGAACACAGCACATTTGCTTGACAAATCCCTCTCCTGGGACACCAACCCAGCATGAGAGCCGCAAAGGAGGGGGTGGGAGACAGGCCCAGGAGGGAGGACCAGGGGGATTAAGAGGATTTACCAGGACAGGAGACAGCCACACAGTAGAACACTGACTGTATGCAGTAGAGCAGTGACCGTGTGTGCTAGAGCAATGACCGTGTGCTGTAGAGCAGTGACCGTGTGCTGTAGAGCAGGGACTGTGTGCTGTAGAGCAGTGACTGTGCTGTAGAGCAGGGACTGTGTGCTGTAGAGCAGTGACTGTGTGCTGTAGAGCAGTGACTGTGCTGTAGAGCAGGGACTGTGTGCTGTAGAGCAGGGACTGTGTGCTGTAGAGCAGGGACTGTGTGCTGTAGAGCAGGGACTGTGCTGTAGAGCAGGGACTGTGTGCTGTAGAGCAGGGACTGTGTGCTGTAGAGCAGGGACTGTGTGCTGTAGAGCAGTGACTGTGTGCTGTAGAGCAGGGACTGTGTGCTGCAGAGCAGGAACTGTGTGCTGTAGAGCAGGGACTGTGCTGTAGAGCAGGCTCTGTGTGCTGTAGAGCAGGGACTGTGTGCTGTAGAGCAGGGACTGTGTGCTGTAGAGCAGTGACTGTGTGCTGTAGAGGAGGGACTGTTTGCTGTAGAGCAGTGACTGTGTGCTGTAGAGCAGTGACTGTGTGCTGTAGAGCAGGGACTGTGCTGTAGAGCAGGGACTGTGTGCTGTAGAGCAGGGACTGTGTGCTGTAGAGCAGGGACTGTGTGCTGTAGAGCAGTGACTGTGCTGTAGAGCAGGGACTGTGTGCTGTAGAGCAGGGACTGTGTGCTGTAGAGCAGGGACTGTGCTGTAGAGCAGGGACTGTGTGCTGTAGAGCAGGGACTGTGTGCTGTAGAGCAGGGACTGTGTGCTGTAGAGCAGGGACTGTGTGCTGTAGAGCAGGGACTGTGTGCTGTAGAGCAGTGACTGTGTGCTGTAGAGCAGGGACTGTGTGCTGTAGAGCAGGGTCTGTGTGCTGTAGAGCAGTGACTGTGTGCTGTAGAGCAGTGACCGTGTGCTGTAGAGCAGTGACTGTGCTGTAGAGCAGGGACTGTGTGCTGTAGAGCAGGGACTGTGTGCTGTAGAGCAGGGACTGTGTGCTGTAGAGCAGGGACTGTGTGCTGTAGAGCAGGGACTGTGTGCTGTAGAGCAGTGACTGTGCTGTAGAGCAGGGACTGTGCTGTAGAGCAGGGACTGTGTGCTGTAGAGCAGGGACTGTGTGCTGTAGAGCAGGGACTGTGTGCTGTAGAGCAGTGACTGTGTGCTGTAGAGGAGGGACTGTGTGCTGTAGAGCAGTGACTGTGTGCTGTAGAGCAGTGACTGTGTGCTGTAGAGCAGTGACTGTGTGCTGTAGAGCAGTGACCGTGTGCTGTAGAGCAGGGACCGTGTGCTGTAGAACAGTGACTGTGTGCTGTAGAGCAGGGACTGTGTGCTGTAGAGCAGGGACTGTGTGCTGTAGAGCAGTGACTGTGTGCTGTAGAGCAGGGACTGTGTGCTGTAGAGCAGTGACTGTGCTGTAGAGCAGTGACTGTGTGCTGTAGAGCAGTGACTGTGTGCTTTAGAGCAGGGACTGTGCTGTAGAGCAGGGACTGTGTGCTGTAGAGCAGGGACTGTGTGCTGTAGAGCAGGGACTGTGTGCTGTAGAGCAGTGACTGTGCTGTAGAGCAGGGACTGTGTGCTGTAGAGCAGGGACTGTGTGCTGTAGAGCAGGGACTGTGCTGTAGAGCAGGGACTGTGTGCTGTAGAGCAGGGACTGTGTGCTGTAGAGCAGGGACTGTGTGCTGTAGAGCAGTGACTGTGTGCTGTAGAGCAGTGACTGTGTGCTGTAGAGCAGTGACTGTGCTGTAGAGCAGGGACTGTGTGCTGTAGAGCAGGGACTGTGTGCTGTAGAGCAGGGACTGTGTGCTGTAGAGCAGGGACTGTGTGCTGTAGAGCAGGGACTGTGCTGTAGAGCAGGGACTGTGTGCTGTAGAGCAGGGACTGTGTGCTGTAGAGCAGGGTCTGTGTGCTGTAGAGCAGTGACTGTGTGCTGTAGAGCAGTGACCGTGTGCTGTAGAGCAGTGACTGTGCTGTAGAGCAGGGACTGTGTGCTGTAGAGCAGGGACTGTGTGCTGTAGAGCAGGGACTGTGTGCTGTAGAGCAGTGACTGTGTGCTGTAGAGCAGTGACTGTGCTGTAGAGCAGGGACTGTGTGCTGTAGAGCAGGGACTGTGTGCTGTAGAGCAGGGACTGTGTGCTGTAGAGCAGGGACTGTGTGCTGTAGAGCAGTGACTGTGTGCTGTAGAGCAGGGACTGTGTGCTGTAGAGCAGGAACTGTGTGCTGTAGAGCAGGGACTGTGTGCTGTAGAGCAGGGACTGTGTGCTGTAGAGCAGGGACTGTGTGCTGTAGAGCAGGGACTGTGTGCTGTAGAGCAGTGACTGTGTGCTGTAGAGCAGGGACTGTGTGCTGTAGAGCAGTGACTGTGTGCTGTAGAGCAGTGACTGTGTGCTGTAGAGCAGTGACTGTGTGCTGTAGAGCAGTGACTGTGTGCTGTAGAGCAGTGACTGTGTGCTGTAGAGCAGTGACTGTGTGCTGTAGAGCAGGGACTGTGTGTGTGCTGTAGAGCAGGGACTGTGCTGTAGAGCAGGGACTGTGTGCTATAGAGCAGTGACTGTGTGCTGTAGAGCAGGGACTGTGTGCTGTAGAGCAGTGACTGTGTGCTGTAGAGCAGGGACTGTGTGTGCTGTAGAGCAGTGACTGTGCTGTAGAGCAGTGACTGTGTGCTGTAGAGTAGTGACTGTGTGCTGTAGAGCAGTGACCGTGTGCTGTAGAGCAGGGACTGTGTGCTGTAGAGCAGGGACTGTGTGTGTGCTGTAGAGCAGGGACTGTGTGCTGTAGAGCAGTGACTGTGTGCTGTAGAGCAGGGACTGTGTGCTGTAGAGCAGTGACTGTGTGCTGTAGAGCAGTGACTGTGCTGTAGAGCAGTGACTGTGTGCTGTAGAGCAGTGACTGTGTGCTGTGGAGCAGTGACTGTGTGCTGTAGAGCAGTGACTGTGTGCTGTAGAGCAGGGACTGTGTGCTGTAGAGCAGTGACTGTGCTGTAGAGCAGTGACCGTGTGCTGTAGAGCAGTGACTGTGTGCTGTAGAGCAGGGACTGTGTGCTGTAGAGCAGGGACTGTGTGCTGTAGAGCAGGGACTGTGTGCTGTAGAGCAGTGACTGTGCTGTAGAGCAGGGACTGTGCTGTAGAGCAGGGACTGTGTGCTGTAGAGCAGTGACTGTGCTGTAGAGCAGTGACCGTGTGCTGTAGAGCAGTGACCGTGTGCTGTAGAGCAGGGACTGTGTGCTGTAGAGCAGGGACTGTGTGCTGTAGAGCAGGGACTGTGTGCTGTAGAGCAGGGACTGTGTGCTGTAGAGCAGTGACTGTGTGCTGTAGAGCAGTGACTGTGCTGTAGAGCAGGGACTGTGTGCTGTAGAGCAGGGACTGTGCTGTAGAGCAGGGACTGTGTGCTGTAGAGCAGGGACTGTGTGCTGTAGAGCAGGGACTGTGTGCTGTAGAGCAGGGACTGTGTGCTGTAGAGCAGTGACTGTGCTGTAGAGCAGTGACTGTGTGCTGTTGAGCAGGGACTGTGCTGTAGAGCAGGGACTGTGTGCTGTAGAGCAGTGACTGTGTGCTGTAGAGCAGGGACTGTGTGCTGTAGAGCAGTGACTGTGTGCTGTAGAGCAAGGACTGTGTGCTGTAGAGCAGTGACCGTGTGCTGTAGAGCAGTGACCGTGTGCTGTAGAGCAGGGACTGTGTGCTGTAGAGCAGGGACTGTGTGCTGTAGAGCAGGGACTGTGTGCTGTAGAGCAGGGACTGTGTGCTATAGAGCAGTGACTGTGTGCTGTAGAGCAGGGACTGTGTGCTGTAGAGCAGTGACTGTGTGCTGTAGAGCAGGGACTGTGTGCTGTAGAGCAGTGACCGTGTGCTGTAGAGCAGTGACCGTGTGCTGTAGAGCAGGGACTGTGTGCTGTAGAGCAGGGACTGTGTGCTGTAGAGCAGTGACTGTGTGCTGTAGAGCAGGGACTGTGTGCTGTAGAGCAGGGACTGTGTGCTGTAGAGCAGGGACTGTGTGCTGTAGAGCAGGGACTGTGTGCTGTAGAGCAGTGACTGTGTGCTGTAGAGCAGGGACTGTGTGCTGTAGAGCAGTGACTGTGTGCTGTAGAGCAGGGACTGTGTGCTGTAGAGCAGGGACTGTGTGCTGTAGAGCAGTGACTATGCTGTAGAGCAGTGACTGTGTGCTGTAGAGCAGGGACTGTGTGCTGTAGAGCAGTGACTGTGTGCTGTAGAGCAGGGACTGTTTGCTGTAGAGCAGGGACTGTGTGCTGTAGAGCAGGGACTGTGTGCTGTAGAGCAGTGACTGTGCTGTAGAGCAGTGACCGTGTGCTGTAGAGCAGGGACTGTGCTGTAGAGCAGTGACCGTGTGCTGTAGAGCAGTGACCGTGTGCTGTAGAGCAGTGACCGTGTGCTGTAGAGCAGGGACTGTGTGCTGTAGAGCAGGAACTGTGTGCTGTAGAGCAGTGACCGTGTGCTGTAGAGCAGTGACCGTGTGCTGTAGAGCAGGGACCGTGTGCTATAGAGCAGGGACTGTGTGCTGTAGAGCAGTGACTGTGTGCTGTAGAGCAGGGACTGTGTGCTGTAGAGCAGTGACTGTGTGCTGTAGAGCAGGGACTGTGTGCTGTAGAGCAGTGACCGTGTGCTGTAGAGCAGTGACCGTGTGCTGTAGAGCAGGGACCGTGTGCTATAGAGCAGGGACTGTGTGCTGTAGAGCAGGGACTGTGTGCTGTAGAGCAGTGACTGTGTGCTGTAGAGCAGTGACTGTGTGTGTGCTGTAGAGCATTGATCGTGTGCTGTAGAGCAGTGACTGTGTGCTGTAGAGCAGTGACTGTGTGCTGTAGAGCATTGATCGTGTGCTGTAGAGCAGTGACTGTGTGCTGTAGAGCAGGGACTGTGTGCTGTAGAGCAGTGACTGTGCTGTAGAGCAGTGACTGTGTGCTGTAGAGCAGGGACTGTGTTGTAGAGCAGTGACTGTGCTGTAGAGCAGTGACCGTGTGCTTTAGAGCAGTGACCGTGTGCTGTAGAGCAGGGACTGTGTGCTGTAGAGCAGGAACTGTGTGCTGTAGAGCAGTGACCGTGTGCTGTAGAGCAGTGACCGTGTGCTGTAGAGCAGGGACCGTGTGCTATAGAGCAGGGACTGTGTGCTGTAGAGCAGGGACTGTGTGCTGTAGAGCAGGGACTGTGTGCTGTAGAGCAGTGACTGTGCTGTAGAGCAGGGACTGTGCTGTAGAGCAGGGACTGTGTGCTGTAGAGCAGGGACTGTGTGCTGTAGAGCAGGGACTGTGTGCTGTAGAGCAGTGACTGTGTGCTGTAGAGGAGGGACTGTGTGCTGTAGAGCAGTGACTGTGTGCTGTAGAGCAGTGACTGTGTGCTGTAGAGCAGTGACTGTGTGCTGTAGAGCAGTGACCGTGTGCTGTAGAGCAGGGACCGTGTGCTGTAGAACAGTGACTGTGTGCTGTAGAGCAGGGACTGTGTGCTGTAGAGCAGGGACTGTGTGCTGTAGAGCAGTGACTGTGTGCTGTAGAGCAGGGACTGTGTGCTGTAGAGCAGTGACTGTGCTGTAGAGCAGTGACTGTGTGCTGTAGAGCAGTGACTGTGTGCTTTAGAGCAGGGACTGTGCTGTAGAGCAGGGACTGTGTGCTGTAGAGCAGGGACTGTGTGCTGTAGAGCAGGGACTGTGTGCTGTAGAGCAGTGACTGTGCTGTAGAGCAGGGACTGTGTGCTGTAGAGCAGGGACTGTGTGCTGTAGAGCAGGGACTGTGCTGTAGAGCAGGGACTGTGTGCTGTAGAGCAGGGACTGTGTGCTGTAGAGCAGGGACTGTGTGCTGTAGAGCAGGGACTGTGTGCTGTAGAGCAGTGACTGTGTGCTGTAGAGCAGTGACTGTGTGCTGTAGAGCAGTGACTGTGCTGTAGAGCAGGGACTGTGTGCTGTAGAGCAGGGACTGTGTGCTGTAGAGCAGGGACTGTGTGCTGTAGAGCAGGGACTGTGTGCTGTAGAGCAGGGACTGTGCTGTAGAGCAGGGACTGTGTGCTGTAGAGCAGGGACTGTGTGCTGTAGAGCAGGGTCTGTGTGCTGTAGAGCAGTGACTGTGTGCTGTAGAGCAGTGACCGTGCTGTAGAGCAGTGACTGTGCTGTAGAGCAGGGACTGTGTGCTGTAGAGCAGGGACTGTGTGCTGTAGAACAGGGACTGTGTGCTGTAGAGCAGTGACTGTGTGCTGTAGAGCAGTGACTGTGCTGTAGAGCAGGGACTGTGTGCTGTAGAGCAGGGACTGTGTGCTGTAGAGCAGGACTGTGTGCTGTAGAGCAGGGACTGTGTGCTGTAGGAGCAGTGACTGTGTGCTGTAGAGCAGGGACTGTGTGCTGTAGAGCAGGAACTGTGTGCTGTAGAGCAGGGACTGTGTGCTGTAGAGCAGGGACTGTGTGCTGTAGAGCAGGGACTGTGTGCTGTAGAGCAGGGACTGTGTGCTGTAGAGCAGTGACTGTGTGCTGTAGAGCAGGGACTGTGTGCTGTAGAGCAGTGACTGTGTGCTGTAGAGCAGTGACTGTGTGCTGTAGAGCAGTGACTGTGTGCTGTAGAGCAGTGACTGTGTGCTGTAGAGCAGTGACTGTGTGCTGTAGAGCAGTGACTGTGTGCTGTAGAGCAGGGACTGTGTGTGTGCTGTAGAGCAGGGACTGTGTGCTGTAGAGCAGGGACTGTGTGCTATAGAGCAGTGACTGTGTGCTGTAGAGCAGGGACTGTGTGCTGTAGAGCAGTGACTGTGTGCTGTAGAGCAGGGACTGTGTGTGCTGTAGAGCAGTGACTGTGCTGTAGAGCAGTGACTGTGTGCTGTAGAGTAGTGACTGTGTGCTGTAGAGCAGTGACCGTGTGCTGTAGAGCAGGGACTGTGTGCTGTAGAGCAGGGACTGTGTGTGTGCTGTAGAGCAGGGACTGTGTGCTGTAGAGCAGTGACTGTGTGCTGTAGAGCAGGGACTGTGTGCTGTAGAGCAGTGACTGTGTGCTGTAGAGCAGTGACTGTGCTGTAGAGCAGTGACTGTGTGCTGTAGAGCAGTGACTGTGTGCTGTGGAGCAGTGACTGTGTGCTGTAGAGCAGTGACTGTGTGCTGTAGAGCAGGGACTGTGTGCTGTAGAGCAGTGACTGTGCTGTAGAGCAGTGACCGTGTGCTGTAGAGCAGTGACTGTGTGCTGTAGAGCAGGGACTGTGTGCTGTAGAGCAGGGACTGTGTGCTGTAGAGCAGGGACTGTGTGCTGTAGAGCAGTGACTGTGCTGTAGAGCAGGGACTGTGCTGTAGAGCAGGGACTGTGTGCTGTAGAGCAGTGACTGTGCTGTAGAGCAGTGACCGTGTGCTGTAGAGCAGTGACCGTGTGCTGTAGAGCAGGGACTGTGTGCTGTAGAGCAGGGACTGTGTGCTGTAGAGCAGGGACTGTGTGCTGTAGAGCAGGGACTGTGTGCTGTAGAGCAGTGACTGTGTGCTGTAGAGCAGTGACTGTGCTGTAGAGCAGGGACTGTGTGCTGTAGAGCAGGGACTGTGCTGTAGAGCAGGGACTGTGTGCTGTAGAGCAGGGACTGTGTGCTGTAGAGCAGGGACTGTGTGCTGTAGAGCAGGGACTGTGTGCTGTAGAGCAGTGACTGTGCTGTAGAGCAGTGACTGTGTGCTGTTGAGCAGGGACTGTGCTGTAGAGCAGGGACTGTGTGCTGTAGAGCAGTGACTGTGTGCTGTAGAGCAGGGACTGTGTGCTGTAGAGCAGTGACTGTGTGCTGTAGAGCAGGGACTGTGTGCTGTAGAGCAGTGACCGTGTGCTGTAGAGCAGTGACCGTGTGCTGTAGAGCAGGGACTGTGTGCTGTAGAGCAGGGACTGTGTGCTGTAGAGCAGGGACTGTGTGCTGTAGAGCAGGGACTGTGTGCTATAGAGCAGTGACTGTGTGCTGTAGAGCAGGGACTGTGTGCTGTAGAGCAGTGACTGTGTGCTGTAGAGCAGGGACTGTGTGCTGTAGAGCAGTGACCGTGTGCTGTAGAGCAGTGACCGTGTGCTGTAGAGCAGGGACTGTGTGCTGTAGAGCAGGGACTGTGTGCTGTAGAGCAGTGACTGTGTGCTGTAGAGCAGGGACTGTGTGCTGTAGAGCAGGGACTGTGTGCTGTAGAGCAGGGACTGTGTGCTGTAGAGCAGGGACTGTGTGCTGTAGAGCAGTGACTGTGTGCTGTAGAGCAGGGACTGTGTGCTGTAGAGCAGTGACTGTGTGCTGTAGAGCAGGGACTGTGTGCTGTAGAGCAGGGACTGTGTGCTGTAGAGCAGTGACTGTGCTGTAGAGCAGTGACTGTGTGCTGTAGAGCAGGGACTGTGTGCTGTAGAGCAGTGACTGTGTGCTGTAGAGCAGGGACTGTGTGCTGTAGAGCAGGGACTGTGTGCTGTAGAGCAGGGACTGTGTGCTGTAGAGCAGTGACTGTGCTGTAGAGCAGTGACCGTGTGCTGTAGAGCAGGGACTGTGCTGTAGAGCAGTGACCGTGTGCTGTAGAGCAGTGACCGTGTGCTGTAGAGCAGTGACCGTGTGCTGTAGAGCAGGGACTGTGTGCTGTAGAGCAGGAACTGTGTGCTGTAGAGCAGTGACCGTGTGCTGTAGAGCAGTGACCGTGTGCTGTAGAGCAGGGACCGTGTGCTATAGAGCAGGGACTGTGTGCTGTAGAGCAGTGACTGTGTGCTGTAGAGCAGGGACTGTGTGCTGTAGAGCAGTGACTGTGTGCTGTAGAGCAGTGACTGTGTGCTGTAGAGCAGTGACCGTGTGCTGTAGAGCAGTGACCGTGTGCTGTAGAGCAGGGACCATGTGCTATAGAGCAGGGACTGTGTGCTGTAGAGCAGGGACTGTGTGCTGTAGAGCAGTGACTGTGTGCTGTAGAGCAGTGACTGTGTGTGTGCTGTAGAGCATTGATCGTGTGCTGTAGAGCAGTGACTGTGTGCTGTAGAGCAGTGACTGTGTGCTGTAGAGCATTGATCGTGTGCTGTAGAGCAGTGACTGTGTGCTGTAGAGCAGGGACTGTGTGCTGTAGAGCAGTGACTGTGCTGTAGAGCAGTGACTGTGTGCTGTAGAGCAGGGACTGTGTTGTAGAGCAGTGACTGTGCTGTAGAGCAGTGACCGTGTGCTTTAGAGCAGTGACCGTGTGCTGTAGAGCAGGGACTGTGTGCTGTAGAGCAGGAACTGTGTGCTGTAGAGCAGTGACCGTGTGCTGTAGAGCAGTGACCGTGTGCTGTAGAGCAGGGACCGTGTGCTATAGAGCAGGGACTGTGTGCTGTAGAGCAGTGACTGTGTGCTGTAGAGCAGTGACTGTGTGCTGTAGAGCAGTGACTGTGTGTTGTAGAGCAGGGACTGTGTGCTGTAGAGCAGGGACTGTGTGCTGTAGAGCAGGGACTGTGTGCTGTAGAGCAGTGACTGTGTGCTGTAGAGCAGGGACTGTGTGCTGTAGAGCAGGGACTGTGCTGTAGAGCAGGGACTGTGCTGTAGAGCAGTGACTGCGTGTGTGCTGTAGATGAGTGTCTGTAGGTGTGTCGCAGTCATCGTACATATACGCCGCCACGGTATTGGTTTCTGGCACCCATTTTTTAAGTCATTTTCCTGGGTTGAGCTATTGTATGGCAGGAAGAGATGTTGCCTTGCACATGAATTACCTGGGTTCAAATCCTAGTACCGCATATTGTCCCTCAGACATCTCCGGTCGTGATCCCTGGGCACTGAGTCAGGAATAAGCCCTGAGCACAGCCTGGTGTGACCCTTCCCCTTAATTTTTTCCCAACTGGATGATGGTGGTGGTGGCTGTCTGAGACTCTACAGGTGTCCTGGGCGGTGCTGTCACCCCCCTGCCGCAACCCTGGCACTCTGCAGGAGGAGGAGCGTGGGTCGGCATTCAGAGCAGTCCCCCAGACTCCACATTTGGCTCTATTTACTGTCTCGTCTTAGGCTGGAGTGCTCATGGTAAATTGTGTGTTTGAAGCCCTTTATTTTACGCCTCTGCAGGATAAAGATATGTCCTCTGAAACCATGGGATAGTCCCTGTGTGAGTGCGCCAGGGAACTCCCGCTCACAGCCCCTGGCCACAGCTACATGGCTGGCTCCAGACACACTGGCCATGTTGCCATGTCCATAGTCTTTTTTTTCTTGTTGGGTCACACCTGGCAATTCTCAGGGGTTACTCCCTGGCTCTGTGCTCAGAGCCAGGGAGCGAAACGGATCAGATGCGTGCAAAGCAGACCCCCCTACCCGCTGTGCTCTCCCTCTCGCCGTGTCCGCGCCCTCTCCCCCCTAGTCCCACGAGTGCCAGTTTCTGTTAGAGGTCGAGTTTCATCAGATTCTGTTTTTATCTTTTCTGGGTTTTGGGGCCATAGTCAGTGGTTCTGGGAGCGGGTCCCGGCTCTTTGCTCAGGAGTGGTGCTCATATCTTACGGCACGAGGGCCCAAACCATGGTGGGCGGATGCAGTCAAGTGCCCCAAGCCCCCGCCAAGTTTCCGTTTTCCTCCATGCTGGGCATGTACTGCATGTTCTCTTTGCTCCTCCGGTGGTCTAGGGGGTTAGTTAATGGTGAAATAATGTTCGCAGGGGTGTGGAAGTGAGTTTCCTCCCTGTCTTGGTCCAGGGACCCGCGGGACTCCACGACCCCCAGCTGACCCACTTGCCTGTCCCAGTGTGGGAGGCAGCTGTGTTGGGTGTGGCCTTCCCAGGGTCTGGCCTCCATCTGTGGGGTGGCGGCAGCGCCTGCGGCTGGGCGCCAGGGCACTGGGGTGTGGAGCTGGCGGCTCCTTAAGTCATGTGACCTCAACCAGTCCTTTCCCCTCCATGCTTCAGTTTCCAGTTTAGATTCGGGTGACGCTGTCCAGGTCTCTTCCCTCTACCCCCTGCCAGCGTCTCCCCCAGTCTGTGGCTTCTTGGTGGCCAGTCTGGTAGGTTCAGGCTCTGACTTGAGACGCCTGCCGTCTTCCTTTTCCTTATCTAATCTAGCCGGACAGTGCTGACCCACCCTACCCCACAGCCTTTTCTCTGGCTTCCCCAGGATCTCAAAGTCCACCAGGGAAGAACGGGGCCACCCAGGTCCCTGGAAACATGTCTTCCCTTCCCGCAGACTTGGGGTGCAGTCCCCAGGGTCTTTATTAAAGACCTCTCAGCCTCCTGGAGTACAGCTGCTCACAACGGAGGGTCTTCCACAGCCTTCTGGAATACAGCTACCCACTCCTGAAGGTCCAGGACAGCCCTCGCCCAGGGCTCTGCCTGCCCACTTGGCTGATGTTCTGTTGGGCCCTGCAGGGGCAGCCTCAGGCTGGTTCTGCGCCTCCTCAGTGGATGGGAGGCTCATAGCAGAGGAGTCCCCAGTGGTACTCTTCCGGAACACCTGGGCTGGGGACTTGGGGGATGCACGGTAGAACTTGACTCTCATCTTTAGGGTGCTGAGAATATAGTGAGGGGCCGGAGCCATAGCCTAGTGGGAGGGCATTTGCCATGCACGTGCCCAGTCCATGCCGGCCTGGGTTTGGTCCCCGGCATCCCTATGCTGGCCGGGTTCGATCCCCGGCATCCCATATGGTCCCCGAGCACCGCCAGGAGTAATTCCTGAGTGCAGAGCCAGGAGAAACCCCTGAGCATCGCCGGTGTGACCCAAAAAGCAAAAAAAAAAAAAAAAAAAAGAATATAGTGAGAGTTTTCCTAGGCTGGGCCCACATCTAGCTCGTAGCCAGTGTCCATGCAGGAAGGTCTTACTGAACGGAGTGCTGGACGTAGAGGTGCCATGGGACAGGCTGTGCCCTGAGTGACCCCTCCACGGGGGTGGAATGAAAGGAAGATGTAAGTGCCTGACTAATGAAAACGCCCAGAGCATTGGCTATCACATTGTCTTTTTTTTCCTTTTTTTGGGGGGTCACACCCGGCGATGCTCAGGGGTTTCTCCTGGCTCTGCACTCAGGAATCACTCCTGGTGATGCTCGGGGACCATATGGGATGCCGGGGATCGAACCCGGGCCGGCATAGGCCGGCTGCGTGCAAGGCAAACGCCCTACCCACTGGGCTGTCGCTCCGGCCCCAAGCTGGCTGTCACTTTTTCATGTTGTCCTGGGTGGGTGCCAGCACGGCTCTTATGGGCCTAACCAGAGTCTGAAAACTTCGGTGCGGTGCATGCAGAGGCGTGAAGTGAGACACTGGGTTAGCAGAGGACTGGACGGAGCCGCCTGGATGGGGACAAGGGTCTTGACATAGCAGCCACTCTGCCCTGGCGAACTCGGTTCCGGTTCCAGCGCCAGGTGCATGCGCCAAGCCGAAGCTAGGCACCTGTGACCGGGTCAGTTTAATAAACACAGACGCCCCCAATAGTCTGGGGTGCCGGCGGGGGGCAGCGGGCCGGAACACGTGGTGCCTGGAGCAGGGAGGGGATTCTCTGGCGCTGCGGGGCTCGCGAGGGAAGGAAGAGGCGGGCACCCGCCCCCGGCGCGCCTGGCCCAGGCTCAGCGTCCGGCAGCGCCGGGGTGAGGCCGCGGTAGTCTCTGTCGGCGCAGGACTTAGGGCGGCGAGTTTCGCTCGGTGCGGGCGTGGGGGTGGCTGAGAGCGCGCGGAGGGGAAGGCGCGAGGGCTGGTCTCGGAGTGCCCGAGGGAGGGGCGTACCGGGGCGGGTCTAGGCCGTGCGCCCTGCAGAAACCGCGGGTCGGGGGGGCGGAGTCTCAGAGGTTGGGGCGGAATTGGGGCGGGGTCAAGGGGGCCCCAGGGCTGGCACTGGACGTGAGCCTTGGCGAGGTCTCCGGGCACTGTGGGCGGAGCCAGGAGCGGACTGGCAGGGTTCTGGGGGACCGCCACTGGGTACTTCACCGTATTCCACTGGGATGTGCCCGTTAACTAAGTACAGGCTTCTCCTCCATCAAACTCCCTGTCTGGGGCCCGGAGCTAGGTCCAGGGGCTGGAGTACGCGCTTAGTATGTGGGGGGTCCCTACTACATGTGGAGCCCAAGTTGCCCCACAGCACTGCAGGGTGTGGCACTCAAACCAATTAAAGACCTTACCTGTTGGGTGACCCAGCTCTCAGACCTGGATCTAGCCTCAGGTCTGGGAAGCCCATCTGATAAGGACCTTGAGGCTTATCTGCTAATGGCTTTCTGTGACGCCTCCCACCCTGGTAACCCTGAGGAGGAGGGGATGCCTAGGCACTTGGGGACATCTTGGGGCACTACGCTTCACCCCTAGGCTAGGTGCCGGCTGCCTTGATCACTTGATCACTTGCCACCCCCGTTATTTGCTCGGCGGGCGCCAGTAACATTTCCATTTAACCCTATCACGTGCCAGTGTAGCCCAATGGCATCTAAACACTGGGAAGGAAATAGACCCCTCCACACACATCCCCACACCCCACTATCCCTTAGGTTCTCGGGGAGGGCACAGCCCCCACTTGGACATGAAGGGGTTGGAAGGTGAGCCAGGGACTCTCCAAGTCCCGTCTGTGATCTGGTGCTCTGGAATCCTGGGAGCCTCTCCTGCCGGCTCCTGCTGTCTGCACTCCCGCGAAGTTATTTGTTTGAGTAGCTGTGCAGCTCCTCCTAACCTTACCCCACGTGATTGCCTTACTCAGGGCCTTACTCTCCTGCATGGCCTGTCCCCACATGTGCTCAGCTTCCTAGAATCCTGAGCCTACAAAGGGGCTGACTTGGCGACATCAGAGAGGGCGGTGACGGGTGCTGGTCCACATAATGACCAGGTAGCTTGGTGCCAGGGGGGATTAGGGAAAGTATGGCTGGCGCTCACGTCGTGTGTCTCGCTCTCGCCTGCACGGCCCAGACCAGAGCTCCTGTGGACAAGTGGCACTTGTGACGAAGGGTTGGATGGCAGAAAGGGGGTCCCGGGGGGTTCTCGCTGGGCCTGTCTGTGGAGACTGGGTGGAGGGGGTCACCCAGCCGCTCCTCACCTGCCCAGACTCCCATGACCCTGGCCCTCTCGCTGTCTCCACCCAAATCTATCCCTCCTAGCCATGGCTCCTGCCAGCTAATCTGAATCTGACTCACTATGTCTTACAGGAAGTTCTATGAATTATTCAGAGCCCGCACGCTCCATCTTTTTCACACCTTCTCTGATTGCCTAAGTGTAGACCTCTCCCTTTGCTGAATTGGGGTAAAACCACAGCTGGTACCACCTGTTGGCACCCATGCATATTCCTGATACCATTAACTCCTCGGAGCATGTGACTTCCCAGGGAGATTTTAAACTCCCTGAGGCAGGGGCCTTGTCTCTGGCCTCTGCAGCTGGCACAACACATTCATTCACCCGATACGTGTTTCTTGTGTGCCTTTTTGGCACCAGGCAGTGGCCTAGAAAGGGACAGTCCAGCAGGGAGCTGAGCAGGCATGCCCTAGTCCTTACGGGTCCTCTGAGCAGGCTGGGTGGGAAGTCTTGGGCTCCAGGGGTGTGGAAAGAGCTGTTAACAGTGTGAACAGAGCGGGGACTCCAGAAATGGGTCATTTGAGTACTGATCTGAAGGTAGCGAGGAGAGAGCTTGGAGGTGGCTCGTGCCTGTTTTGGGAGGGTTTCTGCAGAGGGTTTCTGCCAGTGCCACCTGCCCCAGAAAGTCTAGGTGGTGGGTGTGAGAGTCTTCCAGGAGCTCAGTGGCACTTCTTTTTTAAGGGGGCAGTGACACACCCAGCCATGCTCAGGGCTTACTCCTGGCTCTGCGCTCAACAGGGGGCCAAATGAGATGCCAGGATTCAACTCTGGCCAGCTGTGTGCTGGTCAAGTGCCCTCCCTGCTCTGAATTAGTGTGGGGAGAGTAAGGCGTAATGGAGTGGGGACAGGCCCCAAACCAAAAACAATCGTACCAAAACCAGAACCCGTCAGGATCTGGAAGGCCTCTGTGTCTAACACAAGCTCTAGAGTGGGTCCTGACAGACAGCTTTGATGTTGGGGATCTGGACTGAGGTAGTTTAGGAAGTGCCCAGGCAGGGGGCGAGTCTTGAGGGTTCATCTCCCATATGCCCCCCCCATCATGGTGCTGGTGGGGTGCCCCACGTGGGAAAATGAAGCAAATCAAAACAACCAAATAGATGTAGATAATGAAGTAACAAAACACAACAGAGTTAGAAATAGCACCCTGCTGGCTCTGTGAATTGTGCTATGCAGATGGATGGTTTGCATGTTGGGAAACTCAAGGGCCTGTGCTCCAGGGACTCACAGTGTAGACTCAGCAAGTCCTCTCAGTAGAGACCCCCAAGTGATAGGATCAGGTCCTGCAGGGACGCAGGGAGGGTGGACACTGCCCTGGTCTTCCAGAGCAGGCGAGAGACATGGTGGAAGGGCGATGGGGCTGGTCTGCTAGGCCTGGGGCTGGCGGCTGGGCAGGGCTGGACACTGCAGGCTGGACACTGCAGGCTGCCAGGCCCACCTCTATACAGGAGAGCTCCGTGGGCTTTGGGATCAACTGAAAATGTACCATGACTAGGCTGAGGAAGTGGGAAGATGAGCCAGGAGGTGGGCAGAGGTGAGATCACAAAAGGCCTTGTTACCCAGTCTAAGGAGGGGAGGAGCCCAAGGAGGCTTTGGAATCAGCTCTGTGATTTTAGGCAAATTGATTTAACCTTCAAGTTCTGTCTTCTGCCCTGCCAAATGGCGCTGCTGACCGTCCCTCCTGGGGAAGCTGGTGAGAGTGTTGGAAGCAGCTGCCTGTGAAGTGTGAAAATAGAGTGGGCCCCTGAAACCGCTCCCCAGCAGCTGCTGTGGCAGTGAGGAATTTGAAGTGCAGGAATGAAGGGAGCAGGTTATTCAGGACCAGCCTCAGCCTTTGGGGGAACATCGGGCCCTTGGGTGGTCAAAGAAGATTCTGTTCCATGGGCCCAGAATGGGTCTGACTTTGGGCAGGTTTAGGGGCCACTCCCAAAGGCCTGCCCCTGGCTGGGCTCCTCCCGTCTCCATCCGCCTCAACTCTTTCTGCCTTTCTTTCTTAAGCTACTTATCAGATTTTGGGGGGTTTTGGGTCACCCCCGGTGCTCCGGACTTACTCTGACTCTGCACTCAAGGATCACTCCTGGGGCTGGAGCGATAGCCCAGCGGGTAGGGCATTTGCCTTGCACGGCCGGCCTGTGCCGGCCCGGGTTCAATCCCCAGCATCCCATATGGTCCCCGAGCACCGCCAGGAGTGACTCCTGAGCCGTAGAGCCAGGAGAAACCCCTGAGCATCGCCGGGTGTGACCCAAAAAGGCAAAAAAAAAAAAAAAAAAAAAAGGATCACTCCTGGGGGGCTCAGAGGACCGTATGGGAAGCTGGGGTTTGAATCTGGGCCAGCAAGTCAAACACCCTCCCGCTGTGCCATTGCCGGCCCCAGCCTATTGTCTTGCTGGCGCTGTGTTTCTCTGCCGCCATCTGTTCGCTCCGACCCTTGCCACCTGTGTGTCTCTCTGACTGTCTCTTCCCCCCACCTCTTGGACCCTGTCAGGCCTGAGGGGTCACACGGCTGGGGCTGCTGTTTGGCGGCTGAGCTGTCTTTGCCCTGCCCCCATCCCCACTCCCTTTATTTGCTGTGGTGTCAGAAATTGAACTCAGAGCCTCATGCATGGAAAGCCAGTGCTGCACCGCCCGGCCGGGCCCCCTCCTTCACCCAGGCCTTCCCTCTCAGAGAGATAAAGGGAAGTCTTTCTTTTTTGGGGTCACGCCCGGCGATGCTTAGGGGTTACCCCTGGCAGTGCTGGGGGACCATATGGGATGCCGGGATCGAACCCTGCTTGGCTGGTGCAAGGCTCTCCCTGCTGTACTGTTGCTCGCCCCAAGGGGAAGTTTCTTTGGAGGCCCGTCATTCCCTAGAGCCCGAGGGAGGGTGCTGGGACCGCTGCTCTGCTCCCCCACTGACTGGGCCGCTTTGTCTCCAGGCTGGTGGATGACCGCTGTGTGGTGGAGCCTGGGCGGCTGGGGACCTGGACAACCCTCCGAAGAAGTTCCGAGGTAAGATGACCCTCCATGGCCCCCCCGGCTCCTGAGCACTGACCCCAGGATAGGCCCGTCCCCATACTGTGCCTGTGCAGACTCTGTGAGCTGCTATACTGCATCATTGCGCCCAGACGGGCCTTGATTTTCAAGGACCACACCCCAGGTCTCCGTCACACCCTCTTCTGCGAGGTGGAGGCGTTCTTCCCAACTCCCTCGAGACACAAGGCTTTCTTTGTCTGTGTGGCCGCTTGTTTTCGGAGGAAACGGGTGAAAAGAGTTTCCTGGGGGTGAAGCCAGTTCTGAGCCGAGCACCCTGCCCTGTGTCATAACCCTGCTGACCTGTGGCCCTCTGCGGGCCAGGTGGTGCCTCGCCCTGGTGGGCGCCAGGTATGGCTCTGCCATGGGTCTCTGGGCCTCGTGCCCTGTGGTCAGTGGGCCCCAGGCCCGGGCCTGTCGGAGGATGAGACTGGGCTGCGGTGATGATGAGAGGCCAGGTGACAGCCAGCGCGGACCCCGGGCGTGGAGGCAGGGCGGGAGCAGGCAAGGACAAGTCGGCCACTGCCACCAGCCACTGGCGGGCTGGCTGTCCCCAGGGGAGCTCTGGGGAGGGGGCAGGAAGCCAGACAGTGCATGCGTCCACTGTGGCCACTGGTCTGCTGCAGGCTGCAGCCGTGTGTTCATTGTGGCATGGGGCTCGGGATCTTCCTGGCCTGGACAGGGCCCCCCATGTCTCCTGTTCTGTGGGGGCTGTGCCCTGGGCATGCCTGAAGATGTGGATGCCCTGCACAGACGTTCTTCACTGTCTGGGACCCTCGGCCCGGCGCCCCGCGCTGACTCCCGTGGTTTCACAGCCTTCTCTCACCTCTGCGCTTTGTTTCTTGAATTTTTGGGGGGACACACTTGGTGGTGTTTAGGGATTCTGGCTCTGTACTCAGGGGTCACTCCTGGCCAGGCTTGGGGGACCCTACGGGTGCTGGGGACAGAATGGTGGTGTTCAGGGATTCTGGCTCTGCACTCAGGGGTCACTCCTGGCCAGGCTTGGGGACCCTACGGGTGCTGGGACAGAATGGTGGTGTTCAGGGATTCTGGCTCTGTACTCAGGGGTCACTCCTGGCCAGGCTTGGGATTCTGGCTCTGTACTCAGGGGTCACTCCTGGCCAGGCTTGGGGGACCCTACGGGGTGCTGGGACAGAATGGTGGTGTTCAGGGATTCTGGCTCTGCACTCAGGGGTCACTCCTGGCCAGGCTTGGGATTCTGGCTCTGTACTCAGGGGTCACTCCTGGCCAGGCTTGGGGGACCCTACGGGTGCTGGGACAGAATCTGGGTCAGCCGTGTGCAAGGCAAGTGCCCTACCCATTGTACTATCTCTCCAGTTCATTTTTGTTTGTTTTTTGGTTTGGAGACTTCAGCTGGCAGTGCTCAGGGAACTTGACGTGGTGCTGGGAATTGAATCAGGGTTGGCTGTGCAAGGCAAGTGCCCTACCTGCTGTGCTGTCACCCAGTCCCCTTGCACTTTATTTTTATTTATTTTTTGGTGGAGTCACACACCCAGCGATGTTCAGGAGTTACCCTGGCTCTGCACTCAGGAATTGCTCCAGCAGGGTTTTGGGATGCCGGATCACACCTGAATCTGCTTCATACAAGACAGATGCGCTACCCACTGTGCTATTGCTCTACCCCTCACATTTTATTTATTTTATTTTATTTTATTTTGCTTTTTGGGTCACACCCGGCGACGCCAGGGGTTACTCCTGGCTCTGCACTCAGGAATTACTCCTGGCGGTGCTCGGGGACCATATGGGATGCCGGGATCGAACCCGGCCGGCATGGGCCGACTGCGTGCAAGGCAAACACCCTACCCGCTGGGCTATTGCTCCAGCCCCTCACATTTTATTTTATGAGAACATTTTCTTGGTTTATTTAAGTTTCTGGGCTACACCTGGTGGTCACCGCCACCCACAGTCCAGGCTGGGCTACACCTGGTGGTCACCGCCACCCACACTCCAGGCTGGGCTACACCTGGTGGTCACCGCCACCCACACTCCAGACTCTGCTGCAGTTGGACCCGGCCTCCCACACACCCTGCAGGCGCTTGGCCCATTGAGCCGGGAAAGTTCTTTATTTTTGCTTTTTGGGTCACACCGGCAATGCTCAGGGGTTACTCCTGGCTCTGCACTCAGAAGTTACTCCTGGCGGTGCTCGGGGAACCACATGGGATTCCGGGATCGATCCGGGTCGGCCGTGTGCAAGGCAAACGCCCTACCCGCTGTGCTATCGCTCCTGCTCCAGTCTGGGAAGTTTCTGACCCAGTTTGCTGGGAAGGTTCTGACCCAGGGAGCCTGGAAGGTTCTGCAGGGAGCTCGGAAGTTTGTGTCCCAGGGAGCCCGTGCTGGCTGTGGCTCTCACAGCTCCTGTGGGCTGTCTCCCGACCTAAAGCCCCACCCCCACCCCTGCAGGCTCCTCCCTGTGTGCCGCCTGGCACAAACCTGACAGATATTTTGTAATTGTGTATTTTAATTGTTTGTCACTCCTCCCTGCTAGAATGTCAGCTCCCACCCAGGGAGATTATTTCAGGTGATTTGTTGACTGATCCTGTGTGTCTGCGGCCTGTGTGAGCTCCCCAGTGGGGTGGGCTCGGCCCCCTTTGGCTTACTGCCATCGCAGCCTACAGGCAGGCAGCTCCAGGCCCCGGAGACGTGACTCACACCCAGGCCCTGCTGGATCCCCGCCCGGGGCAGTGGCCCAGGCTCGAGCAACAGCCCTGCGCAGGGCCCTAGGCAGGCCAGGCCGGTAATGGGGTCGATGGGGAGCCTCTGGGAGCTGGAAACTGGAGAGGTTTCAAGCTGCCCAGGAGGGACCAGACTTCTGCTCTTGCTGAGGGACTCACGTGGAGGCTTGGGAAGCACCAGAAAGGGGAAGTGGGGCCTTGGGAGGGAGAGCACAGTGGGCGGGACTCTGGCCTCGACCAGACCGACCTTGGTTCGTTCCTGACATCACCTGTGGATCCCTGAGTATAGCCAGGAGCAACCCCTGAACACAACTGGGTGTGGCCCAAACACAAAAACAAAAAGAAAGAAAAAGCAGGGGGTGGGGGTGGCCGCAGAGCGATAGCCAGCAGGCAGGGCATTTGCCTTGTGCACGGCATCATGGGTTTGATGCCTCCCATATGGTCCCCTGAGCACCGAAGAGATTAATTCTGAGTGCAGAGCCAGGATAACCCCTGGATAGATATCGCAGCGGGCAGGACAATTGCCTTGTTCAGTCCCAGTCGGAATAAATCCTGAGCACAGCCAGGTGTGGCCCAAAAACCAGAATTACAAAAATAAGTTTAAAAAGATAGGGGCCGGAGCGATAGCCCAGCGGGTAGGGCGTTTGCCTTGCACGCCGCCGGCCTGTGCCGCCCGGGTTCGAATCCCGGCATCCCATATGGTCCCCCGAGTACCGCCAGGAGTAATTCCTGAGTGCAGAGCCAGGAGTAACCCCTGAGCGCCGCCGGTGTGACCCAAAAAGCAAAAAAAAAAAAAAAAAAAAAAGATAAAGGGAAAGTCTGGCGCTGGGGGGGTGCTGAGGACGGAGTGGGGACGGGAGGGGGGGGGCACTGGCCTGAGGGACTTGTGTCTCCTAGAGCCAGTGAGAGCCTGTGGTCCTGTGGTGTGGCAGGTGGTGGCTGGGAGCTCGGTGCGGCCCCTGGGCCTGAAATATCTGCCCGAGGCTTCCAGTAGACAGTGTGGGGCCAATTTTTGACAACAAAAAGGCCACTTAGCAGAACAAATGTTCCTTTGACTTCTTGCTCTCCCCCACTGGGCTCCTTCTCTTCCTCTTCCTTTTCACCAAGCCTGTGGGCAGGGCCTAGCTGGGATCTGGGGCTGCCCTGTGGTCCCCAGGACCTGGGAGGGCCTTGTCAGCTCTAGCCCTGCTTTGCCCCAAGCCCTAGTCTTTGGGGGGTAGAGGCCCCCTGGGCTCTGAGACCCAGAGAGCTGGCCACCCGCCCCATCACAGGGTCACAACTCAGAGAAGACAAAAGGTGGCCCTGGGCCTCCCCCAGTCTGGACTTGTGGTTCTTGCCTCCTGCAGACTCCTGGCCTCGGGAGGGTCCTGCATGGGTGACCCCCACCCCCAAACCAGTGCTCACCTGCCCTCCTAAGGGCCCAGCCAGGGGATCTGGAGTCTCTCCCTGTCTCTCCCATGGAGTCTCTCCCTGTCTCTCCCATGGCCTTCAGACTCCTTGTGGGACCTGCCCTTCATGTGCTGACCTCGGAAACCCCCAGGCTGAATTGACAAAGCCCCTGGGAGCCCACACCTGGCACTGTCAGTCTCTGCCTACTTCATGTTGGTGGGCACAGCCCCGCCCCAGGCCCCAAAACCCGTGAACATGCTGGGAATCCTGAGTAGGTCCGTGCCAGCCCTGTGTCCCACTGGCTCTTACTTACGGAGGGGCTTCAGGCTCCTGCTGCTCCAGGCCCTGCTCTGCTGACCAGCCCTGCCTCTTCTTCTTCCCCCGCCCCTGGACTTGGGGGAGACTCAAGGTAGCCCCTCCCATCGACCTCAGGGGGCACAGCACTTCTATCCCCGCTACAGAGACCCCAGGAGAATGTGTAGGGCCGCTCACTGGGGCTGGTGAGGCGTGAGGTGGTCCCTGCACTTGCAAAGCTGTATCTCCTCACCCCAACCTTAGCGCTTAACTCTTCCTTTTTGGGGTGCGGGGACGCGGTCCAGTGCTCCTCAGGAAAGACCAGAACAACACGCACTCTGCTGAGCTTGCCGCTGTCCTCTGCCACGTTTGTTTCAGATCTTTCTTTCGGGCGGGGGATTGCCGGACTTAGAGCCACTCCTGGGGTACTTGCGATGCCCAGGCCTGTTGATACGGTGGTGTTTGCACTCAGAGATCCAGAGCCTCTGGTGCCGGCCTGGTCCTAAGGAACCGCACGCAGATGCCAGGGCAGGGGAGCAACTGAGGCCCTCGTGCAGCCCCGACCTAGGTCCACGGCCCTGTTCCACGGTAATCAGCTGCAGTCCACTCTCTTGCAGTCCACTCTCTCTCTTGCAGTCCACTCTCTCTCTTGCAGTCCACTCTCTTGCAGTCCACTCTCTTGCAGTCCACTCTCTCTTGCAGTCCACTCTCTTGCAGTCCACTCTCTTGCAGTCCACTCTCTTGCTGTCCACTCTCTCCTGCAGTCCACTCTCTCTTGCAGTCCACTCTCTCTTGCAGTCCACTCTCTTGCAGTCCACTCTCTTGCAGTCCACTCTCTTGCAGTCCACTCTCTCTCTCGCTCTTGCTCCCACAGTGTGCTGTGGTCCTTTTAGCTCTCCATGTCACTGTATAAACCTGAGTGCTGTCGTTGGGCTTATTTTCGTACTTATACTGTCCACTCCCCAGTCCTGTGCCCATCTCCCTCCCGCCCCTGCCGCAAGGGCCGAGCCAGCGTCCATCTTTCCCAGGCCGCGCTGGAGTCTGAACTTCTGGTCCCACTGGTAAAGCCTAAATGTGGAGTGTGGAAACAATGAAAGACTTAGTTTTTTCCCCTTTTTTTGTGTTTTTGGGTCACACCCAGCAATGCTCAGGGTTTACGCCTGGCTCTGCACTCAGGACTTACTCCTGGGGCTGGAGCGATAGCACAGCGGGTAAGGTGTTTGCCTTGCTCGCAGCTGGCCTGTGCCGGCCTGGGTTCGATCCCCCGGCATCCCATATGGTTCCCCGAGCACCGCCAGGACTAATTCCTGAGTTCAGAGCCAGGAGTAACCCCTGAGCATTGCCGGATGTGACCCAAAAAGAAAAAAAAAAAAAAAAAAAAGGACTTACTCCTGGCAGTGCTCGGGGACCATATGGGATTCTGGAATTGAACCCAGGTCGGCCACGTGCAAGACAAATGCTCTCCCTGCTGTGCTATATCACTCCGGCTCCAACACTTAAAATAATTGTTTGGGTTTTGTTTTGTTGTTGTTTGAGGGCCACATGCCTGGCTCTGTGCTCAGGGATCGTTCTTGACGAGGTTTGGAGATCCAGAAGTCAAACCTTGTTCTATAAGACAAGTGCCCTCCCTTCTGGCCTCTTTTCAGCTCTGTGCTCAGGGGTCACTCTGGTAGTACTCAAGGGACCATATGGGGTGCCAGAGATGATAACAAAAAAACTTGTTAGTTTTTTTTTGGGGGTGGGGGGTGTTTGGGCCACACCTGGTGGTGCTCAGGGCTAATTCCTGCCTTTGCGCCTCCAGAATCACCCCTGGCCGGGCACAGAACCTGGATTGACTATGGGAAGGCAGCCCTATCTGTCTGGCCGCCAAGTCTTGGTAATAATTTTGCTTTTACAGTCACACCTGGCGATGCTCAGGGGTTGCTCCTGGCTCTGTAATCAGGAATTACTCCTGGTAGTGCTCGGGGACCATATGAGATGCCTGGGATAGAACCGGGGTGAGCTGTGTGCAAAGCAAAACTCCCTCTCTGCTGCGCTATGGCTCGGCCCCAAAACTAATTACTCTGTAGCGAGCTTATCCGTGAGCGGGCCAGCAGCTGACTCTGTCCAGTTCTCAGGCCGTGGCTGAGCGTCCGAACTCTGTGGTTTGGAGCGGGTGGCCTCTCACTCCCGTATTCCTAGCGCTTCCCCTGCCAGAATCTATGGGGGAGCAGGCGGCTTGCTAGTCTGTGCGGGGCAGTGCCTTTGGAGCGTGACGTTGCTTAGTTCCCGGGAGTGTCTGTGTGCTTCATTTCCAAACGGATCATCTCTTCTGCAGCTTCACCCAGAGCTTCATCCCCTGGCCCACAGCCCTCCTGCAGGGACCCCTGCCCAGACTTTTCCCTTAGCCTTTCCCTAGGCTGTTCCGGCCGTCCCTCAGGCCTGGGCCAGACCTCCAGGCTGCTCAGTGCTTTGGGGGCGGATAGCGCGGGAAAGCCTGGGTTTGTGTGCGGGATCAGACACATAGAGGCTTCCATCATTCTTTCATTCGCTCATTCATTCCTTCAGCTGTGCTCTGAGATGCCCGCAGGCAGGCTTTCAGGGGGATAGTGTGAGGCACCACTCAAGATTCAGCAACTTTGTCTCCCTTGTTGGGTAGGAGTGCTCCAGCCGTGCCGTTAGGGCTCACTCCACAGCTGACTGCTGGCTCTGCACTCAGGGATCACCCTGCTGGTGCCTGGGGATGGAGTGCCAGGGATGGAACTCGGGTCAGCCGGGTAAAAGGCAGGTGCCCTAACTTACCGCCACTATTGCTCTTGTAACTTTTAAAGAAAATGCTGGGAGGGACCCTTTCTACTTCCTGCGTCTTCAGGATGGCCGGCTGTAGGGTTTGGGGTGTCTCTGGGTGTAGCTTGGGATCCTCCCGGCAGTGGGTTGTAAACGCAGGTGAACGGGCTCAGCTCGGTGTCAGCCATCCTGAGGCACTGTCATATAGATCTCTAGCTGTCTGCTCTCCTATTAAATGTCCAGTGAGTTTCAATTATCTATTTATTTATTTTTGTTATTTAGGTCACACCCGGCGATGCTCAGGGGTTACTCCTGGCTCTGCATTCAGGAATTACTCCTGGCGGTGCTTGGGACTATGCGGGATGCTGGGGATCAAACCCGGTCGGCTGCGCGCAAGCAAAATGCCCTCCCCCGCTGGACTGTCACTCTGGCCCCGGTCCAGTGAGCTTTAAATTTGGTTATTGAAGCTTTTTATTTCTAGAAATTCTATTTGACTCTCTCTCTCTCTCTCCTCTCTCTCTCTCTCTCTCTCTCTCTCTCTCTCTCTCTCTCTGTCTCTCTCTTCCATTCCATTTGTACTGTCACTGCTTCCAGTTCCCTTCAGGGATCCCTAGCTGATTTCAGAGCACTAGCTTCCTATCTGGTTCGCAGGCTTGTGATCTGCGGCCAGCTTGCCGTGCCTGGGGTTTGTTCTCATGCCGCCCAGGCTCTGTGCTGGGACCCTGGTTATTACATTTGGAAAAGTCTGGGATGAGTGGCCGTGGCCTAGTTGAAGCCGTCAAGCTCTGGAGAGAGGGTCATCTCCTGGAAGCAGCCCTGTGCCGCCACCTGAGACCAGCTCAAATCTGTTTGTTGTTGAACTTTGTCTTTTTGGTTTTGTTCCACACCTGGCCATGCCTGGGTCTTAGTCCTGGCTCTGATCTCAGAGACCCTCCTGGCAGCTCAGGGGACCAAATGGGATGCTAGAAACTGAATCCGCGTTGGCCGTGTGCAAGGCAAATGCTCTGTTGGCTAAGCAGTTGGCCCAGTGGGCTCCAGTTCCAGGAACAGCTGTTGTTGGCTCTGACTGGGGAGTGTGGTAGTTCTTTAGGGTCCCAGCTCACTGACGTCCCCCTCCCTTCCAGGCACCCAGACCTCTGCCTCTTGGTTTAAACACGATGTCACCTTCACTGGAATCCATGTGTACCCCAGGGTGCAAGGCGGTGAGGGAGTTTTTCTTCCTGCTTCCCCCTTGTGCCTTC
This sequence comes from Cryptotis parvus, assembly GCA_021461705.1. Lineage (NCBI taxonomy): Eukaryota > Metazoa > Chordata > Mammalia > Eulipotyphla > Soricidae > Cryptotis > Cryptotis parvus. The sequence goes on from JAJIBD010002763.1 coordinate 49,320, forward strand.
TCTCTGGCCCAGTGTTCCGTCTGTCCGTTCTTTAAGTAGCTTCAAAATAATAATACACATTGGAAAACTCCAGTCTCTCCATATTTGGGCTCTGGCTGTGGCTCTTGGCTCTGCAGTGCTCAGCTCCACCAGCACATCCCAGGCTGGCATGAGAAGCGCCCAGTGTCCCGGTGAGCTGGTGGGCAGCTGTGGGGCCAGTGTCCCGGTGAGCTGGTGGGCAGCTGTGGGGCCAGTGTCCCGTGAGCTGGTGGGCAGCTGTGAGGCCAGTGTCCCGGTGAGCTGGTGGGCAGCTGTGAGGCCAGTGTCCCGGTGAGCTGGTGGGCAGCTGTGAGGCCAGTGTCCCGGTGAGCTGGTGGGCAGCTGTGGGGCCAGTGTCCCGGTGAGCTGGTGGGCAGCTGTGGGGCCAGTGTCCCGGTGAGCTGGTGGGCAGCTGTGAGGCCAGTGTCCCGGTGAGCTGGTGGGCAGCTGTGGGGCCAGTGTCCCGGTGAGCTGGTGGGCAGCTGTGGGGCCAGTGTCCCGTGAGCTGGTGGGCAGCTGTGAGGCCAGTGTCCCGGGTGAGCTGGTGGACAGCTGTGAGGCCAGTGTCCCGGTGAGCTGGTGGGCAGCTGTGGGGCCAGTGTCCCGGGTGAGCTGGTGGACAGCTGTGAGGCCAGTGTCCCGGTGAGCTGGTGGGAAGCTGTGAGGCCAGTGTTCTGGTGAGCTGGTGGACAGCTGTGAGGCCAGTGTCCCGGTGAGCTGGTGGGCAGCTGTGGGGCCAGAGTCCCGGTGAGCTGGTGGGCAGCTGTGAGGCCAGTGTCCCGGTGAGCTGGTGGGCAGCTGTGAGGCCAGTGTCCCGGTGAGCTGGTGGGCAGCTGTGGGGCCAGAGTCCCGGTGAGCTGGTGGGCAGCTGTGAGGCCAGTGTCCCGGTGAGCTGGTGGGCAGCTGTGAGGCCAGTGTCCCGGTGAGCTGGTGGGCAGCTGTGAGGCCAGTGTCCCGGTGAGCTGGTGGGCAGCTGTGAGGCCAGTGTCCCGGTGAGCTGGTGGGCAGCTGTGAGGCCAGTGTTCCGGTGAGCTGGTGGGCAGCTGTGGGGCCAGTGTCCCGGTGAGCTGGTGGACAGCTGTGAGGCCAGTGTCCCGGTGAGCTGGTGGGAAGCTGTGAGGCCAGTGTTCTGGTGAGCTGGTGGACAGCTGTGAGGCCAGTGTCCCGGTGAGCTGGTGGGCAGCTGTGGGGCCAGAGTCCCGGTGAGCTGGTGGGCAGCTGTGAGGCCAGTGTCCCGGTGAGCTGGTGGGCAGCTGTGAGGCCAGTGTCCCGGTGAGCTGGTGGGCAGCTGTGAGGCCAGTGTCCCGGTGAGCTGGTGGGCAGCTGTGAGGCCAGTGTCCCGGTGAGCTGGTGGGCAGCTGTGAGGCCAGTGTCCCGGTGAGCTGGTGGGCAGCTGTGGGGCAGCCGGGTCTGACTCTTTCCTGCTTCTTAAGCCCTCTCGGATTTGGGGTGTGGGCAGTGAGAACGGGGCCCATGGTGGGCAGGCCTCGGGGCTCCTGGCCTCTCTGCCCTCCCTAATGCCAAGGTGCAGGTTCCAGGTTTGCTGAAACTCAGCCTCTCCTGAAACCCCAGCCTGTCCAGACCCTGCTCAAGCCTCCTCTCCACCACCCGTCCCCCCTGTGGGGCCTCTTCCCCCTCAGGCTGATTCCAGCCCCTCCTTGCACCTTTGGGAATTGGTGCTCAACTTTCATCCGGAATGCATGCACTCCAAAAAGAATGCGTATGGTGTTGTGTGTGCTGGAGCATGACATTTCCATGTGGTCCAGAGAACAGGTGTGACGTGTCCATGTACACTGACATGTGTGTTCACAGAGAACATGCATGGTGGCACCCATTTGTCCATGTCCACTGAGCTGGCCTGTGCTGGACGCGTGGACACCGGCTACCATAACCAGCAGTGTCTGTCGGCACGGTGCTGCCTGTATGCACCGTGGCTTTGTGTGACAGCCTGCTGGGACGCCCACTCAGGGGCACAGGAGCCCATGCCACATTCTTACCACATCTCCCATTAGAGGTGAACCCCTGTACGCAGTGAGTGAACATCTGGGAGCAAATGAAAGCAATTTAATTGAGTCAGAGATCTGATTTTATTTCTGTTGTTGTGGTGCTGGGTCGTGGTGTGCCAGGGGACTCTGATGGTGCCCAGGATGGTGCTTGGCAACAGGGGCAGTGCTGGTGGTGGAGCTCACAGCCCTCTGCATGCTAGCAGGTGCCCAGCCACCGAGCCCAGCCCCCCCAGTCTCACCCCGTTGGCGAGAACGTTCGGCAGAGTCCCGGCCTCACAGCTGAGCATTTTCTGAAACCTTGACTAAAGCCCAGTTTGAGCGGCACTGACAGCCCTCCCCCCCAGTGTACCGCGAAGTGCATTTTCTGGCACTGTCAGCGTTTGCTCCAGCTGTGCGAAGATCGTGGTGGTTTTGCGCGCCCATAGCCCCTGCACGCGGCCGTCTGTGGAGCAAGCGTCCGGGTCACTGCCTGCCCACTCAGCCCATATCGACTCAGTCCCTGCTACAAATCTTCCATGCCCCCATTTCCTGGACACCTGCTGATGTGGCCCCACTCCCCCAGTCCTGCAGGAACCAGGGGCCTCTGTCAAGGCACTGGGACTGATGTGGTGATGGGGCTGGGGCAGTCTGGGGCTGGGAGGCCTCCAGGCCAGCCTGAAGACTCAGGAGGACTTCCTGGGGAGGTGCCACCCTGAGGGTTTCTCCTTCTTCTGTCCTATTTGAAGACTTGTATTAGCGGAACTCGGGTGAGAGTTGATGGGCTTCTCGGGACAGCCCAAAGTGCCCGCCTCCAGTCATGCTGTGGGAATCTCCAGGGCAGAGACCAAGTCCTGGCTTGCTTGTGGGCTGACCTGCCTTTGTTTCCCCAGACTGCCTCTTCAAGGTGTGCCCCATGAACCGCTACTCGGCGCAGAAGCAGTACTGGAGGGCCAAGCAGAGCAAGCAGGACAAGGAGAAGATCGCGGATGGTGCTGCTGCAGAAGCTGCAGGTGCGAGGGAGGCGGGTGGTGTGTGTGTGCGCCGCAGCACATGTGCCGGGGTGTGTGTGTGCAAGTGCGCCGATGTGTGCCGGGTGTGTGTGTGTGCACGCGCGCGTATGTGTGCCGGGGTGTGTGTACACGAGCCGCACATGTGCCGGGTGTGTGTGTGCACGCACGCCGTATGTGTGCCGGTGTGTGTGCACGCGGCGTCGCACCAGCTGTGGTGTGTAACGTGCACACGTGTGTCGGGGGTGTGTGTGCATGCGCTGCGCACGCATGTGCCAGGGTGTGTGTGTGCACGCCACAAGCATGTGTCGGGTGTGTGTGTGCACGCACGCTATGTGCCGAGGGGTGTGTGCACGCACGGTATGTGTGCCAGGGTGTGTGTGTGTACGCAGTATGTGTGCCAGGGTGTGTGTACGCAGTATATGTGCGGGTGTGTGTACGCACGTGTATGTGTGCCGGGTGTGTGTGTACACGCGTATGTGTGCCGAGGTGTGTGTGTATGCGTGTGTATGTGTGCCAGGGGGTGTGTGTACACACGCTGTATGTGTGCCAGGGGTGTGTGTGTACATGTGCGTATGTGTGCCAGGGGTGTGTGTACATGTATGCAGATGTGTGCCAGGGTGTGTGTGTACGCGCAGCGTATGTATGCCAGGGTGTGTGTACACCGCACGTATGTGTGCCAGGGTGTGTGTGTACCGGTGTGTTTGTGCTGGTATATGTATGTTAGTGTGTGTCAGGGTGTGTGTGTACATGCGGCATGTGTGCCAGGTGTGTGTGTATCGTGCATATGTGTGCCAGGGTGTGTGTGTACCGGCGAGGGAAGTGGTGGTGTATGTACGCCAGATATGTGTGCCAGGGGTGTGTGTGTACGCATATGTGTGCCAGGATGTGTACCGCGAGGGAGGCGGGTGTGTGTGTGTGTACCGTGTGTTTGTGCTGGTATATGTGTGTTAGTGTGTGCCAGGTGTGTGTGTCGTGTGTATGTGCTGGTGTATGTGTGTGTGTATGTGTTGGCATGCATGTCTCTGTGTGCATGTGTGTTGGTGGGTGTATGTGCTGGAAGCGTGTATTTGTGGGTGTATGTGTGCAGGTGTGTGCATGCGGGAGGCGGGGTGTGTGAGCAGAGTGGTCTGGGAGAGGACTGACAGCAGTCTGCCCCCCGGGTGGGCTGGCCCAGACCCTGCAGGGCACGTGGCTCTGCGCCTGTCTGTGGCCTCGGTCAGCTCCCAGTCTCCCCAGTGGGCCCGGGGCTCACAGTGTCCCAGGGAGCTAGTCATTCTGTGTCCACACGCTTGTCAGAGTCGCCCCCTGAGGGGCTTGGGCTGTCTGCGGCCTCCTGGGAGTTGGCAGCAGGGCCCAGAGGGTCCCCCAGCCTCTGACTCTCGCTGTTTCCCTGAACACAGCCTCGACATTGAGAAAGAAAAAATAAATCCGCAGCACCCAGCAGCCTGCTTAGTCTAAGTGAACAGGCAGCACCCCCACTGCACCTGGGGTGCCGGGTGCTGGGGGCATCGGTGCAGCTTCCGCCATGGGGTCCTTGGGACAGGGCCCGGCCCCAGCCCTGCTGTCAGGGAGAGGAGTGGGCAGCCTTGGGGGACTCGAGCGCAACCACCCCCTCCCCGTGTCCATGCAGCACGCCGCGCAGATGGAGCGGAAGCAGAACGACGCGGAGAACAAGAAGGTGCACGGGACGTGGTCAAGTATGGCAGCGTGATCCAGGTGCGGCCGGGCCTGTGGGGGCTGAGGGACGGGGTCCCCCAGGGTTTTGCACCCAGCCCCCTGCCGTGACTGACATCCTGGCCCCGGTCCCGCCGCCCGCCCGCAGCTCCTGCACATGAAAAGCAACAAGTACTTGACGGTGAACAAGCGCCTGCCCGCGCTGCTGGAGAAGAACGCCATGCGGGTGGCGGCTTGACGCCACGGGCAACGAGGGCTCCTGGCTCTTCATCCAGCCCTTCTGGAAGCCGCGCAGCAACGGGGACAATGTGTGCAGGGCCCGGGGGTGGTGGGCTTCTGCAGGACGCAGCAGGGCAGGCCGGGCCCGCCCATCACCTCTGGCGCTGTCCCTGTAGGTGGTGGTTGGTGACAAGGTGATCCTCAATCCTGTCAACGCTGGCCAGCCCCTACACGCCAGCACCCACGAGCTCAGCGACAACGCTGGCTGCAAGGGAGGTGAGCGCCGCGTTCCCTCCCTGTCCCCTCCCTGCCTGCCCTGCCTCTGCTCAGGCAGGAGAAGGCACCCTCCCATGCTCTAGCTGGCCGGGCCCCACCCGGCCCCTCACTGGGCCCCGCCCCTGCTTCCTGCCCTGCATCAGGTCTCTGTCTCTGCAGGTCAACTCCGTGAACTGCAGCACCAGCTGGAAGATCAACCTGTTCATGCAGTTCGAGACCACCTGGAGGAGGTGCTGAAAGGGGTGAGCACCGGACCCCGATGACCCCATCTCCTCCCCAGCCTTACAGTGGCGGGTGTTTTCTGGGGTTTTGCAACTGTCTGATCACAGTTTGTGGGGTACTCGAGAGACTAGAAGAGGAACCCTGGACGCCAGGGAGGGGGGGGGGCAATTTCAGAGGTCCCTTGGGTGGGGTTGCAGGGGACATAGCTGATGTGGGGCGGGTCTGTGGCTCCTGTGGGCCGCCCGGCTGTCCCTGCCAGCTGCTCTGTGACATCCCTGCCACCTCAGGCTGCCTCACGCCGCCCGCCAGGCACCCCATGTTTCCTGTGCCCCCACACTCAGCAGAGACTTCTGCCCATGACAGCAGCCAGGGACCGCCCCACCGCCTCCCAGAAACCTCGAATGACACATTCCAGACTTGGAAAGGAAGCGGCAGAGGGTCCAACCCTGGGCGGCGCCTGTCATGGCCCCTGATGAGACAGTGTGGGAAGTGCCCGCCCTCAGCTTGGTTCTCAGCCCCTCTGGCGCCGTGTGCTGCCGTTGTACTGTGCCACTCATTCATTCACTCCTTCAGCTGTCGGCAGCTTGTCTGGCCGACCCGATCCGTGTAGTCACTGATTAATTCATTGGTTCCATCACTGCAGAGGTGCAGAGTCCTCTGACCCTGTCACTCATGTGCCTCCTCGCTCAGGCACTGCTTGACTGTGCTGACTCGGGGACAGACAATGTCGGTTTGGATGCTGACTAGAGGCCGCGGGTTGGTAGCTGAGCCTGCAGGGACACGCATGTCCCATTCGCCACGCCGCCTGGTGGCCCTGTGCAGGCTGCTTCCCCAGTTAGTTTCTTCCCTGGACAGTGGGGACAGTGTCGTATGTACCCCGAGGGTTCCTGGCGAGGGTGAAGGGAGAGTCCCTGGAAAGTGCTCCATGAGAAATGAACGTTTCCTTCACTCTCCAGACCACTGCTCAGTGCGTGGCGCTCACGGCTGCCCGTCATGTGGAGAGAGCAGTGAGGCCCAGGGGCGCCGTGGGGACGGCCGCAGTCACACAGCTTTGGTAGAGATGAGGGCGGGAGAGCACAGGATTCGCATGTGGGAGGTTGGGGGTTCAGTCCCGGCACCCTGATGCCCACTGCCAGGTGGGGGCCCCCAAACCAGACCAACAGAATATGAGAGCAAACCATGGGCCCATAGAGCCACAGTCCTGAGGGAAGGCTGAGGCATAGGCCAGCTCGCGGCGGGGCGACCCGGGCCTGAGGTCCGCCTGCCTGCGGGAGAGGGTGACCAGAGAGTGGCCTTTAGGGACTGGGGATCCTGGAGGCTCTGATCGGGGACACAGCTCGGGCAGTGGGTCTGGGCAGATCCAGCCTGGCTGCCCGCCGCCTGCCTCACACTCAGAGGCTGTGCGGGGGCCTGTCCTGGTCTGATGAGCGCCGTCCCTGCTGCAGGGGGACGTGGTGCGGCTGTTCCACGCGAGCAGGAGAAGTTCCTGACCTGTGACGAGTACAGGGGGCCGGCTGCAGGTCTTCCCTGCGCACCACTCTGCGGCAGTCGGCCACGCCGGCCACCAGCTCCAACGCCCTCTGGGAGGTGGAGGTCAGAGCCTGCCCCCCCCATCGTGTCCGGGCTGGGTCGGGTCACCACTGCGCTCTCCCGGGAGCCCCTCCAGAGCCAGAGGCCGGAGTGTCCAAGCTACGCCTCCCCCGCCTTGCTGGGTCCGACTTCCCAGGTTCGACCCTCACCCCTGCGCCCCTGCCCAGCCCCTCACGCCTGCACTCCTAACCAGGTCGTCCACCATGACCCCTGCCGAGGAGGAGCTGGCCACTGGAACGGCCTGTACCGCTTCAAGCACCTGGCCACAGGCAACTACCTGGCCGCTGAGGTGAGTGGCAAGGTGGGGCCCCTGGGTGCTCAAACAGTGGCTCCCCGCGTGCCTGGGCGGGGTGGGCACATGGACACGGGTGCACTGGCCCCTGCTTGCCTGCAGGGCACATGGACACGTGTGCACTGGCCCCCTGCTTGCCTGTGTGCATCGTGACGGGTGTGCTGACCCCTGTTGCTGCCCGCCTGCACACATCAGGCATGTTTGTACTGGCCCCTGCTTATCTGTATTTAGGCCACAAATGTCCCCTGAGTCAGAGCCTGGGCAGTCCTGGGCACCGGGTGAGCCAGACGCTGCTCCAGGCCCTAGGAGCGGCCTCAGGCTGAGCCCAGAGCTTCTGGGGTGCTTGCGTGGCGTGTTGGGGTGCGTGCTCATCTGGGGGAGCAGGACTGGGACAGGGGAAGGCAGGCCCGGGGGCTCTCGCTGGTGGCTCCGGGGAGATGTGGATTTGGGGGAGGGGGTTTGGCACCCCTTTGTGGTATGTGGGGCCGTGTCTTCGACCGGGGCCCTATGTAGACCTTGTTTGAGGTGGGAGTCTTGCCTGGGGCCCAGTTGCTTTTCCCCAGCTTGTGTCTCTGTTTCAGGAGAATCCCAGCTACAAGGGGGAGGCCTCTGAGCCCAAGGCTGCAGGGAGCGGTGAGGACCAGGGTCCCGGCAGGGGGAGTCCTGCCGTGCCAGGAGTGGCAACCTGGGCACGGACCCCTCAGGGTTGGAGGGCGAAGGCTGCTCAGGTGGGATCCTGGGTGGTTACTGGGACCTCAAGAGGGAGGGGCTGACGCCTGAGTGGGGTCCTTGCCTTAGGGGGGCCCAGGGCGCACAGGGCGCAGGAACGCTGGGGAGAAGGTCAGGTACCGCCTGGTAGCTGTACCCCACGGCAACGACATCGCCTCCCTCTTTGAGCTGGATCCTACCACGCTGCAGAAGACTGACTCCGTCGTGCCCCGGTGGGTGTGGGCTGTGCCCGACTGCACACACCAGCCCTCCCGTGTGTCCCCGTGTCCCTGTTCCCTGTGCTCCATGGTTCTCTGGTCTCAGGACCCTCAGAGTCAACCCTCAGGGGCTGGAGCTCTGAGGCCTGTGGGCACCTGTTCATGCTGGAGCCCTTGCTGGGTGCTGGACTGGGTACTGCTGCCAGGCACTACTCCCTGAGTCCTGAATCCTGGACTCTTCCTGCTGCGCTTGAGTGCCGGACACTTCCTAAGGACCTCTGTGTCCTGGACGCTGGGTGCTTGGTGCTTCTTAGGGGGCTCTGTGTCCTAGACACTTGGGTGTTCGGTGCTTCTTAGGGGGCTCTGTGTCCTGGACACGGGGTGTTCGGTGCTTCTTAGGGGCTCTGTGTACTGGGCACTGGGTGTTCGGTGCTTCTTAGGGGGCTCTTGTCCTGGACACGGGGTGTTCGGTGCTTCTTAGTGGGGACTGTGTCCTAGATGCTGCGTGCTGTACGCTTCCTAGGGGACACTGCATAGCTAGGGGGGCACTGCGTCCTGGATGCTGCCTGCTGGGCGCTAGGTCAGAATGCCCTCCGGAGGTGGTTTAGCCTCTCTGGGAGCTCAGGTTCAGGGCATTTGTCCAGGTTTGCTGGGTGGATTCCATGACCCCCGGAGACCCTCCAACCCTGCTGATATTCCAGGTTGTCACATCCCCCAGTGTTGGGTGTAGAGGCAGTGTAGGAGTTAGGCATGTGCCTTACCCCGACTGACTCGGGTCCATCCTGGCCCAGCGTGTCTCCCCAGCCCCACTGGGACCCACCCCAAACACAGAGCACTACTGGTGTGGCACCCGCCAACCCAAAACTCGCCCCTCCCAGAGAGATTCCCAGGGTCAGTCTGCCTAGCTTTCCTAGTGGTACCAATTCCGGAAACCCCTTAGTTATCCGCCCCATTCCCTCTCTCTGTGAAGTCTCTTGTCAGCCCGCAGCAGGGTCCCGGGAGGATGACCAGGGTCGCTCCAGGCCCAGGGTCGGCAGCTGAAGCTCCGGGGGCTGACTCGTTTTAGATGCAGAGAGGTTTTCGCTTCAGAAGCGAGATTATATTTCGTAATCAAAGCCATGTTTCTGCTGCGAGCGCACGCGGCACAACATCAGTGGGATAAGTAGTCTGAATAGCCTCATTTGTCCAAATGAGTCGGGTCCCAAGTTTACAAACAAGCTTGGCGTTTGGAGTGCTTCCGGGTTTGGGGGAGGGCGCTGAGGCAGCATGCTGGTGCCCCGGCGGGCAGTCGGGCGTGTGGGGCTGCTGGCGGCTCTCCTGCAGGAGGGGGAGATGGGCGGCCACAGGTGGATGGCCGCCTGAGTGCCCCACTACCCCACCCCCACCTGTAGGAACTCCTACGTGCGGCTGCGCCACCTGTGCACGAACACATGGATCCAGAGCACCAACGTGCCCATCGACGTGGAGGGAGGAGCGCCTATCCGGCTCATGGTACCACCGCGGGCGGTCCGGATGGGGGTGGGGTGTGAGGGGGAGAGGCAGGGCAGGGCTGGGGGCAGTGCCAGGAGTGGGGCTTGGAGGTGGGCCTAGCAGGAGCTGGGCAGGGCTGACTCAGGCCTTCCCTGGACAACCTGCTGACCTCAACCCTCTCCAGCTGGGCACCTGCCCCACCAAGGAGGACAAGGAGGCTTTTGCCATCGTGATCGGTGCCCGCTTCGGAGATCCGAGACCTGGACTTTGCCAACGATGCCAGCTCCATGCTGGCCAGTGCCGTGGAGAAGCTCAACGAGGGCTTCATCAGCCAGAATGACCGCAGGTGGGTCGGCAGCCGAGCCTCCTCCGAGCACCTGGCGGAAGCTGGTCTGGACACACATTCTGGGGCTGCCTTGTGGGACTCACCCTGACTCTTTGGTTCGGTGCTCTCACAGTCCCAGAACTAAACCCCTGCAGAAGCTGCCATGACCCCCTGCTTTATTGACAATGGGACTGAGGCTCAGAGAGGTTAGGAGACCTACTGGAGGTTGCACAGCGCGACGTGGCAGTCAGGCCAATGCAGATCCTTCACAACAAACTCCAGCTCCCTTTCCAGGAGGGGTGTTCTGAGAGTCTTCCAAGGGGCACTTGGGAGCCTGGTGTGGGTGGACAGGGTGCATTTGGAGAGCAGTTTGGGGTAAAGATGGAGCTGAGCCGCCACGGACTCTTGGGCTCTGCAGCGTATGGGTGTCCCAAGAGCAGACTTGGGGGCTGGGAGTCTGTTCAGGGATGGTGGCACTCACGCCCCGTCCCACGTGCTGGCTCCCCAAGGTTTGTCATCCAGCTGCTGGAGGACCTGGTGTTCTTCGTCAGCGACGCTCCCAACAACGGGCAGAACGTGTTGGATATCATGGTGACCAAGCCCAACCGGGAGCGGCAGAAGCTGATGAGGGAACAGAACATCCTCAAGCAGGTGCTGGGCGCAGAGCGGGAGGACAGGCCCGTGGATGTGGGCTGGGCAGGGCCGGCTAGAAGCAGCTCCGGGTCTGCTGTACCTGTCAGCCGCCTCTGTCCCCAGCACGGAGCCTGCTGTTCGCGTGGCGCTTCCTCTCTCCCCCTGCCTCTGCTCATCGCCTCTTTTCTCTTTTTTTTTTTCCTTTTTTGGGTCACACCCGGCAATGCTCAGGGGTTACTCCTGGCTCTGTACTCAGGAATTACTCCTGGCGGTGCTCGGGGACCATATGGGATGCCGGGGATCGAACCCTGGCCGGCATGAGCCCGGCGTGCAGGCAAGGCAAATGCCCTACCCGCTGGGCTATCGCTCTGGCCCCCATCGCCTTTTAGGTTTGGGGTCACAGCTGGCGGTGCTCAGGGCTTACCCCCTAGCTCTGTGCCCAGGGACACTCCGGCAGGGCTCGAGGCCATAGGGCGCAGGGGATCGAGCTCGCGTTGGCTGTATGCAGGACAGATCCTCTCTCTACCCTTGCACTATGGCTCCTGCGCCCTCATCACTTTCTAAGTGGTTTGTCCAGCACCATCCGAAGTGCTCTCTTGGTCACTGAGTTTGGTCTCTGATTTGGGGGAAAAACTGTTATCTTATTTTTTTCAATTATCTATCTGTCTGTCTATCTATCTATTGCTTTTGGGGGTCACACCTGGCGATGCTTGGGGGTTACTCCTGGCTCTGCACTCAGGAATTTCTTCTGGTGGTATTTAGGGAACCATATGGGATGCCGGGATCGAACCTGGGTTGGCCTAGTGCAAGGCAAATACCCTACCCACTGGACTATTGCTCCTGCCCCAAAGGCTATTATTCAATTAATTTATTTATTTTAAGAGATTTTTTTTTTCTTTTTTGGGTTACACCTGGCAATGCTCAGGGGTTACTCCTGGCTCTGCACTCAGGAATTACTCCTGGTGATATCAGGGACAGTATGGGATGCCGGGATCAAACCCGGGTTGGCTGTGTGCAAGACAAACACCCTCCCCACTGTACTATCGCTCTGGCCCTGGGGAAAGGCTGTTGTTATCCCCATTTAATCCTTGGGGAAAATGAGGCACAGGGATTGGAGTATCGGACCCACTGGGTTAGGGAAACAGCAGACTGTGGTTCTGGGCTTGGAACGCCAGTCCAGAATGTGGATTTTAAAAAAACTGTTGGGGGCCCAGAGCGATAGTACACTGGTAGGGTGTTTGCATTGCATGTGGCCAACCCGGGATTGATCCCGAATCCCATATTATCCCCTGAGCACCGCCAGGAGTGATTCCTGAGTGCAGAGTCAGGAGTAAGCCCCTCAGCATCGCCAGTGTGAATCCATATCTGCCCTCCACACAAAAAACTCACTCTACCATGCTGGCTGTTGTTCATGGTTGTGCTTTGGGACCCACCTGGAGCCTCCACACATACAAGGCGTATGCTCCATTACGAGGCCACATCCCCTAACTTGAAAAATTGTGTTTTTTTAAAAATAAATTTTTATTATGAAAAAAAATTTCAATTACAAAAGAATATTTACTTTCACCATGTTGCCATTTTGACTTGCCCAGTTGCCTCTGGGCCTCTGTCCTCCTCTGGCCCATCTGACATGAAGGTGTGTTTCACGCTAAAGCTTTACAGCATGCACCTCTTAAGAACAAGGGCATTCACAGTGAGTATCATTATCAATGGGGAAAAATTGAAAGCCTTCCCCTTAAGATCAGGGACAAGACAAGGTTGCCCACTCTCACCTTTTTATTCAATGTAGTACTGGAAGTACTTGCCATAGCAATCAGAGAAGAAAAGGACATTAAGGGCATCCAGATAGGCAAGGAAGAAGTCAAGCCATCATTATTCACAGATGACATGATATTATACCTAGAGAACCCTAAACTCTCAGCCAAAAAACTCCTAGAAACAATAGATATTTATAGTAGAGTAGCGGGGTACAAAATCAATACCCAAAAGTCAGTGACTTTCCTATAGACAAATAACGAAAGAGAAGAAAGGGATATTAAAAAACGGTTCCATTTACAATTGTGCCACAGAAAATCAGATATCTAGGAATCGGCTTAACCAAGTGTGTAAAGGACCTAAACAAGAAAACTACAAGACACTGCTCCAAGAAATAAAAGAGACACGAGGAAATGGAAAAACGTTCCCTGCTCATAGATGGGGAGAATCAACATTGTCAAAATGGTAATACTCCCTAGAGCTCTGTACAGATTCCGTGTGTTCCCTATAAGGATACCCATGACATTCTTCAAAGAAATTGACACAAATACTCTTGAAATCCATACGGAAAATAAACCCCCACAGATAGCTAAAGCAATTCTTGGGAAAAAGAAGATGGGAGGCATCACCTTTCCCAATTTCAAACTGTACTATAAGGCAGTAGTAATTAAAACAGTGTGGTGTTGGGGGGGCCCCCCGCCGGGTCCCCGACAGTGCCGGGAAGCAAGTTCCCTTCTACCTCCGGCCGGCGAGGAATGGATGAAAACTCAGGAATCCGATGCAGTTTTAAAAGGCTTTACTTATCACAGGTTCAGGCATACAAATCAGCAAAAGGAAAAGCCTGGTGCTTAGGATTCCAGGCTAGAACTCCAGCCACGTGTAGGCCAAGATGGCGGCAACCACGTGTAAAGGCCCTGTAAAAAGGAGAAGAAGACAAGAATCCCAAGAAGGGTGAGCGCTCACAAAAGAGAGAGCCCAAAAAGAAGCACGGGAGAGAGAAAGCAGGCTAGTTTTATACCCTGCAATTCAGACCTTCCTCCCACTGTTATGGAAAGCAGGGAGGGTCAAATGCCCTTTGGTAATCCCTCCATGCACCTCACCTAGGCCCTTTTGTATGCTAATGTTTTGAGCCAAGATCTGCCTGGAAATGCCTTTTATATGGTAGAGAAGGGGGGTTTCTGAGATGGCATGTCACTGTACCAAAGACTAATACTAATGCCAGTTAAATATTTCTCCAAGCCTTCACAAGTCTCTTCTACTTCATTGTAGTTTTGTATTTTAGTTGCCTTTGAGTATATCAGGGAGCCATGCTTGTTTGCTTGGAAGCAAACAGCATTTCTCTCTGGTCTAATTACTTAGGGGTCCTACGTGGCCAGGCTAATATGCTGGTAAGATCTAGCTAGTCCCACGATGATTGTGGTAGCATGGGAGAATATTTATACCAGCTAGTACAGCATACATAGTCAGATAAACTGCCACATTTAGACTACCCCCTTATCTACGAAGTGATTTGCAGGCGGCAATTCAGAGCAGATGCAGCGGCCCTTAGAGGAGTCCTGCAACAGTGTGGGATTGGAATAAAAACAGACCTCTGTTTTTATTCCAAAAAAATAAAACCTATGTAATAGAGTGGACCTATGGAATAGAGTTGAGTATCCTGACACCCATCCTCAAACACATGATCATTTAATTTTTGATAAAGGTACAAAGAGTCCAAAATGGAGCAAGGAAAGCCTCTTCTTCAACAAGTGGTGCTGGGAAAACGGGGCAGCTATATGTAATAAAATGAATTTGGACCTCTGTCTAACACCATGCACAAAAACCAGATCAAGATGGATTAAAGATCTCAATATCAGACCTGAATACATAAAGTATGTCGAAGAAAATAGAGGAAAAACCCTCCACCACATTGAAACTAAAAACATCTTCAAAGGTGAAACACCACTAATGAAGCAACTAGAAGCAAAGATAAACATATGGGGCTACATGAAACTGAAAAGCTCCACCTCAAAAGAAACAGTGACCAAGATACAAAGACAGTCCACATTATGGGAAACAATATTCACCCAATACCCATCTGATACGGAGTTAATATCTAGGATATATCAGGCACTGGTAGAACTTTTTTTTTTTTTTGTCACACCCGGCAGCTCAGGGGTTACTCCTGGCTCTGCACTCAGGAATTACCTCCTGGCGGTGCTCAGGGGACGCATATGGGATGCCGGGGATCGAACCCGGGCCAGTGCAGGCCGGCCACGTGCAAGGCAAATGCTCTACCCGCTGGGCTATTGCTCCGGCCCCGCACTGGTAGAACTTTACAAGAAGAAAACAGCCAACCCATCAAAAAATGGGGAGAAGAAGGGCCCGAGCGATAGCCCAGCGGGGTAGGGCGCTTGTGCCTTGCCGGCCCCAGGTTTGATTCCCGGCATCCCATATGGTCCCCCAAGCACCACCAGGAGTAATTCCTGAGTGCAGAGCCAGGAGTAACCCCTGAGTGTCACTGGGTGTGACCCAAAAAAATGGGGAGAAGAAATGAACAGAAACTTCGACAAGAAATTCAAATGACCAAAAGACATATGAAAAAATGCTCATCATCACTAATCATCAGAGAGATGCAAATCAAAACAACAATGAGATATCATCTCATACCACAGAGTCTGGCACATACCCAAAAGAGCAAGAACAGCAAGTGCTGGTGTGGACTGCAGGGAAAGCGGGACTCTCATCCATTGTTGGTGGGAATGCCGGCTGGTACAGCCTTTTTGGAAAACAACATGGACATTCCTCCAAAGACTAGAAATTGAGCTCCCATTTGACCCAGCCATACCTCTTCTGGGAATATACCCTGGGTAGCCAAAAATATACAGCGGAAACACCATCCGCATTTTTTTTTTTTTTTTTTTTTTTTTTTTGGGTCTCACCCAGCGATGTGTCAGGGGTTGCTCCTGACTCTTCGCTCAGGAATTACTCCTGGCCGTGCTCGGGGACCATATGGGATGCCGGGATCGAACCCAGGTCGGCCGTGTGCAAGGCAAATGCCCTACTCACTGTACTATCGCTCCGGCCCCACCATCTGACTTTTATTTTCATAGCAGCACTATTCACAATAGTCAGAATCTGGAAACAACCAGTGTGCCCAAGAACTGATGACTGAATAAAGAAACTTTGGTACATCTACACAATGGAATACTATGCAGCTGTTAGGAAAAATGAAGTTATGAAATTTGCCTATTAATGGATGGACGTGGAGAGGATCATGTTGAGTGAAATTAGCCAGAAGGAAAAAGATACAGAATGACTATTTATTTGCATGACATAAATATGTATATATACATATATATATATATATATATATATATACACACATATGTACTTTTTTTTTTTTTTTTTTTTTCTGGGTCACACCCGGCAATGCTCAGGGGCTACTCCTGGCTCTGCACTCAGGAATCACTCCTGGCGGTGCTCGGGGGACCATATGGGATGCCGGGAATCGAACCGGGCTGGCACGCCGGCCGCAAGGCAAACGCCCTACCCGCTGGGCTATCGCTCCGGCCCCTACATATGTACATATTATGATACCAATATCCAAGGTCAGGCGAAACATGGATCAGGAGGTCTTATCAAAGGTGGAAATTACCACAAATGTGTGGGAGTCAGAGGTTAGGTAAGACAGAGAAGGAAACAGTGTGCTAATAATTGCCGAAAGTGCTAATACCAACCTAGAACTGAGCATTAAATACGGGCAAAAAGATACACATAACCTGTAAGTGTATTACAATCCACAATATGTAAGAGAAGGAAGAGAGAAAGAGAGAGAAAGAGAAAGAGAGAAAAGAGGCAGGCTAGGGAGGGGGGAGGAATTGGGGCCATTGGTGGTGGTAAACGGGCACTGGTGGAGGGATGGGGGCTGGAACACTGTATGACTGAAACCCAAACATGAGCATCTTTGTAATTGTATAACTCACGGTGGTATAATAAAATATTTTTTTTTAAAAAAGAACAAGGGCATTATCTCCCCTTGGGAAATCAGTAATAATATCCAAACCACCTCAGATCCTATTCTCTTATTAAACGTACTTTTTAAAAAATTTGGGGTATACCTTACAGTGCTCAGGAGCACATGCAGTGCTGAGGACTGGACCAGAGTCGACTGCATGCATGGCGAGTGACTCAAGCCCACCACTCTTCCTGACCTTTCATCTTCCTTTTTTAAATTTTTGCTTTGGGTCACCTCCCATGATGCTCAGGGGTTACTCCTGGCTCTACACTCAGGAAATACTCCTGGTGGTGTTCATGGGATCATAAGAGATGCTGGGGATCAAATCTTGGTTGACTATGTGCAAGGCAAATATCCTCCCCGCTGTACTATTGCTCCGGCCCCATAAACATCCT
Organism: Cryptotis parvus; assembly: GCA_021461705.1. Classification (NCBI taxonomy): domain Eukaryota; kingdom Metazoa; phylum Chordata; class Mammalia; order Eulipotyphla; family Soricidae; genus Cryptotis; species Cryptotis parvus. Next base: position 66,107 of record JAJIBD010002763.1, read on the forward strand.
CTTAAAGCTTATTCTGATTGAGGCTGGGGAGGCAGGTCATGTAGTGGAACATGCCTAGTATGGGAAAGGCAACGCTGCTTGCCCCCCCAAAGCACTGCTGGGTGTGCCTGGTGCTTGGAGTGGCTCCTTAAAAAGAGAAACCACTTGTTTTTATTGTCTTGAATCAGGATCCAGCTAAAGTTTTCCCCACTCCATTTGGTTCCATACTTTTGGTCTCTTTTTTTAAAAAAATTTTTATTATACCACAGTGAAACATACAGTTACAAAGGTGTTCATAATTGGTTCTTGGTAGTACAGTGTTCCAGCACCCATCCCTCCACCAGTGCCCCATCACCACCACCAGTGTACCCACACCCCCTCCCGCCCACCCCCCAGGCTGCCCCAATAGCCGGTACCCCCTTTTCCTCTCTTTCTCTCTCTGTCTCTGCATCTCTCCCCTTTCTTTTACACATTGCGGCTATCCCTGCAGACATTTAGGGTTTGTCATGTAAGTTTTGTGTATATTCAATGGTGAGTTCTAGTCTGACATTACCATTGCCCACACTTAAACACTGGTATCTGTTTATATCCCATTAATGAAAGCAGTCATTCTATATCTGTCTTTTTCCTTCTGACTCATTTCACTCAGCATGATAGTCTCCATGTCCGTCCATTTGCAGGTAAATTTTGGTCTCTTTTCTAGAACATTTTTTCACCTCCCACCACCTCACTGCCCCCTTTAAATATTTTTGTAATTACATTTGAATACGTTTTTTCAAATTTAGGCTGCCTGCCTGGTTTCTTTTTTTTTTTTTAATTGTATTGACTCACCATGAGAAACCATTACTAAATCGTTACAAAGTCGTACAAGATTGGGTTTCAGTCTTCCTGTCTTCCAGCTCTGCCCCTTCACCAGTGCAAATTTCCCGCCACTGATGTTCCCAGTTTCCCTCCCGCCACCCTCCCCAGCCTGCCTCTATGGCAGACACCTCTCTCTCTCTCTCTCTCTCTCTCTCTCTCTCTCTCTCTCTCTCTCTCTCTCTCTCCTGTCTTCCTCTCTTTCCTCTCTCTCTCTCCTCTATTCTTTTTTTTTCTTTTTGGTCCCACCCGCAATGCTCAGGGGTTACTCCTGGCTCTTCGCTCAGGAATTACCTCCTGGCAGTGCTCGGGGAACCGGGGATCGAACCCGGTCGGCTGTGTGCAAGGCAAACGCCCTCCCCGCTGTGCTCCGCCCGGCTCCTCCCTCTATCCTTTTTAACTATCATGGTCTGCAGTGCAGGTCCTGGAAGTCCATCATGGACGTCACTTTCCTCCTCTCAGCACTCGGTTCTTTTCTGGCATGATCTCGTCCAACTATCATGTCGCAGTGGTTCCTGCTCTGCCCTAACTGCCCTCTCCCCCCTTCTCCTGCCAAGCTTCCATCCAAGGTCCTCCTGGCCTTTGTTTCTACTGTCTTTGGGTCTTAGTCTCATATTGTTTTCCTTTTTTGTTTTCTTTTTGGGTCATACCTGGCAATGCTCAGGGGTTACTCCTGGCTCTGCACTCAGGAATTACTCCTGGAAGTGCTCATGGGACCATATGGGATGCCGGGAATTGTACCTGGGTCAGCTGTGTGCAAGGCAAACGCCCTCTCCGCTGTGCTATCGCTCCGGCCCTTGTGTTTTTCATATCACACAGATGAGTGCAGCTATTCTGGGTCTGTCCCTTTCCCTCTTGCTCCTTGTGCTCAGCATGGTATTGTCCACGTCCATCCATATATAAGTGAATTTCCTGGCCCGCCTGATTCCTTTATTCTGTCCATACCAGCCTGGCCACCTGTTCTCAGAGCCTCAGACCCCTGAGCCATTGCCACCTGCTGCTCATCTGTCAGGTCCTGGGCCTGAGCGGGGATTGGAATTCACGTGGGAAAGGCGGGGTGAGGCGGCCGAGGATTCCCACCGGAAGTGGGAAGGGCAGGTCCGGAGCAGGTGGGGCCCAGCTTCAGGCCAGCTTTAATCTCACTTAGATCGAGGTGGCTTGAGGCAGGGTCAGGCTGGGATTTAGCAATCCAGAGATGCTGGGGAGGCCCTCTTGGGGAATCTCTGCTCACTTTACCTGACCCCCTAGATCTTTGGCATCCTGAAGGCCCCCTTCCGGGACAAAGGGGGCGAGGGCCCCTGGTGCGGCTGGAGGAGCTGAGTGACCAGAAGAATGCCCCCTACCAGTACATGTTCCGCCTGTGCTACTGCGTGCTGCGCCACTCCCAGGAGGATTACCGCAAGAACCAGGTGCCAGCCTGCCGCCCGCTCTGGCCGCCCCTGGCCCAGGCCCGCTCACTCTGTTGCCCCCTCCGTTGCTTTCATTGGTTCTGAAAGTACTGACACAAGTGCCTTGTGCAGGAACTGTTTCAGCCCCAAGAATACAGTAGGTGCCACCCAGCCCAGAAGCAACCAGAATCAACAGGGAATGGATCCGCTAGCCTCACCCCTGTGGGAGCCGGTTCCGGCTCAGGGAGGCCTGTGGGTACAGTCGCTGCCCAGCGGCCTACTGAGTCTTACATGGCTGAACTACTTGGTCTGGTGTTGCGTTTTGCACTGGGCCCCATAAATTATTAGTTCTGTGGGTGCCTCCCAGAGGCGACTCTTTGGAGACAGGCCCCCCAGCCATGCATCTAATTTATATCACCCACTCTTCTTCCCGAGCTGCCCTCTCTTCCCAGCACCCCCTTTCCAGGGTCGGGGTTCCCTGCGATGTGTCTGGGCGCACTCACTCCCTGCTCCCCGCTTCAGGAGCACATCGCCAAGCAGTTTGGGATGATGCAGTCCCAGATCGGCTACGACATCTTGGCGGAAGACACCATCACTGCTCTGCTGCACAACAACCGCAAGCTCCTGGAGAAGCACATCACCAAGACAGAGGTGGAGACCTTCGTCAGCCTGGTGCGGAAGAACCGAGAGCCCAGGTGGGCCCCGTCCCTTACTCAGCCTCGCCCGGCTGAAACCCCCTGTATATGCCACGCCCCCCCATATCCGCCTCCTCCCTCCGCCAGCCTATTGTATCAGCCACACCCACATTGCCACGCCCCTATCAGCTATGCACTAGCCACGCCCATTCGACATGCCTTTCTTGGTAGCCACGCCCACGCCCCTCACAGGCCCGCCCCCATACACCTTCATGCCCCTCGCAAACAACTTTCGACTCCCCTGTCCTTGTGCCTGCTTTCTCCTGACTCCTGGAGCCCCTCCTGGACCCGTGCCCGCCCCAGGGTGGGCGCAGGGCTGTCCTTCCCCAGGCAGCTGGGAGCCCATCCAGCCGTCTGTGTGCTTTGGGACGGGCTAGGCGCTGCCGGCTGGAGGAGGCTTCCGGGGCCAGCCTCGAGCCCCAGCCCCCTCCTGCTGTCACCACCCAGGTTCCTGGACTACCTCTCGGACCTGTGTGTGTCCAACCGCATCGCCATCCCCGTCACCCAGGAGCTCATCTGCAAGTGTGTGCTGGACCCCAAGAACAGCGACATTCTCATCCAGACCGAGTGAGTGCCCCGACGACCCGCACCGGGGCTCCAGCGCTCCAGGCTCAGCTCCACCTGGCCCCGGGCTCTGCAGGTCTGCCCTGCGCACACGTGCCGCGCCCGTGCGTGAGGAGGACACTGGTCCCCCTTCCAGAGCCCACAGTCTGTTGCTGGGCCGCCGCTGTGGTCCCTGTGGAGCAGGGCCCGACCTGACTCCTGGTTCTGGTGCTGTGCAGGCTTCGCCCCTGAAGGAGATGGCTCAGTCCCACGAGTACCTGAGCATCGAGTACTCGGAGGAGGAGGTATGGCTCACTTGGACCGACAAGAATAATGAGCATCACGAGAAGAGTGTGCGGCAGCTCGCCCAGGAGGCGCGGGCCGGCAATGCCCACGATGAGAACGTGCTCAGCTACTACAGGTAGCTACAGGCTCCTCCTGCAGAGCTTCTCTGGGCCTTCTGGCATCCCTGGGAGGTCTTCAGCCAGTCCCTGCTGGAAAGTAAGCCTCTACGGGCTTCGGTGGGCTCCTGCCTCTCCTGGCCTGCAGCCTCCACGGGGCAACAGAGGACATGGATATAGCCCAGAGGTCATTGGGTGGCCCAGAGCCAGCTCAGCACTGCTCAGGTCTCCAGGATCCCAAGCCTGGCTCCAGTGTTACAAGAACACGGGTCCCACGTAGCAGCTGCTTGCTTGAACACCCAGCACCGTGAGAGTGTGTCACCCACTCACTCCTTTCCACCTGGTAGCAACCCTGTGAAATGGGGCGTGTTCTACTGTGAGGTTGGGAGAAGGGCACAGAGAAGGAAAGGGCTTACTTGAGGAGGCACAGCCCAGTGACGAGGCATATTACCCCTTCCTGGCAGGAAGCGGATCAAACGGCTTTCCATGGTCTGCAGCTCTGCCGACAGGGTCCGCACCTCCCTCCTCCCTCAGCCTTACCTCCCTCCGTGACCCCAGAAGGGTAACCTCCACCCCACCGCTATCTCCTCCCCTAGATTTCCAGCCCCCTCCCCGCGACCTGTCCTGACTGTGCCAGAGTGCATTTTCCTTAGCAAGGAGAGACTTGCAAATTCCTCCGAATTCTCGGCTGTGTTCTGGACTCTGAATGTGACTGTCCCAGTTGAGGGTCTTAAAGCCCCATTGGCACTGTTTCAAGTGCTCCCCGAGGAGGCCCTGGCGCCCCATCCTCACCCCCTCTCCGCACTCTGCAGGTACCAGCTGAAGCTCTTCGCCCGCATGTGCCTGGACAGGCAGTACCTGGCCATTCACGAGATCTCCCAGCAGCTGGGCATTGACCTCATATTCCTGTGCATGGCCGATGAGATGCTGCCCTTTGACCTGCGCGCCTCCTTCTGCCATCTGATGCTGCACGTGCACGTGGACCGAGACCCCCAGGAGCTGGTCACGCCTGGCCAAGTTTGCCCGCCTCTGGACTGAGATCCCCACAGCCATCACCATCAAGGAGTAAGATGGGCAGATGGGTGGGCGGGACAAGGTCGGCTTGGGGAAACTCAGGGCTCCTTACAGCTCACCTCTGGCGTCCCAGCTACGATTCCAACCTCAATGCCTCCCGGGATGACAAGAAGAACAAGTTTGCCAGCACTATGGAGTTCGTGGAGGACTACCTCAACAACGTGGTCAGCGAGGCTGTGCCCTTTGCCAACGAGGAGAAAAACAAGCTCACCTTTGAGGTGGGTGGCTGTGGGGCTTTGGCTGGTCCCAAGGGTAGGCGGCATGGTCTGTAGTGCCTCAGTGTCCCCTGCTTACAAGAGGCGGATGCACCGGAAGCCCACTGGAAGCTCTCTTGGTGTCTGGGTGAAGACTCTCCCCATCATTCTGGGGCTGGGTGCCTGGGCACTGCCACCCTCTGCCCCCTGCCTTCCTGTGTCCCTCTGGCCTCCTTTGTAGACATCTGTTCCTCAGGATCTGGCCACCCTTTCCGGGACCCCTGATTCCACATCTATGCAGCCTTCCCAGAGGTCCACTTTTCCTTCAGGGTCTGCCTTTCAGCCACATAGCCCCTCCCGACCCCGCCCACCACCCACTGGCCCCGCCCAATTCACCTCGGCCCCGCCCCTATCTGTAGGTGGTGAGCCTGGCACACAACCTCATCTACTTCGGCTTCTACAGCTTCAGTGAGCTGCTGCGGCTCACCCGCACCCTGCTGGGCATCATCGACTGCGTGCAGGGCCCTTCGCCATATTGCATGCCTACGAGGACACGGGTGGTGAGGCTCTGGGGGGCTCACTTCCCACCCACTCCCTCGCCCTGTCCGAGGAGTCGGTGCTGCCTTTGGGGAGTGTGGGGCGGGGAATAGTCCCGGTCCTGACCTCAGAGACACCCCAGGCACCATAAACACACCTGGGCATTCTCACGGACCTCCCACATAGTCCTGTCCCTCACCTTCCTCAGATCTGATGTAAGCTCACTTTCTCCAGGAAGCCCTCTGGGGTTAGTGCACCACCTTGGGTGAGGCGCATCTTCCCTGTGTTACTGCGGCCCTGTCTTCTGCAGGCAAGAACGTCGCGGCGGTCCATCCAGGGTGTGGCCAGATGATGTCCACCATGGTGCTGAATCGCAAACAGTCCGTCTTTGGTGCTCCCAGCCTGCCTGCCGGCGCCGGTGCTGCCGAGCCGCTGGACAGAAGCAAGTTTGAGGAGAATGAAGACATCGTGGTGATGGAGACCAAGCTGAAGATCCTGGAGATTCTGCAGGTGGGGCCCGGGGAGGGCGCTGGGGAGCCTGACTCGGCGGCTCTCGTCTGTTTCATCCGAGGCTGACAGCGCAGGGCCTTGGGGCAGGGCTTCTGCCGACCTGGGCGCTTGGACCCGGGTCCTTGCGCCTCAGCACAGCCCCTGGCTCAGCCTCACCTCTGGGGTCTGTAGTGGAGTCTGTGGCCAGCAGTCCTGGTGGGCACGGAAGTCCAGCTGTGTCCCTGTGCTAGGGTGAAGACAGGACAGGTCGGGGACGTGGGTGTGGCCAGCCCTGTGACACCTGCTCTCCCAGGGGCGCACGGCCGATGCTCTCAGTAGCGCCCGGGTACGGCTGGCCGGGTCCTGGGAGGGGCGGGACCCTGCCCTCACTTTGCTTCCTCCAGAGCACGGGCAGGGCCTGCCACAAGGGCAGGGGTCTCAGCCTGGCTGTCCTGGGGGCTTCTGACTTGTTCTGAGCCTGGCGGTTTCTGATCTGAGTCTGTGCCCCTGAGCAGGGAGGGGCCAGTTGAGGGGTCTTGGTCCCTCCCTGCCGATCTGCACGGCCTGTCTGGCTCCCGTTAGGCCTTGGTCCCTCCTTGTCGGCCCTCTATGGAGCCCCAGGGTCTGTTTGGAGTAAGAACAGGCCCACCCTAGACCTGGGGGCTTCCTTCCTTCTTCCTGGGAGAGGCCCTGGAGCCCCTCGGCCCTGACTGCCCCACCCTGCCCCACAGTTCATTCTCAGCGTGCGCCTGGATTACCGCATCTCCTACCTGCTGTCGGCCTTCAAGAAGGAGTTTGTGGAGGTGTTTCCAATGCAGGACAGCGGGGCCGATGGCACTGCCCCCCGCCTTTGACTCTACAAGTGAGTCCCCACCCTTCACCCTTCAGCATGAGGCCATGTGACTTGTCCCAGCATGCACCGGGCGCCGGGGACTCCCAGGGCCAGCTGCTCACGCCACCTCTGTCCTCACTCCTCTCTCTGGTCTGCTTGCACTGCCGTGGGGAGGACAGAGGGTGATATCATTTCACCCGCTTCCTTAGTGGGGAAACTGAGGCCAGTGATCAGGATACCCAGGCCCAGGATTCTGCCCCACCCCCAACTCTGTCCTGGGGAAGGGGCGGAAGAGGGTGTCCGGGGTCCCTGTGCCCCTCACTCACTCTCCTGCTCCGCAGCTGCCAACATGAACCTGGATCGCATCGGGAGCAGGCGGAGGCCATGTTTGGAGTAGGGTGAGGCTGTGGTTGAGGTGGGGGTGTTGGGTGATGTCACACAGGCTTGAGACCCCTTCTTGGGATGGTCGGGGGTTCCTGCAGCTGCCTCTCGCCTCTTCCTTCTGTCACTGCCCCTCCCAGCCCCATGTTAGGGCCTCTCTGTGAGCACAGGATTTGGTCAGTGGCAGGATACCCGGTAGAGGGGTGGGGGTCATTGGGCAGAGTCCTGGACAGCGTGGGGAGAGGTCACCCCACTCTGGAGTAGGGGCTTCTTAACTGCCATGCCATGGGTGTCCACTACAGCCTTGGACCCTTTTTCAGTAGAATTTTTATTTTTAATTTTTATTATTTATTATTTTGGTTTTGGGGCCACACTGGCATTGCTCAGGGATCACTCCTGGCAGTGCTTGGGGACCATGCATGGTGCTAGGGGATTGAACCTGGGTCACCTACCTGCAAGGAAAATGCCCCACCTGCTGTACTATCCCTTCAGCTCTGGCATTCAGGCTAGAAAGAAGGGGGGGAAGGCAGGAAACCTGCATGATCTGAGAGGGGATCTCCAGGCAGGCTTCCCTCAGGGGCGTTTCCACATTCACATGTAGGCACTGGGAATCGGTTATCAACAATACTGAGAAAGCGCGGAAGTGGCGTGAACGCATATGAATATTAGTTAAAGGACACTGGTGATGTCATTAATACCATCGCGCCTGTACTGAGGATGAAAATGCTTTTTTACGATTTCAGTAACAACTTGGAGGTGATGAGAAAGCATCTGGGATCTTTCTTTTTGCTTTTTGTTTTATTTCTGTTTGGGGGCCCACACCCAGAGGTACTTTCGGACTTACTCCTGTCTCTGCACTCAGGGATCCCTCCTGGCAGTGCTTGGGGACCATGTGGGTGCCGGAGATTAAGCCTGGGTCAGTCGCATGCAAGGCCCACACCTGGCATGCTGTAGTTTCCCTGCTTCCCCGCCAACTTTTAAAAGGGGGGCAGAGTGATAGCACAGAGGGTATGGTATTTACCTTGCATGTGGCAAGCCCAGGTTTGATCCCCAGCATCCTATATCGCTCCCCGAGCATTGGTAGGAATAGTTCCTGAGTTCAGAGAACCAGAGTAACCCCTGAGCATTGCTGGGTGTGACCCAAAAGAGAAAAAAAAAACACAAACACTAAAGCAATTTTACTAACCGAACCGAACCGAACCGAACCTACCTAACCTAACCTACCTAACCTAACCTACCTAACCTAACCTAACCTAACCTAACCTAACCTAACCTAACCTACCTAACCTAACCACCTAACCTAATCTACCTAACCTAACCTAACCTAACCTAACCTAACCTAACCTAACCTAACCTAACCTAACCTACCTAACCTAACCTACCTAACCTAACCCAACCTACCTAACCCAACCTAACCTAACCTAACCTAACCTAACCTAACCTAACCAACCCAACCTAACCTAACCTAACCTAACCTAACCCAACCTACCTACCTAACCTATCTAACCTACCTAACCTAACCTACCTACCTAACCTATCTAACCTAAGCTAACCTAACCTACCTAACCTAACCTAAACCTACCTAACCTACCTAACCTATCTAACCTAACCTACCTAACCTAACCTAAACCTACCTAACCTACCTAACCTACCCTACCTATTAAGTTATTTGCCACATGGGCTGTACTGAGATCTCACTCTGAGCTTTATGCTCAGGGGTCACTCTTTTTTTTTTTTTTTTTTTTTTTGCTTTTTGGTTCACACCTGGCAGTGCTCAGGGCCTCTACACTCAGGAATTACTCCTGGAGGTTCCAGTGGACCATGTGGGATGCCGGGGATCAAACCTGGGTCGGCCGTGTGTAAGGAAAATGCTCTACCTTCTGTGCTGTTGCTCCAGCCCCGCTCAGGGGTCTCTTGGCTCCTGGGACCAGATATAGGGACTAAACCCAGATCAGCCATGTACAAAGCTGTGCTATCTCTCTGGCCCAGACATCTGTGATCTTTCTGGGTGATGACGTCACAGTTGCCTGTTTTTTTCCCGCGGATGGAAATACTCTGTGGCAGTTAGGTCAGCAGGGAATGAAAAGAAAGATGTGCCCAGGGCCAGACATGGCACTGCAGGTAGGTCAGCACGCAGCTGACCTGGGTCCATCTCCAGCATCCCACATGGTTCCCCCATGCACATCAGGAGTAATTGCTGAGCGCAGAGCCAGGAGTAAATCCTAAGCATTGCTGGGCGTGGGCTGTCCCCCAAACAAGACAAAACAAACGAAGAAAGTCTTGCTCCCTCTGTCAGAGCACCCAGCTCTGCCCCAGAGTCCCTCAGGGATATCTGTGGATCCCATGGGAAAAAACCCTCTTTTTTTGTTTTTTTTCCCCTTTTTGGGTCACACCCAGTGATGTTCAGGGGTTACTCCTGGCTCTGCACTCAGGAATTACTCCTGGCAGTGCTCAGGGACCTTGTGGGACACCGGGTTCGAGCCTGGGTTGGCCGTGTACAGGACAAACGCCCTACTCCGCTATGCTATCACTCTGGCCCCAAGCCCCTCCTCTTGCTATATTGGGGAAAGTCCTGGGTCCTTGGGGGGTCCCAGGGAGTGGCTTTTCCCAAATGGGTCACGGTTCTTAGCTGGTCTGAGCCTGGTGGGCCTGGGCGCCACCATGCCGCTCCCGCCGCAGGAAGACGAGCAGCATGCTGGAGGTGGACGACGAGGGTGGACGCATGTTCCCTGGCGCGTGCTCATCCACCTCACCATGCACAACTACGCCGCCGCTCGTCTCTGGCGCCCTGCAGCTGCTCTTCAAGCATTTCAGCCAGCGCCAGGAGGCCATGCACACCTTCAAGCAGGTACTGCCCCGGGAGCCCCATGGCGCCCTTGGCGTTCAGCTGCACTGGGCACCAGCTACCGGCGGACAGGAAGGAAGGAGGGTGATTTGGGGGGGAAAGCATTGCGCGCCACCAACCCGGGTTCAGTCCCTGACATCCCATATGGTCCCATGAGCACTGCCAGGAGTGATTACTGAGTGCAGAGCCAGGAGTAACCCCTGAGCACCACCAGGAGTGACCCCTGAGTGCAGTGAGTGCAGAGTCAGGAGTAACCCCCTGAGCATCGCTGGGTGTGACCCCCAAACAAACAAAAATTAGTGTTATGCTTGCCAAGAGGGCAGGCTGGGGGATGGTGGTGCTATTGACATTGCTACATTGTGTGCCTGAAACAATTCTATTGTGAACAACTTCCTAAATCCTGGAGCCTTCACTGAGAATAAATAAATAAACAGTAACACAAAGAACAGAGGAGGGTGCTCCCGCTGTGTGGGGGCGAGCAGGAGCGCTCTGGGTGCATGTTTGGGGGCTTTCGTCCTGCTGAGCTCTTTAAGGTGAGGTTCTGGTCACCTGATGACCTTGACTCCTCGGTGGCCACCTGCTTTAAGGCGTGGCCCATGTCTATAGTGTGCAGACTAGTCGTATGCCCCCTTTGCTGAGACTTTGGTTTGTGTAACCCAGGTCAAGCAGCCAAGTCAGCCCTCAGTCTGGCTGAGCCAGCGTCACGGGGTCTCTGCCGGGCATTTGGGGTGTTCACTATATAGCTGCATCGGGCTCTCTGTGTAGCCTTGATGCATGGTCTGCTCCGTCCCTTACAGAACGAGGCGCACCTAGCGAAACTCAGTGGTTACTCCTGTCTCTGAGCTCAGGAATTAGTATGGGGGGGCTCGGGGACCATAGGGGATGACGGGGAGCAACCCAGGTCGGCTTCGTGCAAGGCAAGTGCCCACTGTGCCCTGGAAGGGGCAAATTGAGGTCCACGAGTCACTCCTCCCTCAGCCAGAGTGAGAAGGTGGGGTCGGGGGCCATGCTTCTCTGGGGTGGTCCAGAATGATCTGTTCCACCTGGCTCAGGGGCCAGTGACAAGAGACAGGGCGTGGCAGCCGGTGACGGAGTCAGAGAGGAACCAGAATCGGTTCGTACTGGCCAGGCCTGTGGTCATCCAGAAGGGCTCCCTGGGAGAGGCATGCTTATGGGCGCGGTGCTGAGTTAGGCGTCAGAGTTGGGTCAGTGCAGTTAATGGCGGTAGGCTAGAGGTGTGGGGGCGGGGGCTGGACCGTGGCCAGCTGTGTACTTCCACAGGCCGCACCCACGCGGTCAGTATAGCTTGTCTCGCCACCCAAGCCTGTTCTTGGCCCCCAGGTGCAGCTGCTAATCTCGGCCCAGGATGTGGAGAACTATAAAGTGATCAAGTCGGAGCTGGATCGGCTGCGGACCATGGTGGAGAAGTCGGAGCTGTGGGTGGACAAGAAGGGCAGTGGCAAGGGCGAGGACGGGGAGACCGGCGCAGCCAAAGACAAGAAGGACGTAAGTGGGGCCGGAGTCACAGCACAGTGCGCAGGCTTTGCCTTGCACGCGGCTGGCCCGGGTCGATCCCGGCATCCCATATGGTCCCCCAAGCACCGCCAGGAGTCATTCCTGACCTAGAGCCAGGAGTAACCCCTGAGCGTCGCTGGGTGTGACCCAACACAAGGAGGTGAGCAGGTGGCAGGGCTGGCCCAGGGGCGCTGACTTGGCCCCTGCACCCCCAGAGACCCACAGACGAGGAGGGCTTCCCTGCCGCCTGGGGAGAAGAGCAGCGAGAACTACCAGATCGTCAAGGGGCGTGAGTGTGGGCTTGGGGGAGGGTCTTCGGCCCTGTCCTGTGGCCTGTCCCTGAGCCGTGGGGGCTGTCCTGCTGGGGCCCCGCTGGGGTGAGTCTGGTGCTGCGGGGCTCAGGGCAGTGACGCGTGGGCAGTCGCCGCCCCGTTTCCCGTCCAGTCGCATGTGACAGATAATCTCATCTGGGCTGTGGCCGCCCTCTGTCTTCCTGTCCCTGCTGTGGGCTGAGCTCGGCAGGGCCACGGGGAGGTCTGGGAGGAGGGACGGGCCCTGGGCTCACCCCTGTCCCCAGATCCTGGAGCGGCTGGAACAGGATGTGTGGCGTCGGGGAGCAGATGCGGAAGAAGCAGCAGCGGCTGCTTAAGAACATGGACGCCCACAAGGTCATGCTGGACCTGCTGCAGATCCCCTATGACAAGGTGCCCCTCCACGCCGCCACCCCGAGTCCGGACTTTGTGTTCCATCCTCCACCCCTCGTCCCACCCGCTTGGACTTGACTCAATCTTGGGTTGGTTTTTGTCCCGACTGAGCTGCCGTCTCCATCTCTGACCTCATCAGGCTCATCTCAGCTTCACTTCACTTCCTTTTCTTTCTTTTTCAATTGTTTTGCTTTTTTGGGTCACACCCGGCGATGCTCAGGGGTTACTCCTGGCTCTGCACTCAGGAACTACTCCTGGTGGTGCGCGGGGGACCATATGGGGTCCCCAGGATAGAACCTGGGTCAGGCGTGTGCAAGGACCCCCCCTGTCCTGTTGCTCCGCCCCGCTTCCGGCCATTTCTGGCGCAGTCTCCGGGTTGACTCTGGGCCCTGGGTGAATCTTCTGGTGTTTGAGCCTAACCCTCATCTTCATTTTACTTAGTTTGTTTTGGGTCACACTCGTCAGTGCTCAGGGGTTGCTCCTGGCTCTGCTCAGGGATCAGTCCTGTCCTGGCGGTGCTCAGGGGACCATATGGGACGGTGGGCATCAAACCCAGACTGGCCCTGTGCAAGGCAGATGCCCTCCCCACTGTATTGCTCTGGCCCCTTCGGTTCACTGTAACCTTTGAATTTCAGCCTCTGGCCTTAATCCATGTTGACACTGATCTGACCCAGCCTCTCGCCTCACTTTACTCTAAGCCTCTCGCCCTGACGTCCTGCCTTGGACTATCCCCAGGTTCCCCCTAGTCCTGATTCCAGACTTAACTTCATCTTAACCGTTGACCTTCCACGGTACCCTTGATCTATCCCAGGCCTCCGACTCCTGAGGCTGACACCACCGTTTTGACCCTTGACCCTCACTCCAGCGACCCCTCAACCTCACACCCGCCACCTCTGACCATGCCCCAGCTTTCTCCTTGAGCCCTGTGCTCCTGCCCCAGCCCCCCCACTCACCCCTACCTCGTGGTCCTGCCCAGCACCTAGTGCCCGTTCTCTGTACCAGGGCGACGCCAAGATGATGGAGATCCTGCGGTACACACACCAGTTCCTGCAGAAGTTCTGTGCGGGCAACCCTGGCAACCAGGCGCTGCTGCACAAGCATCTGCACCTGTTCCTCACACCGGGGTGAGCGGCATGACATGGGCAGGCGGGCAGCGGGGTGAGGGGCAGCGTGACGTGGGCGGGCAGCGGGGTGAGGGGCAGCGTGACGGGCGGGCAGTGGGTGAGGGGCAGCGTGGACGTGGGCGGGCAGCGGGTGAGGGGCAGCGTGACATGGGCGGGCAGCGGGGTGAGGGGCAGCGTGGACGTGGCGGGCAGCGGGTGAGGGGCAGCGTGACGTGGGCGGGCAGCGGGTGAGGGGCAGCGTGACGTGGGCGGGCAGCGGGGTGAGGGGCAGCGTGACGGGTGGGCAGCGGGTGAGGGGCAGCGTGACGTGGGCGGGCAGCGGGGTGAGGGGCAGCGTGACGGGGCGGACAGCGGGGGTGAGGGGCAGCGTGACGGGTGGGCAGCGGGTGAGGGGCAGCGTGACGTGGGCGGGCAGCGGGGTGAGGGGCAGCGTGACGGGTGGGCAGCGGGTGAGGGGCAGCGTGACGGGGGCGGGCAGCGGGGTGAGGGGCAGTGTGACGGGTGGGCAGCGGGTGAGGGGCAGCGTGGCGTGGGCGGGCAGCGGGTGAGGGGCAGCGTGACGTGGGCGGGCAGCGGGTGAGGGGCAGCGTGACGAGCGGGCAGCGGGTGAGGGGCAGCGTGGACGTGGGCGGGCAGCGGGTGAGGGGCAGCGTGACGTGGGCGGGCAGCGGGTGAGGGGCAGCGTGACGTGGGCGGGCAGCGGGGTGCCACAGCCGTGGCGTGCAGCCCTGTCTGACGCGCGCCCCGCAGCTCCCTGGAGGCGGAGACCATGCAGCACATCTTCCTGAACAACTACCAGCTGTGCTCGGACATCAGCGAGCCAGTGCTGCAGCACCGCGGCACCTGCTGGCCACGCGCGGCCGCCACGCCCAGTACCTGGACTTCCTGCACACCGTCATCAAGGCCGAGGGCAAGTACGTGAAGAAGTGCCAGGACATGGTCATGACTGAGGTGAGGGCCTGGAGCTTGGGGGGTGCCTGGGGGCTGTGGCTCGGGCGGGGGCTGCAGGGAGGCGCCAGGCAAGGCCTCAGCAGGGACCTGGGGACCCGCCCCAGAATCCCGTCAGGGGCTGGATGTGTGGGACCCTGGCACATACTGCAAAACAGAAAAATGAAATCAACACAACCCGGGAGTGCCGGGAGGGCTTCCTGGAGGAGGCGCCCTGCGGGGTATCAACAGGGACCTTCTTTCCCTGGGGGAGGGAGGGACGGGGGCAGCGTTTGGTGAGTCTCAGCGGAGACGGCAGTGTCGGCAGGGGAGTTTCCTGAGCGTGCTTCGAGGGTGAGGGTTCCAGTGTCCAGGCTCACAGAGAGATGGAGCCAATTAGGGGTGCTGCCCTGTGCCCCTGCCTGCAGCTGACCAACGCCGGCGACGACGTGGTCGTGTTCTACAACGATAAAGCCTCACTGGCCCACCTGCTGGACATGATGAAGGCTGCCCGGGACGGCGTAGAGGACAACAGCCCGCTCATGTACCACATCTCCCTGGTGGACCTGCTGGCCGCCTGTGCCGAGGGCAAGAACGTGTACACGGAGATCAAGTGCACGTCCCTGCTGCCTCTGGAGGACGTGGTGTCCGTGGTGACCCACGAGGACTGCATCACTGAGGTGGGTGGCGAGCGGGTCCGGGTGGGCAGTGGTATTTGGGGTGTGGGGCCGCCGCCTGACTCCCTGCACATCCAGGTGAAAATGGCGTGCGTGAACTTTGTGAACCACTGCTACGTGGACACAGAGGTGGAGATGAAGGAGATCTACACCAGCAACCACATCTGGACGCTCTTCGAGAATTTCACCCTGGACATGGCACGGGTGTGTCCCTGGGGCGGGTGGTCACCAGGAAGGTGTCGGGCGGGGCAGCCCATGTTGGCCCCCCGCCTCACGCCTCTCCATTGCAGGTCTGTATTAAGCGTGAGAAGCGCCGTGGCTGACACCACCCTGGAGAAGTACGTGCTGACAGTGGTTCTGGACACCATCAATGCCTTTTTCAGCTCCCGTTCTCCGAGAACAGCACGTCCCTGCAGGTGAGCCTTGGGTGGGGATGGGGAGCCGCACCCATAGGTGTCCTTGGGCCGCTGGAGATGGAGCAGCCAGAAGGGTGACGGGTTGACCCCTGGCATCCCTGGTGTTCCCCACCCTGGCCGGAGTAAGCCCTGTGCACGGTCAGGGGGTGGCCCCAAAACTAAAAACAAAAAGGAAATATGCCCCAGCTGTGGCGAGCGCCGGGCACAGCCTGGCTCCCACCGGCGGCCCCACACGGTCCCCTGAGCACTGCCTGGGCTTGACCAGGATGCAGAGAAGCAGATGGCATCTGCCCACATGTGCCAAGTGCCCACGCCAGCGGGTCTGTCATGTCTCACCCGGGACACACTGTCTCCCGAGGGCTGGCTGTTGTCTCTGCCGCGGTGGCCAGGAAGCAGGGTGGGTGTTGGCCCACAGGGCAGGGTGAGGCCCCCCACACCCCACCACTCAGTCTGGCGTTGCGTGGGGCAGGGCGCCTGGCTCGCTCCCCTGGACAGAGCCTCCTCACTTGGCACCAGGATCACTGCTCAGGGTCCAGGGAACAGCTGGACCCCAGTAGGTGGTCAGCCTTCCAGAGGCTAGCTCAGGCGGCCTAGTGCGGGACTCCTGGACCAGTGAGGGAAGTTGACCCCTGATCTAGCCCAGCAGCCCTGGGGTGGAGCGCCCCAAGGAGAGAGCCCACCCCACAGTCTCCTTCTCCAGACAGCCATGGAGGTATCAGTGAAAGGGGTGTCCTAGAGGTAGAACGGGCAGAAGCTGGTGCCCCTCTCAGGGGTGGGCAGGAACTGGGGACCCCTCTGATGGGGTGGGCAGAAACTGGGGTCCCCTATGATGGGGTGGGCAGGAACCTGGCCCCTTTCTCATGAGGTGGGCAGGAACTGGGGTCCTTCTCTCATGGGGTGGGCAGGAACAGGGGTCCCTCTGATGGGGTGGGCAGAAACTGGGGTCCTTCTCTGATAAAGTGGGCAGGAACTGGGGCCCCCTGTGATGGGGCGGGCAGGAACTGGGCCCCGCCTCATGGGGTGGGCTTTATTTATTTAGGTTTTTTGCGTCACACCTGGCAATGTTTGGGGTTCTACTGGCTCTGTGCTCAGGAATTACTCCTAGCAGTGCTCGGGGGACCATATGGGATGACAGGGATCAAAGCCTGGTCAGCCGCATGCAAGGCAACTGCCCTACCACCATACTGTCGCTCTTCCCGGTAGTTGAGTTTCGTTTGTTTGTTTTTGCTTTTTGGGTCACACCTGGCAATGCTCAGGGGTTACTCCTGGCTCTGCACTCAGGGGATTACTCCTGGCGGTGCTCAGGGGACCATATGGGATGTCAGGGAGCGAACCCAGGTTGGCCACGTGTAAGGGCAAATGCTCTTATCCACTGTGCTATCACTCCGGCCCTGGGGTGAGCTTTTTAAAAAGTTGCTTGTTGTTTTTAGACCATCTAGCAGTGCTCAGGGGTCACTACTGGTGGGACTTGGGGACCATGTGGGATGCTGGAGATTGAACCACAGGCAGGGACAGTCCTCTGCCTGCTGTACTATGGCTCCAGCCCCATGATGTTAAGCTTTATTTTGGTGGGGATACACCCAATGGCAGTTTCAGGTTGTTATTTTGTTGTTGTTGTTGTTGTTGTTGTTGTTGTTTTGTTTGGGGGCTACACCTAGTGGTGGCCGGGTACTCCTGGCTCTGCACTCAGAGATCACTCCTGTTAGTGCTTTTTTTTTTTTTTTTTTTTTGCTTTTTGGGTCACACCTGGCGATGCTCAGGGGTTACTCCTGGCTCTGCACTCAGGAATTACTCCTGGCGATGCTCGGGGGACCATATGGGATGCCGGGGATCGAACCCAGGCCGGCACAGGCCGGCCGCGTGCAGAGGCAAACGCCCTACCCGCTGGGCTATCGCTCCCGCCCCTGTTAGTGCTTTGTGGTGCCTGGATGGACCCAGGTCGGCCAGCATGTAGTGCGTGAGACAAACACTATACGCGTGTTGTTACTCAGTCCAATTTTAAGCAGTTTTAGGGTCTTTGTTAATTTGTTTGGTTTTGGATTTGGGGCCACACCTGGTGATTCTCAGGGGCTACTCCTGGCTCTGCACTCAGGAATTACTCTTGCTGGTGCTGGGGACTACACGGGATGCCGAGGATCAGACCCACATTGGGCGCATGCATGGCAAGCTCCCCTACCTGCTGTACTATCGCTCCGGCCCCTTTCAGTAGTTTTAAAGGAAGACAAGGGTCAGCAGTTGGGTTCTAAGGCCAGTCCTGGACCTCAGGAAGTCCTCCTAGGACTGCCATGCACAGTTGGATTGGTTGTGCACTGCTGAGAGGGCGGGACTATTTTATCCCAAACAGGCCCAGATGCCAGTGACAGCTGCCACAGGCTCGTCCTTACACTGTGCTCAGTCTCGGTGGGCCTAGGGCCATCCAGGGCGGTGCAGAGGGGCGGTGCCAGCTGCATGGGGGCCGCATCTTCTTGCAGACACACCAGACGATCGTGGTCCAGCTGCTGCAGTCCACCACACGGCTGCTGGAGTGTCCGTGGCTTCAGCAGCAGCACAAGGGCTCTGTGGAGGCGTGCATCCGGACCCTCGCCATGGTGGGTGAGTGTGCGCCCCGGCGTGCATCGGACCCTCGCCGTGGTGGGGAGTGCGCCTCCCGCGTGCATCCGGACCCTCGCCGTGGTGGGAGTGTGCGCCCGCGTGCATCCGGACCCTCGCCGTGGTGGGGAGTGCATGTGGGCGTGGCCTGTTGCCAGCCACCCCTGCCCTACCCTCACACGCCCTCCCTGCGGCTCGCCCATCAGTGGCGGCTCCCCTGCTGCCTGTGAGTGCCCTGAGCATAGACCTGGGTCACAGCCGTAAAGAAGCCGCTCCTCTGCGTGCTGCAGGGGTCCCCCGAAGTTCCCTCCACTGGTGGGTGGACTCAGGATGGACGTCGAGGGAGAGCTGTGGGGAGGGAGAAGGTGGGGACAGGAAGGAGAGGTCAGGGCCAAATCAGAAACAAAGGGGAGAAGGGCCCAGTCCATGTGGGGGCCAGGGTGGGTGCCCGTATCCTGCCCCCCGCCCCATGCGGCTCTGAGTGTGGCCCAGCTGGCTGGCTGAGCACCGCACCTCTGCGTCCTCCACAGCCAAGGGCCGCGCCATCTCACTGCCCATGGACCTGGACGCGCACATCAGCGTGCTGCTCAGCAGCGGGGCCAGCTGTGTGGCGGCCGCCCAGCGCAACGCAGCCAACTACAAGGCCACCACCGCGCCTTCCCCGGGTCACTCCCACGGCCAACCAGTGGGACTACAAGAACATCATTGAGAAGCTGCAGGTGGGCAGGGGGTGTTCTGGCTGTCCCTGCCCGTGCTGCCCACTCTCCCCGGGAAGTGGGCTCCGGGCCTGGAGGCGGCGAGAACGGGGGTCCAGTAAGCCGGGGCTTACGAAGGAGGCTGCCTGTCTCCACCTTCCCGCTGGTGGTCCCTGAGGCCCAGAGAGAAGACGAAGTCTTCCCGGAACCCTGAGAATCTGGGGCTCGCCTCCCTGAGTGAGGGGCTCCGCATGGACCCAGACTTTGTGCAGGGCAGCTGGGGGCATGGGAGGGGGTGCCGGGACCGCAGTGAGTGCCCTGCCCGCCCAGGACATCATCACGGCCCTGGAGGAGCGGCTGAAGCCCCTGGTGCAGGCTGAGCTGTCGGTGCTGGTGGACATGTTGCACTGGCCCGAGCTGCTCTTCTCGGAGGGCAGCGAGGCCTACGTGCGCTGTGAGAGCGGAGGCTTCCTATCCAGGTGAGCTGCGGGCAGGCGGGGCCAGCGAGGGGGCAGGGGCAGTGGGCGGCCCTTGAGCCCATGTCTCCACCAGGCTGATCCAGCACACCCAGGAGCTGATGGAATCCGAGGAGAAGCTGTGTGTCAAGGTGCTGCGGACGCTGCAGCAGATGCTGCTCAAGAAGAGCAAGTATGGGGACAGGGGTGAGTGTGGCCGGGTGCGGGCGGGAGGGGTGTGGCCGGGTGCGGGCGGGGAGGGGTGAGTGTGGCGGGTGTATGAGGGAGAGGTGAGTATGGCCGGGTGCGTGCGGGGGAGGGCTGAGTGTGGCCGGGTGCGTGCGAGGGAGGGCTGAGTGTGGCGGGTGCGTGCGGGGAGGGGTGAGTGTGGCTGGGTGCGTGCGGGAGAGGTGCGTGTGGCCGGGTGCGTGTGGGGAGGGGTGAGTGTGGCCGGGTGCGTGTGGGGAGGGGTGAGTGTGGCCGGGTGCGTGTGGGGAGGGGGGAGTGGTGGCTGGGTGCGTGTGGGGAGGGGTGAGTATGGCCGGGTGCGTGCGGGGGGGGGGTGAGTGTGGCCGGGTGCGTGCAGGGAGAGGTGAGGTGTGGCCGGGTGCGTGTGGGGAGGGGTGAGTGTGGCCGGGTGCGTGTGGGGAGGGGTGAGTGTGGCCGGGTGCGTGTGGGGAGGGGTGAGTGTGGCCGGGTGCGTGTGGGGAGGGGGTGAGTGTGGCCGGGTGCGTGTGGGGAGGGGTGAGTATGGCGGGTGCGTGCGAGGGAGGGGTGAGTGGCCGGGTGCGTGCGGGGAGAGGTGAGTGTGGCCGGGTGCGTGTGGGGAGGGGTGAGTGTGGCGGGTGCGTGTGGGGAGGGGTGAGTGTGGCCGGGTGCGTGTGGGGAGGGGGTGAGTGTGGCTGGGTGCGTGTGGGGAGGGGTGAGTATGGCCGGGTGCATGTGGGGAGGAGTGAGTGTGGCGGGTGTGTATGGGGAGGGGTGAGTGTGGCGGGTGTGTATGGGGAGGGGTGAGTGTGGTTCCGGTGCATGTGGGGTGGGGTGCGTGCAGGGGCAGGGTGCGTATGGGGGGGGTGAGTGTGGCCGGGTGCGTGCGGGAGGGGTGAGTGTGGCCGGCGTGCGGGGAGGGGTGAGTGTGGCCGGGTGCGGGTGGAGAGAGGTGAGTGTGGCCGGGTGCGTATGGGGAGGGGTGAGTGCGGTTGGGTGCGTATGGGGAGGGGTGCGTGCAGGGAGGGTGCGTGCGGGGCTGGGACAGGGGTGAGTGTGGGGGGCAGGGTGAGTGCGGGGGTGAGTGCAGAGCTGTGGGTGGACAGTGGGACAGAGAGTGGATGGCCAGGTGGACAGGGTGGACAGCGAGCTGGCTGAATGGGTGGGACAGAGGGCGGCAGGCAGGTGGATGGCTCAGTCCTTGGCCAGTGGCTGCAGTGGGTGGGTGATGGGCTGGATGGGCAGCAGACAGGACCGGAGAGGGAGTGGCCTCAAGGTGGTGGGCAGTGGGCAGAGATAGCAGTGGGTAGGGCAGGGGTGAAGTGGACAGATGGACGATGGGCAGGCAGTGGAGGACCTGGCCTGGAGGTTCCAGAACCTTCTAGCAGACCCTTACCTGAAGGACTGTGTCCGTGGGTCCATCTTCTTCTCCCCCAGGGTAACCAGCTACGCAAGATGCTGCTACAGAACTACCTCCAGAACCGGAAGTCCAGTTCCCGGGGGACCTCCCGACCCCATGGGCACTGGTCAGTCCTGTCCCCTCGGCTCTTGGGGACTGGGCCCATTTGCCCAGGCCACACCCCCTCCCGCAGCCCCCAGCCCCACCGGCTCCCCCTCAAGGGGTTTCCTCACCCCAGGTCTGGACCAAGACTGGTCGGTGATCGCGCCACCCAGTGCCGGCTGGACAAAGAGGGGGCCACCAAGCTGGTGTGTGACCTCATCACCAGCACCAAGAACGAGAAGATCTTCCAGGAGAGCATTGGCCTGGCTATCCGCCTGCTGGATGGTGGCAACACAGAGATCCAGGTGTGTGTGTGTGTGTGTGTGTGTGTGTGTGTGTGTGTGTGTGTGTGTGTTTGTGTTTGTCTGAGTGTGTCTATGTCTGTGTGTGTGTCTTTGTGTGTCTGTGTGTGTGTCTATGTCTGTGTGTATCTGTGTGTCTGTGTGTGTGTCTATGTCTGTGTGTGTGTCTGTGTATGTAGGTGGGGGAGAAGGGGTGAGAGGGGGCTGGCGTCCAGGTATGGAGTGGGGAACCAGGATACAGGGTGGCAGGGAGCCGGGACCCAGGTGTGGGGATGAGGAGCCAGATGCTGGTCTGGGGGCGGGGGAACCCCAGCCCCCTCACTCTTTGGCCCCATCACCCCCTAGTGCCTCTCAGCCGTTGCTGGGGCCTCTCCCCTGCTTCCCCTTCCCCACGTCCGTACCTGGCCCAGGCAGATAGGGTGCCTCTATGCTTGGTCCTCACACGCTGCTCGCTTGGTCTTCTCACACTCAGCATTTTTTTTGGGGGAGGGTGGGATTTTGGCCACACTGGTGGTGCTCAAGGATTACCTCCTGGCTCCGCACTCAGGAATCACTCCTGGAGGTGCTTGGGGACCATATGGGATGCCGGGGGTCGAACCCTGGTCAGCTGTGTGCAGGGCGGGTGCCTGCCAATTGTACCATCGCTCCCCTGGAACTCGCCATTGCCTCAGGGGAGCCTGCGTGCGGGGCCACCATGCACCCTGCACTGTTCTCGGCCCCGAGGCAAACCTCGGTTCTCGTGGTCTGGGACAGGGCAGGGGCTGGAGCCGGGGCAGCAGAGGCTAGTGGGCACTGGAGGCAGAAGGGGAAGTGGCCGTGTGGGTGTTGTTGCAGGACTGGGGGCAGAGGGGACAGGCCGTCATGAGGCCCAGGGACATGGGCGTCACTTTTCCCCTGGGGATGGAGCCCAGAGTTCCGGCTGAGGGGAATGGGGGGCCCCTGGCCACTGTGGGAACAGACCCCAGGCCAAGAGCACACAGAAGGTGGCGAGGAGACAGCGGCTGCCTGAAAACCCTCCTGCCTCCAGCCCAGCCCCCCGTCCACGGGGCCCAGGGCACTGTCCCTCTGTTCTTCGTTGGGTCTAGGTGTGTCCGAGCCCTTCTGGGTCCTCCTGGGCCCTTGGCAGGGGCTGCTTAGAACCGCACCAACCCCATCGCTTCACTCTCTGCCCCAGAAATCCTTCTACAACCTGATGACCAGCGACAAGAAGTCGGAGCGATTCTTCAAGGTGCTGCATGACCGCATGAAGCGTGCGCAACAGGAGACCAAGTCCATGGTGGCCGTCAACATGAGTGACCTGGGCAGCCAGCCACGCGAGGAGCGAGCCGGCAGACGCCACTGCCAAAGGTGGGGGGCTGTTGGGCAGGTCACCGGAAGAAGGGCTGGCAGGGCAGGGTTGGGGAGGCCATGAGGGTCTCGGCACAGAGGGTGAGTGGGCTGCCTGCTCCTGGCCAACCTGCCTTACCGGGCCTCTCCCTGCAGGCCGGGTGGCCTCCTTCTCCATGCCTGGGTCCCCATCCCGCTTCTCGCTGGGTCCCAGCCTGCACCCGGGCCACGAGGTGGGCGAGCCGCACAGACCAACGAGATGGGCACGGCGGTGCTGATCATGCAGCCCATCCTGCGCTTCCCTGCAGCTGCTGTGCGAGAACCACAACAGGGACCTGCAGGTGCGCCCCGCCACGCCCACCTCCCAACCACGCCCACCGCCCGGCCATGCCCACCGCCCGGCCACCGCCCACCGCCCATCCCCTGCCCCTCTTCGGCTTTCCCTCACCAGCCCGCCTTGGTTCTCTGCCCACGCCCACGCCCACCGCCCAGCCACGCCCACCGCCCACCCCCTGCCCCTCCTCGGCTTTCCCTCACCAGCCCCGCCTTGGTTCTCTGCCCCAGCCACGCCTACTGCCCAGCCACACCCACCAGCCTCCCTCACCCTCCTTGGCTCTGCCATGCCCACCGCACCTGGCCATGCCTGCAGTCATGCCCACCAGCCACAGGGCCACACCCACCACCCATCCACATCCTAGCCCTCGGCCCTGCCCCAGCCACTTGCACCAGCCGAAGTCCTGCCCGTGCCCTGCGTCCGCACCTGAAGGCGCCTCTGCTCAGGGCCACGGAGCCCAGCTCATCTCCTTGGCACAGCCCCCACATGGGGCTGCCCTCCCAGCCGCCCAGCCAGGCCGCCCCTCTGTTCCCTGCAGAACTTCCTGCGCTGCCAGAACAACAAGACCAACTACAACCTGGTGTGCGGGACGCTGCAGTTCCTGGACATCATGTGCGGCAGCACCACCGGGGCCTGGGGCTGCTGGGGCTCTACATCAACGAGGACAACGTGGGCCCCGTCATCCAGACCCTGGAGACCCTCACCGAGTACTGCCAGGGCCCTTGCCCCCGAGAACCAGGTCTGCGTGGGGTGGGCACGGCCGGGCGGCGGCGGCCTCAGCTGCCCAGTTCTGAGACCCCCCGTGCATCCCCCAGACCTGCATCGTGACCCACGAGTCCAACGGCATCGACATCATCACTGCGCTGATTCTCAACGACATCAGCCCCTTGTGCAAGTACCGCATAGACCTGGTGCTGCAGCTCAAGGTGGGCCGTGGGGCCGTGCGGGGCGGGCTGTGTGCGCAGCCGTGCAGAGACGAAAGTGTGCCAGCAAATGAGCAGGGCCCGCGTTATATGCTCAGGGGCCTGCCCCGGGCTCGAGCCTGCAACCGGCCAGGCCTCAAAGCACCTCAGCTCCTGGGAAGGCCAGAGGGGCTCCCCATGGGGGCCCTCACCCTGTGCCTGCCGTTTCCGCAGGACAATGCGTCCAAGCTGCTCCTGGCACTGATGGAGAGCCGGCACGACAGTGAGAACGCGGAGCGCATCCTCATCAGCCTGCGCCCCCAGGAGCTGGTGAGCCTGCCGGGCGGGCGCACTGGAGCCCCGCCTGTCCTGCTCTGCAGGAATACGCACTGAACAGGTCTGTCCCGCTAGGTGGACGTCATCAAGAAGGCCTACCTGCAGGAGGAGGAGGAGCGAGAGAACTCGGAGGTGAGCCCACGAGAAGTGGGCCACAACATCTACATCCTGGCACTGCAGGTACCACTGCCGTCACCCAGCCCTGCTGTCCTGTCCCACCTGTCTTCCACACACCCGATGCCCTGGTCCCGCCCAGGTTCTGGCCCGCCCCTGGCGACCTGTCCTGCCTGTCAGTCACGGCTCCAACTGCCTGGTCCTGCCCCCAGTATCCGTCCTGCCCAAGGTTCCTGCCCGCCTAATATTCCGCCCCCATGCCGCACCCTGACTGCTGCCCCACCCTGTCAGCTTTCCAGGCACAACAAACAGCTGCAGCACCTGCTGAAACCGGTGAAGCGCATCCAAGAGGAGGAGGCAGAGGGCATCTCTTCCATGGTGGGGATCCCCTATATTCCTTCTACGCTACCCGACCTGCCGGAGCAGGGCCAGGCTTAGGTGTAGAGGCGGGGAGAAGAGGGTGAGGCTGGAGACTGAGAATGGAGGGGCTGGTGGAGGTGCTTATAGAGCTGAGGCCTGCTTGAGACCCCTTGGGGTTAGGATCCCTCGGGGTAGGGACAGAGCTGCAGGCTGGGGGCGTGGCTCAGATCCCGGGAGAGCTGAACCGGTAAAAAACGGAGTTGTGGGGAGAGGCGGGGTGGTCTGAGAGCGAGGGCTGGGCGGGGCTGCATAGCGACTCATCGTAGCTTCCACGGGCATGACTTCCCCTCGAGTCATGCCCGAGGTGGCTCTGCTCTGGCTGGAGGGGGTCACAGGATGCAGAGGGCTAGTAGCGGGCACTGACCACGGCACACACCACTCCAGCTTAGCCTCAACAACAAGCAGCTGACACAGATGCTCAAGTCCTCCAAGCCGGCCCAGGAGGAAGAGGAGGACCCCCTGGCCTACTACGAGAACCACACGTCCCAGATCGAGGTGCAGCCTGGAAGCATGTCGGGAGGGCGGTGAGGGGCGAGTGGGGCAGTCGAGGGTGGGGCGGTGAGGGCGAGTGGGGCAGTCGAGGGTGGGGACGTGAGGGCGAGTGGGAGTGACCCCCCGCCCCGTCCAGATCGTGCGGCAGGACCGCAGTATGGAGCAGATCGTGTTCCCCGTGCCTGGCATCTGCCAGTTTCTCACGGAGGAGACCAAGCACCGGCTCTTCACCACCACGGAGCAGGATGAGCAAGGCAGCAAAGTGAGCGACTTCTTCGACCAGTCATCCTTCCTGCACAACGAGATGGAGTGGCAGCGCAAGCTCCGCAGTGAGCGCTGGGCGGGTGTGGCAGGGGGTATGGCGGGGCACTGAGGGCGGGGCACTGAGGGGCGGGGCGACGAGGGGCGTGGCTGGGCCATGAGGGGCCGAACAGTGGGGCGTGGCTAGGGGGTGTGGTTGAGCAGCGAGGGGCGGAGCAATGATGTGCTGGGCTGGGCAGTCAGGAGTGGATGATGCCCTTGTGCGTCCCACTACCCCACGGGACCCCATCCATTTATCTCGTCATGAGGAGGCTGGCCTGGACAGATGCTACTCCCAGGGACCCCCTTGACTTCCTGTACCCCTTTGTCCCCCAGGCATGCCTCTGATCTACTGGTTCTCCGCCGCATGACCCTTTGGGGCAGCATCTCCCTTCAACCTGGCGGTGTTTATCAACATCATCATTGCCTTTTTCTACCCCTATGTGGAGGGCGCATCCACAGGTGGGGCTCCTGGCTCGGACCCACTGCGCCTGCTCCAGCTTAGGCATACTAGCCTGGTGGTTGGCTCTGATGAGGAGTGGGTGACCGGGAGAAAGCTGCGTGTTGCTCTCCAGCTGTGACCTGCGGCAGAGGCTGGGCAGGACTCGGGGCCTGGAGGGCAGGTGTGGGGGGCTCATGCAGGGGGCCTCCAAGGAGGGTGCATTGCCACGTGCAGCCTGCCCCCTGCAGGCGTGCTGGGCTCCTGCTCATCTGCTCTGCCCCCTGCAGGCGTGCTGGGCTCCTGCTCATCTCCTGCTCTGCCCCCTTAGGCGTGCTGGGCTCCTGCTCATCTCCTGCTCTGCCCCCTGCAGGCGTGTTGGGCTCCTGCTCATCTCCTGCTCTGCCCCCTGCAGGCGTGCTGGGCTCCTGCTCATCTCCTGCTCTGCCCCCTGCAGGCTGCTGGGCTCCTGCTCATCTGCTCTGCCCCCTGCAGGCGTGCTGGGCTCCTGCTCATCAGCTCTGCCCCCTGCAGGCGTGCTGGGCTCCTGCTCATCTGCTCTGCCCCCTGCAGGCGTGCTGGGCTCCTGCTCATCAGCTCTGCCCCCTGCAGGCGTGCTGGGCTCCTGCTCATCTGCTCTGCCCCCTGCAGGCGTGCTGGGCTCCTGCTCATCTCCCTGCTCTGCCCCCTGCAGGCGTGCTGGGCTCCTGCTCATCTCCTGCTCTGCCCCTGCAGGTGTGCTGGGCTCCTGCTCATCTGCTCTGCCCCCTGCAGGCGTGCTGGGCTCCTGCTCATCTGCTCTGCCCCCCTGCAGGCGTGCTGGGCTCCTGCTCATCTGCTCTGCCCCCTGCAGGCGTGCTGGGCTCCTGCTCATCAGCTCTGCCCCCCTGCAGGCGTGCTGGGCTCCTGCTCATCTGCTCTGCCCCCTGCAGGCGTGCTGGGCTCCTGCTCATCTCCCTGCTCTGCCCCCCTGCAGGCGTGCTGGGCTCCTGCTCATCTCCTGCTCTGCCCCCTGCAGGTGTGCTGGGCTCCTGCTCATCTGCTCTGCCCCCTGCAGGCGTGCTGGGCTCCTGCTCATCTCCTGCTCTGCCCCCCTTAGGGGCGTGCTGGGCTCCTGCTCATCTCCTGCTCTGCCCCCTTAGGCGTGCTGGGCTCCTGCTCATCTCCTGCTCTGCCCCTTGCAGGCGTGTTGGGCTCCCCGTTCATCTCCTGCTCTGCCCCCTGCAGGCGTGCTGGGCTCCTGCTCATCTGCTCTGCCCCCTGCAGGCGTGCTGGGCCCTGCTCATCAGCTCTGCCCCCGGCGTGCTGGGCTCCTGCTCATCTGCTCTGCCCCCTGCAGGCGTGCTGGGCTCCCGCTCATCTCCTGCTCTGCCCCCTGCAGGCGTGCTGGGCTCCTGCTCATCTCCTGCTCTGCCCCCTGCAGGCGTGCTGGGCTCCCCGCTCATCTCCTGCTCTGCCCCCTGCAGGTGTGCTGGGCTCCCGCTCATCTCCTGCTCTGCCCCCTGCAGGCGTGCTGGGCTCCCGCTCATCTCCTGCTCTGCCCCCTGCAGGCGTGCTGGGCTCCCCGCTCATCTCCTGCTCTGCCCCCTGCAGGCGTGCTGGGCTCCCCGCTCATCTCCCTGCTCTTCTGGATCCTTGTCTGCTTTTCCGTCACGGCGCTGTTCACCAAGCGCTGCAGCATCCGTGCCCTCATCGTGGCGCTCATCCTGCGCTCCATCTACTACCTGGGCATCGGGCCCACGCTTCACATCCTCGGTGCCCTCAACGTGAGTGGGCCCCATCCCTGGGTGGGGACCCACTCGCCCTTCTCTGTCCCCT
Source organism: Cryptotis parvus (assembly GCA_021461705.1). Taxonomy (NCBI): domain Eukaryota; kingdom Metazoa; phylum Chordata; class Mammalia; order Eulipotyphla; family Soricidae; genus Cryptotis; species Cryptotis parvus. The sequence continues at coordinate 93,916 of JAJIBD010002763.1, forward strand.
GGACAGCGGGGCAGGCCCAGCCCGAGCCCCCAGGCCCCAGATCACTGCAGTGACCACCATGCGGCCCTGCCTGGAGGCCATCAGTCCTGACTCATGGGGGTAGCCCACTGTGAAGGGCCGCCCTCTCTGACCCTGCCCTCTCCCCCATCTCCATTTCTTCTGGAGCTGCTGACTGGGGTCTGCCCCAGTTCCGTTCCCAGGAGCCCACGTGCATTTCTGTAAACATTTTCAAACATCTGCAAGAGGCGCATCACCTAGATTCAGGCCAGTGAAGGGCCTTGAGCTGGGCGCCTGCTGATATGCCCGGGTGGCGGTTAGGGGCACCCACCACATGCTCTGCCCTCCCCAGTTGACCAACAAGATCGTGTTCGTGGTGAGTTTTGTGGGCAACCGTGGCACCTTCATTCGGGCTACAAGGCCATGGTCATGGACATGGAGTTCCTGTACCACGTGGGCTACATCCTGACCAGTGTCCTGGGGCTCTTCGCCCATGAGCTGTTCTACAGTATCCTGGTGAGGCCCTTGGGCCATGGACGGGGAGCGACTGGGGTAGTTGGGGCTCTTACAGTCTTGTGTCCTCTTCCTGCGGGCAGGGAGCATGTTTTGTGGCCTCCACCTGACTCCAGCCAGCCCCAGGGCCCATTCCAGGCCCCCGACCCACGCTGAGGGGGTGCAGACCCAGACTGACCCATGCAGAGGGATGCAGATCCAGGCCCCTGACCCCGCAGAGGGGATGCAGACCTGGTTCCCGGCCTCCTCTGAGGGGACACACGCCTGGTGCCCACCCACCTGGGTGCACGTCTCAGCCTAGTCCCTCTTCAGCTGTCACTTGGGGCCATTCCTTGAACTGCCCAGGGTCCATGCTCGAACGTCAGACAGGGATGGTAGACAGCTGCCCATTAGAGTAATGGGGAGGATGGAGCCAGTCAACAGAGCAAGCGTGCCCGAGCAGCGGCATCCTGCCCACTCTGGTGGCATTGCCCACCTGCCCCTTACCGCTTCCCTGCCATGTTTCCACTCCCTAGCCTGGCCTTGGTCTCTGCAGGAGACGCCCCCACGCCTGCTCTCCCATGGCCTATGTGGGCCTTGCTGTGGGAGAGCTGTGGGAAGGCCCTGGGAGAGGGGGCGGTCCTGGCGGCACTTGGGGCCTCCGGTGTCCAGCCCCTCAAAGCTTCGCCCTGCCGACAGCTCTTTGACCTCATCTACCGTGAGGAGACGCTGTTCAACGTCATCAAGAGTGTGACGCCGCAACGGCCGCCTCCATCCTGCTGACGGCGCTGCTGGCCCTCATCCTGGTCTACCTCTTCTCCATCGCCGGCTTCCTCTTCCCTCAAGGACGACTTCATCCTCGAAGTTGACCGACTGCCCAGCAACCACTCCCGAGGTGGGACCCCCACCTCCGCGGGCATCTCTCCTCCCTCCTTGGACAGGGGTGTCGCCTTGCACCCATCTGCCTCTGTTCCCTGGGACAGAGTGAGGGGGGAGGACCACCTTGTGGGGTGAGCTCGCTTTCCTTTCCCTTAGAGTTGGTGGCTGCGTGCCCACCAGCCCCAGGGGCTGAGAAGCAGGTACATAAAGAATCCTTACTGGTGGCCGGGGTAGGGAGCCTCAGGGAAGGCTTCCTGGAAGAGGTGAACCAGATGGATGGTCAGTGCCCCCTGGTGACGTCCCCTTGGCCTTACAGCCAACCCCTGGGGATGGCACCAGGAGCTGCCGCTTTCATGGGCACGTGTGACAACGACAGTGTGAGCTGTGACTCAGAGGTCTCCATACCTAAGGTCCTGGAAGGTGAGCCAGCACGGGGTCGGCCAGGCAGGGGGCAGGGGCAGGTGGCCGGCCTGGTCTGACCGCGCTTCCCTGCAGAGGAGGAGCTGGGGGCACAGAGCGGGCCTGTGACACGCTGCTCATGTGCATTGTTACCGTCATGAACCATGGGCTGCGCAACGGCGGCGGCGGGGCATACATCCTCCAGCAAGCCATCCAAGGACGTGAGTGCCCGCGCCACTCGGCCCTGCGCCCCATACGCGCTTGCCCGCCCAGTCTCAGGTGCCAGCTGTGTGTTCTCAGGAAAGAGCCAGGCCCCAGCTCTGCTCAGGCCCAAGGAAGTGTGTGTGTGTGTGTGTGGGGGGGGGTGTCCGTCAGACTGCAGCCACTGTGTCCGTCCAGGCAGAGTCCAGCCCACAGCAGGCTGGGGGGCAGGGAAACTGAGTCAGCTTCCTCGAGGCCTGGGGCAGGCAGGGCTTGGCGACCCAACCCCAGAACATGTCTCCAGAGCTGCCTCTGAGCCAGTCAGAGCATGTGGGAAGCTCGTAGCACTGAGGACCATGGCGGGAACTCAGAGCTGAACTCGGGGCAGACAGCACTTGGGGTCGTAGCCCCGACTCCCCACTCCTGAACCCCGGCTCCAGCCTGCTGCTCTCCCTGGGCACTGCTTCCCAGTCCACATTAAGCCTCTGTGGGTGAGGCGGGGACCCCTGCCCCACCCTCCCCTCCGTCCCCTCCTCACCCCTGCAGGAGTCCCCTCTTCCCGCCCGGTGTGGTCTACGACCTCCTGTTCTTCTTCATTGTCATCATCATCGTGCTAAACCTCATCTTCGGCGTGATCATCGACACCTTTGCTGACCTGCGCAGCGAGAAGCAGAAGAAGGAGGAGATCCTGAAGACCACGTGCTTCATCTGCGGTGAGGCCGGAGGCTCATTCCAGAAGCAGGGACAGCCCTGCCCACGAGGCGCAGGAAGGGGTTGGAAGGGCTCAAGGCTTTGCTTTAAAGCTTCTGTGTCTGGAGGCAAGAAACTGCAGCCCAGCCTGTGGCCTTGGCCTCTGAACCCAGCACATCTTCCCGTCCCGCCTGTCCCCTGGTCCCCTGGCCTGCTGAGGGGCAGGTGTTTGCTGTCCAATCCGGGGAGCCTGGCGTGCTCCCATAGTCCGTGGCTGCCGGCCTGCAGGGCTGCAGCTGCGCGGTGGATTGTCCAGGGGCTTTAAATAGAAGTGACCTCAATCGCCTGAGAGAGCCGGCACGTGTGCACAGGCCTGATGGTCCCCTGGCTCCTGCACCCCAGGGCTGGAGCGGGACAAGTTTGACAACAAGACCGTGTCGTTTGAGGAGCACATCAAGCTCGAGCACAACATGTGGAACTACCTGTACTTCATCGTGCTGGTCCGCGTGAAGAACAAGACAGACTACACGGGGCCCGAGAGCTACGTGGCCCAGATGATCAAGGTGCGGACCCGGGAGGCCGGGGCTGCGGACAGCTGTGGACACCTGTGGGAGAGGCCAGCGGGGGAGCGGAACAGCTGGGGCCAGCCCTTGGCTCTGTAGGGTTGTTCCCACGCTTCTGTGCCTCGAGGCGGAACTGTCAGCCCCTAAGAGGGCTGTGACACCCCCAGCCCACGGGGTAGTGTCCAGGCAGTGAGGGAAGGGAGTTATTCTCACTGGCGGGGACGCGGCAGCTTCCCGAGCCCCAGGTCTCAGGGCAGGAGGGATCGGCTTTAACCTGCCCTATCTCTGTTGCCATGAGGGCAGTGAGTGGATACTAAGGGGCCCAGCGCTGGGCGTGGAGGAAGCCCAGGGAGCCCCCCACCCCCTCCGTGGCGGTGCGTTTCCCAGTGACCACCCGGCAGGTGCAGTGCAGGGGGTAAAGGAATGCTCTGCTTATGAGGGACCAGGCGGGTGACTTATTTTGAACTGGTCCTGAGATTCAGTGGCGACAGGAGCCAGTGGCCACGTGGTGGTCTCCCCCTGCCCTCCCACTATCATGGGTTTGCCATGCACATGTGGCTGGTACCAGCCGAGTCACTCTCCCTGCCCTCTGACATGCACCTTACTAAGGTGCGGGGCAGGGCAGGGAGGAAGGAGACAGATTCTGGGTGCAGAGCCCCCGAGACTTGGGAGTAAACAGCCGGCTGTGCTCACCACTACAGGCGGGCGCTGGCTCCAGCTCCCCGGGGGTGCCGTTCTGTGGAGGGTGTGGCGGAAGGCTGCCCCACATTACATTGCTTTCCGGCGGGCCTAGCTTGCTCACCCTCCCGGGATCCTTTTCAGAACAAGAACCTGGACTGGTTCCCCCGGATGAGGGCCATGTCCCTTGTGAGCAACGAGGGCGAGGGAGCAGAATGAGATCCGCATTCTCCAGGAGAAGCTCAGTGGCACCATGAAGCTGGTGTCGCACCTCACCACACAGCTCAACGAGCTCAAGGGAGCAGGTGCGCCCCCGTCAGACGCAGCTGTGCGGGTGACAGGCCAAGGCAGCCTCCTGGGTGGGCTGCTCTCAGCTGCACCAAATCACGGGTTTGTGACAGCGCCGGGGGCTGGGTCCACACCCTCCTGTCCCTGAGGGCCTGGGCCACCTGCCAGCGCAGCACAGCAGGCAGCTGGGTTTCGGAGCAGGGCGGGTACCGCCTATGTGGAGGGCGCCGGTGACCCGGCCTGTTGGCACATTTCACCCTAGATGACGGAGCAGCGGAAACGCCGGCAGCGCCTTGGCTTTGTGGATGTGCAAAACTGCATGAGCCGCTGAGGATGGCCAGCCCAGAGTGAGGGGAGCTGCAGAGTGGAGGGTCCCGCCGAGTGCCTCTAAGACTCAGCGTGGCAGTCCCTGCCTTGATGCCTTAGCCAGAGGGGAGTCTCCCGGAAGCCTGTCGCTTTGTCCCTTAGGGTCGCGTCTGTTCCAAGCACTACATTCAGAGGCTGCCTGTTCTGGGGGAAGTGGTCTTGTTGTTGCTACACTTGCAGCTTGTTCCTTAATCCTTATTCCTGGGGCCATACCCAGCACCCCAAGGGCAACGCGGAAACGTCAGTGCTACGCCTCTGCTGGCAAGGGGCATGTGCTGTACTTGCCCTGGCCGGCTGCCTGGCCCGGCCCAGCAGGCTGTGGCCCCGAGATGCAGAGCCTGGCCCCAGCCAGCCCCCCCCAGCTGAGCGGACTGCTTTCCCCCCTGTGGTGTTTTACAAGCCTGCCAACCTGAGTAGTATGTTTACGGCCAGAAATAAAAGGACGAGACTCTAGGCCACTTGCGGCTGCTCCCACTCGGGGCAGTGGGAATGACCAGCAGGGCAGAGTGCCAGCCTGTGCCCGCCAGGACTCTCGGGAAAGAGTGCGCACACAAGTTCTCGGCACTCCTGGATCTGCACCCCTGTGCACTTGCTGCATTTCCAGGCCACGTGGGCACTAACAGTCCAGAGCCCACCACTTCCGGGTCTCTCAAGAGGCTAGGTTTGATTCCTGGCAGCACCAGGAGGGAACCCCTGAGCATGGAGCGGGGAGCACCACCTGGGTTAGCCCCAAAGCCCAACAAAGCGCCAGCTCCCTCCTGCCCCAAACCCTCCCTTTCTTCCAGCAAGGGGTGCTGTGGGCTCCATCCTCCCGGTTTGATCTCAGGCAGGGAACAACTTCTGCGAGTGAAAGCTAAGGCTTTCGAGCGAGGCGAGCCCCAGCACAGCCTGGCCTGCGGCTCCACTGAGACCCCCCAAACGGACTGGGGGAGGATTCACTCTGTCTTGGGAGCTGAGTCGTCCCGGGGCCTGGGGAGTGAGGGGGGGAGGACTCCGCCACCCTGCCAGCCACAGGATGCCTTTTTTCACTACTTAACTGCTGTTTCTGGCTGTTTCCCAGGAGTTACTACAACAAAAGGAGCCTGAGAGACTTGCCAGGAGCCAGTCAGAGCCCCTGCTGGCAGTGGGGGCTGCTGCCGCCTGTGCAGGGAGACACGCCCACTGGGCCTGGGGGCCAGTTGCACTTCCTCCGCCGGGTGCTCTGGTGCCTGCGGCACGCTGCCGCTCTCTTGGGAACACAGCCCCGCTCCGTCACGCTCCGGCCATTCCTCTACACAGGAGAGGAAATCAAGGCCCTTTATTCCCATGTCCCATTCCCGTCCCTGTGCTTAGGTGCGTGCAGAGATAAGGGCTCAGTCCAGGCCTTGTGCTTCTCGTCGGGGCTTCTGGAGGCAAACTTCTCCTGCAGTTTCTTCCACAAGCTTTTGTTCATGTCCTTAAACTCGTCCAAGGTGTCTGCCAAGGAGAAAAGAACCCCAGTCATGACTACACTCCATGCACAAGCAGCCTTTGGCTGGGTTGGTTTATTCTCACAAAAGTAGGTTCTAGGAAAAGGGAAGTGTAGCCCCCAAGTTCTGATAAAGCGATCAGATAAGCTAATGGGGAAGAACTCCGGGCGGTCTGCGCCTCCCTGCACGACAGCAGTGTGCACCCACACGCCCCACCCGCCCAAGGCTGCGTGCCTAAGTTTCTCTCCAGGCGCAGTCTGGTTCTCACGCGGTTACTGCTCAGCACCCAACAGTGGGTATGCAAGGCACCAGAGGGACAGGCCTGCCCTGAAGCCCCGCCCAGCCGCTCCCCCACTCCCAGGAATTTCTTCACCATTTGGGCCTCAGGTAAAAGGGAGAGAAAAATATGTGCCCGGAGACTACAGGTTAGGAGGAAATAGAGGTCACTGTTTTGTAGGTGGTGATGGGGAGACGTGGCAGGGCGCGCCAGAGGCCAGGCCTCCCTCCCTGGCACTACGTGTCCCCCCCCACCCCCCCAGTACTCCCAGGTTACCTCCAGGAGTGGTTCAAAGAGCAAACGAAGGTGACAGGCTGGAGATGCCCTTGCTTGAGGCAGACAGACAGATCAAGCAGGGGTCCCAGCCTGGGAAAGACCCCTGGAGCCAGGCGGACACTGCCATATTCCCCAGCGAGTCCACCTCAGCAAGGCCACTGCTAGGAGTAGCTTTATGGTACGGACTTCTACGCCTGTTTTCAATTTAGCTTGTGATAATGTCTGAATTTCATAGCCTGAATTTTCGTTTGCTGACACTGGCGAAGAGCTAGGCTGAGTGGTAAGAGCACTGAACCTGCATGTGAGGGGCCCTGGGTTCAAGCCTCGGCCTCTCAGAGAAAGCAAAATTCAAACAAAAACTTCCTATCCGGATTCCCCCCAAAGAACCAAAGTTATTGTTGTAGGCCTCACCGGTCGGGTGCAAGCGCTGCTCTACCACACCAGCCACCCCTGACCCCAAGGCCGCCGTGCTCTCAGGTCTGAGCTAGGACACATAGCACACAGATGTGGGCTCATGTCCAGGCTAGGATAGTTCGCGCGACCAGGAGCCCCCAAGTCCAGTCCCAAATCCTGGGGTTGTTCCCCTAAGTCGAGGTCCTGGACCTGTGGTTTCTACAAGTTCCTTTGTGGAGTGCAAAATGGAGCACAGGGATACCCCCTGGTAGGCCATTAAGGAGTGTTCCAGGACCTGACCCTGCTGGACACGTGGGCTCACGAGTGTGGGTAGGCCCCAGATTTAACAGCGCCTGGCAAGAGGGTGCGTGTTTTCTTGTCCTAGGAGAGGCGCATTCGAAGTTTACTCCTCGGGGTCTCAATGAAAACAGGCTCACTGTCAAAACATTCTGCAGCAGTTTCCCAAGGCCGAGTCCCAGCTCATACACTGCGTCACAGTCCAGTGGGGGGGTCCCGCACCCCCTCCCACACTGGGCCTGTCCCTGAACCCACCCCCGTCCCAGGGCCACCGAAACGAACACGGCAGAGGCTGAGTCCCCGGAACTTTCCAGTCTAATTTCAAGTTCACTTATAACTCGGTAACACCATGCATCTGTGGAAGTTCATTTTGGGGATAGGGGAGGATTTTTATATTTATAAACAAATAAATCTAGGGGCCGAAGCGATAGCACAGCAGGAAACACATTTGCCTTGCATGCGGCTGACCAGGATTCAATCCCCAGGATCCCATATGATTCCCTAAGCCCCGTCAAGAGGTCCTGAGTGCACAGCAAGGGGTAACCCCTCAGCATCATGGGCTGTGACCCAAAAAGAAAAAAAAAAAGCAAAATATATTTCAGAAATTGAAAATAAAGTCATTGGCCAAAAAAAAAAAAAAAGCATTGTAATAAAAATAGGATCACGGTGACATACAACAGCAGTGACACCACCGGGGTTCAGACTGCTCGGAATAAGAATTTTCTGAAAGGACAAATCCCTGAAGCTTACCTGCTAAAGGCACTGCTAGCAGGAGGAAGATGAAAGAGAAATTTCTAGACTATCAGAAGGGAAATGGTTTAGAGCCACACTTTCCCAGAAAAGGTTAGCCTATTTTTATCTAGTACATCCTTGAAAATAAAAATAATAATTTTCCAGAACCTGCCTACCACACCCCAGGCCACCCCTGCCATCACCCCTCTCTCCCTTCCGAGGGTCTCTCTGAACGGGGTCCTTCAACGACTGTGGAACCAATCTGTCTAAAAGCCCTGTCTAAGCCACACACCGTGGCCCACCCCCAGGCTGGATAGCTCTCAGGCGGATATCCCCATAGACTATTACTGAATGGCTTTTTGTTTTAATTAAAACCCTCATTGTTTATAAAGCCCTCTCAGGACCATAAAAATAAATTCATTTTCCTTCCATCCTGATTCCGACTACGTCCATTTGGCAGATACAATTCCCCGTCCCCTGCTGCCCAGCCCTCGCTCTAAAAACGGATCTTTCTATTCTGACCAATGCCTTTGACCTTCACCAGAACTTAGACCTGTAGCTTCGAACCCCTCTGGGCTGTTCTCACAGGACTTTCCATCAAGCCTGCTGTCTTATTAGACAATTCCCCTTGGCCACTCAGACTCGATCACTGAACCCAATCAATCGGAATAGACAGCTGTGTTCAATACCTGTGGACAGGATCAGCTTGTACTCCTCCAGGGACAGGCCGCTGAAGCTGGTGTCTCTGGGACGAGGGTACTAGTTACAAGGAGACAGACAAGAGGTCAGAGGCATTAGTTCTGTGACTGCACCAGGGACCTGGAGGTCTTGTGGGTGAGGGGGTTTCCGGTATCACATTCACAAATTGACTGAGCCCAGGGGCCAGAGCCTGACACAGGAGAGCAGCGCCACCTGCAGGTCAAGATGCAACACACAAGAGCCCACTTGTCCAACCCCCTTACAAGAGGAGGGCCGGGACTAGACTCAGGACTGCCTCTACAAACACCGTCTCAGGAGACGCTCAGGCAACAGCTCGCAAGGACACGCCAGTGCGAGAATGCAGGGCAGATCCTTATGCTGGGCACATGGCCTCTGCGAAGTGACGGGACACGTTTAAATGCAATGAAGCGATCGTGTCAGATTGAGGAGAAAAAGCCCGCTCTGACAGGACTCCGCTCGACCACCTGCAGTCACTGTGGGGGCAGGGAGACACCCTTGTCAGAGTGGGGGTCACGATGCCTGCGAATGAGACACAGCTGTCCTTCAGCACTAGCGGGAGCGCTGACCTCAATGACCTAGAAGCCCCTGCCAGGCGCTTTCACTGGCATGCTCAAAATTACTGGCTTGAGTGTAAGGGGCAAAGCCATGATTCTGGACGAAACAGCACAAACACACACGCAGGGGTGTCGCCCCACTCACCTTGTGCTTGTAATAGTTTGCATGGAGCCTTGCTAGGCTCTCATACATCTCGTCGCAGGCCTCGGGCTCCCGGATCTGTGAGAGAGAGAGGAGCGCACTGCGAGTGAGCCCGAGGCCCACCTCCCAGTCTGTGCCTCGAGAGCCCCCCTTGACCAGGCCTGCAGCCGTGTCCTGGCTGCTCCACGAAGTGCCATTAGTGAGGCACTTTGTGAAGTTAAGGCCCCTGGACAGCAGCGGGAGACCAAGCAGCAACAGCAGCACATGGGGGGCACCAGGAGCGGGTGTGGAAATCAGAGGAAGGGGTCCACATGCTCGGGGTCAGTGGACAGCAGGAACGTGGGGGCAATGAAGGTCCGGCCGAGAGGACAAAGAACCTGGGCTGGGGAAAAGAAAGTGTCTCCGCCCTTGCTCTTCCTGGCAGTCCCAGCAGTGCCCGACGCGGGGTGGCGGCGAAGGCCTGGCAGCCAGGGCTCCCGTATGCAAGGCAGGCGCTCCAGCCCTCCTGAGTCATCTCCCTGGTTCCAAAAGAGCTTTTCTGAGTTAAACCTTCACTATGAAATACATTAAATAATCTTTTAGGAAAGGAAAGGAATCATCTGAGCAGCTTTCATCTGCGCTAAGTGGGAGCTATTGCTTTCACCAGAAAAGAAACATCAAGAGGAGCCGGGGGTTGGGGGAGGGGTAGAGGCTGCCAAAGGGAGCCCAGCTGGGCCCCCGACAGGACAGACAAGGTCATGCCCCAAGGGCGAGCAGTGCAGGCAGGAACGGGGGACAGGCACATGGCCCAGGTCCACGGGAATGGGTGGAGAGGACCCTTCATCCCTTTTTAGTTTTCTCTTCACTCTGCCCTAGTTACATTCTGCCAAGAATTCTACAAAGTTCTCCAGAACAACTCTCATGTTTTTCCAGACCTGGCTTGAAGAAGGCAGAACATAAATAAAACATTTGCTAAGTGTTTTAATAAGGCAACTCTGCTTCTGCCTCTGATAGCCACTAAGACCTAGAAAGATGACCAGTCACTCCCATGGACCCACAAGGGGATGCCCAGTCCACTGCACCAGAGAAAGGCCTCTGGGCAAGGGAGGCAGCCGCACTAGCTGGGAACTGCTCAAGGCATGGGGGGGGCAGGAGCTGCCAGAGGCAGGTCCAGTATGGACGCGGTTCTCGGCCTGCATTTGGGGGAAGACAGAGTAGCACCCGGGAGTGACCCCTAAGCACAGCCCCAGCATGGCTGGGTGTAGCCCCGACCCACAAGCCCAGAGCTTCTGAACACCCCATTCTCTGCAGGATGGGCGTGGGCAGGAGCCACTGAAGCGGATGTACGAAGGACAGACGGGAGAGCAGGCAGTTTCAGAGACTAATATAGAGGCTTGGAAGATAACCGTTCGTCTTCTGCTGGCCTGCCTTCTGGGCTCCTTGCGCAGAGTGCTGGTTCCTGCTGCGCAGAGGCTCACACGGAGCGGAGGAGCGAGCGGGGCTCTCTGCCCGGGAAACGGGGCCCCCAAGACCACCTCCCCACGGCTCCAAGTCCCTGCAACCTCCCCACTGTCAGAAGTGGGCCACAGCCCATGCCCGTCACACGTTTTGGTGCTTTTGCTAGGAACAAGGTCGGCCTCTGATGCAAGCGCCGCTGACTGCCGACAGCGACCAACACTTTCATCTCTCTCCCTCCCAGCCCCAGCTCTGCCAGTGTTTGAGGCACATTATTCCAGTCTTTGAGGGGCCCTCCAGCCTCTCAGCGGGCACTTCCTCGGCCTGTGTTGCCCAGGCACAGCAATTCTGAAGCACTGGACCTACCTTAACCTTTCTCTTAAGGGGGATAATAATAGTCTGTCCTGGCTCCAGGGGCAACAGGGGGTCATGTGAAAGGATACGAGGCAATGGCCCAACTGCTGGCCGGGACAGGATGCTCAGGTCTGGGCAGTATCTGATTAGGGGAAGACAGGCTGCACAACTGTGCTGCCACGGGGTGTGGGTGCCATGTTGCCAGGCATGTAGCTGCAGAGGGCCACAGCAGGAAGGGGTGAGTACCTCAAGAGCCCAGTCATTAGTGGGCAACGGTGCCAGCATGTGGTTGGGGGGTGGGGATTAGGGGCGCTAGAGAGGGCATTGGCTGCCCCTGGCTCCCCACATGGCCCCATCTCCAGACTCAAGGCTCTTAGGAACCAGGTCAGCTACAGGCTCAAACATATGGGGGCACCCCTTTCACCCAGTGCTGACCTGACCCACGCTGCTCCTTACACCCTTCCCCAGTACCAATTCCTGAGTCCAGACCCCCCAAACCCGATCATTGGGCGGGAATGGGGAATGCCTCCTCGCCTTGACAGGACAGCAGGGCAAAGGGGGTACAAAGGGTCAGTGTGTCCAACAGTGTGGCCCCCACACTCTGACCACCTGAGGCTGAGAGTAAGAAAGTGAGTCCACTTGTCATAGTGAAGGAGAAGGAAATGACAGGTCAGAGCCAACCACCGGCTCATGAACCTGGTGCTGAACACCAAGTAACTAACCGCCAGAACTGGCCAGCCCACTTCTCACCTGCAGTCTGCCCGTGTCTTCAGGAGGGGACCATGAGATTTGTCACTCTACAGCCAACCTCGTCACACCAGCCCAAACTCTGCAGCAGAAACCCCATCTCAGTCCACAAGTGCCATACACTGACTCCCCAAGCATTCCGTGTTCTGAAATACACCTTTCCTGACGAAACATATCTGTACTTTTAAATATATCCTTACATCCAAGCTTTAAATGGTCTGATGTTTGCACCGGCACCTAACGAGATTACGGGCATTTCAGACCTAACTACAGCGCTGGCTCTGCAAAAGGCAGGAGACATTAAGGAAAGTCCAGCCGCCCCTACGTGAGTGAAACAGATGCGCAACCGTGTCCTTTACGCTGCATCTGCTCCTTTGCACGTCCCCTGCTGTCGCTTTGGTAAATAATCTTTACCATATGAAACTTACAATACAAATCTAAATTGGTGCCGCACGCACTGCGGCTGATTTTCAAGTGAATTTGGAGGTGACAGCCAGCAGCACAAAGGGACACAGAGGCACTGTCCAGGGAAAGTATGTTGCAGAGGGCTCTGCGCCAGGAGGATCTAGGAGGGAAGGCTTCCATGGCTCATTAAGTGCCTCTGCAATGAGTTCATTCCCCGACGGGATCTGAGTCAAATGGAAACATGTTACCAGAGCACCAGTGAGGGGCTGGAGGTGAGGTGTCAGGAAGACCCCGCTTGGCCAGAGATGCTGGGGCTATGCAGAGGGGACCCAGACAGGCAGCCAGCATGGCTGGAAGTGGTGAGGGCCCCCACTGCGGGAGTGCAGACTGCAGAGCTGAAGGGAGGGGTGGGGTGCAGCGTGCAGGGAGAGGCCATTGGTCTCCAGTCTAGCCAAGGAGGGCTCTGACATCTGGGAAGCCATGGCGCTCTCGGCAGGCTCTAGGCAGTTCAGAGCCCTTTGCAGGATGGTCAGTTGGGACTGCTGAGGCGGCCAGAGGCTGGATGAGATGAAGCCCATGTCGGAGGGCAGCATGGCCCTCACCAGGAAGCAGTGGGTAGTGCCCGTGAGTAAAGTGGGGACCCTCCCTGGGAGCAGGGGCCCTCACCGTGGCGGGCACACTGTTTCCCCGCCCTCTACCCGAGGGCAGCCAAGCCAGGCGCCTGTTCAGACGGCAACGGGCTCACTCTCAGAACCAGAAACAGCACGAGCAGCTCTGCGGTCACTCTCCAGAACCAGGAAATGCCGGCAGTCCACTGAGACCACAGGGCACTGGCAAACGTCTGCAGCCCGGAGACGTGACTCCAAACCCAAGACAACGCTCAATTCCTCCCCGTCCACCCCTGCAGGTGCTGAAACCAAGAGCCCAGACGGCCAGGCCCTTCCCTGGGCCCCTCGGAGCCGAGAAGTGCCACGGGCAAGTCGGCGCTGGGTGCAGTCAAGAAAGATCTGCTCCTCCCTGGCTCTCGCCACCCCCACTGCTGGCCCGAGGGCTGCTGCAGGACTGGACTCAAGGTGACCCTCAAACAATGCAGGGTGGGACCAACAGCAGAGGCTAGTGCACCTCTGCTCCCACCCCTCCCCTCCGTCTGAACCGGGCAGTGAGGGGTGGACAGTGAGACACCCCAAGGGTAACCCCGAGGAACAAGCGCCAGGCAGTACTTGTCTCCCCGTCCTGTCTGCTGACCTGGCCCTTGCGGGGCTGCAGGAGGCAGGTGGCAAACAGGGGAGATGTGTGATTCTTTGTCACAACTCTCTGACCCCCAGACGAGAGGGAACGGGGAGGTGGAGCTTCCGAGTTCACGGACCAAGCGGCCTTTCTACCGGGAAGCGGGAACAGCCACCTGGGCAGCCAGGGCACCCGGCTGCATCTGCCCATGGGTCTCGTCCTCCACGGACCCAAGCGTGCTGCTGTTTTTTTTGCTCCTGCCTGTAAAAAGGGATGAGTAATAGCTCCCTCGGCTGAATCCCAATTACACTGAGTGAGAGGCCGTCAAAGCGCTTCCCGCAGGTGTCCAACTCTGCCCTTTAAACACAAGCAGTCGAGAGACCACGAGGGAGGCGGCCTGCTGGCGGCAGAGCTGGCGGGCCAGTCCTGTTGGCCAACAGGACCCAATGCCTGCTACCAGTGGCGGCTTCGTGGCAAACCGACCAGAACCACCTTTCTCAGTTGCAATTTTTGAAACTCCAGCCAGGGCTGCTGCCTCCCAAGATGGGGTCCAGAGTCCCTCAGCTGGGGCACTCTTGGGTGAGTGCAGGATAAGCCAGTGCCTAGCCTGAGCATCACCAGGAGACAGCCCGCGGCCGCTCTGGAACCACCCACCGGGCAGGACAGGCAGCTACAGTCATGGCTTAGACATGGCTCAGACAGTGGGGCCCTCCACAGAGCAGAGCTATGCAAAGGATACACAAAAGAGCCATGCAAGAGAGATGCTCCCTGTCCTCGTCCCGCAAGCCAATCCAATGGCAGAGGTGTAGCTGTGAGCTCCCAGCAAGTCCAATGGCAGAGGAGGCGTAGCTGTGAGCTCCCAGCAAGTCCAATGGCAGAGGCGTAACTGTGAGCTCCCAGCAAGTCCAATGGCAGAGGAGCAGCAGCCGTGAGCTCCCAGCAAGTCCAATGGCAGAGGCGTAGCTGTGAGCTCCCAGCAAGTCCAATGGCAGAGGCGTAGCTGTGAGCTCCCAGCAAGTCCAATGGCAGAGGAGCAGCAGCCGTGAGCTCCCAGCAAGTCCAATGGCAGAGGCGTAGCTGTGAGCTCCCAGCAAGTCCAATGGCAGAGGAGCAGCAGCCGTGAGCTCCCAGCAGTTGTGAGCCCCCAGGGTTCTGCAAGGAGAGGGCACGAGCAACCAACCCCACCCAAGCCCCCGAAGTGAATTTCCCTCCTTTCTCTGCCACCTGTCTCCATCTGCAACTCAATTCAGCTGATAATTTGTCTTACGAGCTGTGACCACATTTATTATTCATTCACTTTTTTTAAAGAAACTGGGAGAAAAAAAGATCTGGGTCAATCACAGCTCCGTCTCTTCCGGGAAGCTCAAATGAAAAGCATGTAGGGAGCAGCCCAGAACGAAGTCTGGGGTGTGCAGAGAGGGCCGGACGCTGCCTGCCAGAGCCTGAGACTGGCCAGGAAGAGCACTGAAGAAGGAGCGGCACAAGCCCCCTCCTTCCCACAGCAGCTACCGGTGTGGCCTCCGAGCGGCAGCCTAGCCTTCACGGGGCCCCTCTGTGTGCTCTGCAGGAGCGGCAGCCAGACGGAAAGCTCCCAAAGACAGCGCAGCTCTCCACTAGGCTGCGGCCAGGCCCGGCGACAGGCTCGTCTTCAGGCTGACCTCTGGCCTGAGCCCCCACACTCAAATATAACCACTGCCCACTTGACATTTGAAGTCAGTCCCCGGAGCGGCTCAGGTTTACGGTGTCTGATACCAAACTCAGGATGCTCTTCCCATAACCCACCTGTTGTCAGCTTGTCTCTGCCACTCACAAATGGCACCCAGGCCCACCCAACTGCCGGAGAACAGTTCCAGGAGTAACCTTGGTTACTCTTTCCCCGACACGAATTCCTCATGAGCACTGCTGACGCAACTCCCCTACTGCACCCCGAATCCAGTCCCTCGGCGGGCCCAGCCTCACTGCCCTCTTCCGACCACCCTATGATCTAGTCCCCACACACAGCCAAAGCGATCACAGATTAATCCTGTCACAGCCTCACGGAATCCAAAGCCCGGTCAGCCTCCCTTAACCTCAGTTCTCGCAGACTCACTCCCGACCCTCTGGCCGCGGTGCATGCCCAAGGACACAGTGATTGGCCCATCTTCCCTCAGGTCACACCTGTGTCACCTAGCCAGCTTACCGTCACCAAAATGACTTTTTTTTTTTTCTTTTTGGGTCACACCCGGCGATGCTCAGGGGTTTCTCCTGGCTCTGCACTCAGGAATTACTCCTGGCGGTGCTCGGGGGACCATATGGGATGCCGGGATTGAACCCTGGCCGGCGCGTGCAAGGCAAATGGCCTACCCTGGCCTATGGCTCCGGCCCCCAAAATGGCCTTTTTTAAAAAAAATCATTTTATATCCATCCTGGAATTCTTCCGAGCAGTCACATCGGCCTTATTATACCGGTCCTTGAACTAGAATGGCCCATGGGCGTCACGTGGGCGGGACCTCATGGCGCTCATGGGGCCCATAGTATCTGCAGATCTGGCAAAGGCCGGCCAATACGGGTGCCATGACCCCGAATTCCGGGACCCGATCTTATCTACCCTCCGGTCTATAGGGAGTCCGCCAGGTAACAGCTTAGTGGGGAAGCTGGGTCCGTGCCAACGCCGCCGCAGTATCACACGCTCCCTACTGGAAATAAAGCGGCCATGACCCTTAAGGCCGTCAGCAGCTGCGACTCGTGCTGGTTCCAACGCGGGCCGCACCGGGAATCATAGAGGACACCCCCTTCTACGCCACGCATCGGTTACGGTTCTGCCAGCGGTGCCGGCCAAAGCCCCTTTGCTGATTCCAGGGTGCAGACCAGGGTGCCGGAGAGGCCACTGCTGTGCGGCGCGCACGTGCCGGCGCAGGGGACGCGCGCGCAGGCGCCGTCACGGCCGCCGCGTCCTTTCCTCCCCTCGCCCCGACCGCCGCGCGCCCAGGCGGAGCCCAGTCTGGTCACCTGGGTGTTCTCTCCCTCCCGAAAGGCCTGTGCTACCCGCTGCCGCAGGTAAGTACCCAAGTCCCGGCCCCGTTTGGTCTCGTCCACGGGCCACTCCTCACAGAGCTTAAGGAAACGCCGGTAACGGCCGGCCGCCATTTTGAGCCCGCGCGTGCCGCCCGTGGGCGGGGGCCGCGCGTGCGCACGGCCGCGCGGCCGGCTCGAGAGGGCGGGGCGCCGGGCGGCGCGCGCATGCGCGTCCCGGACACGCCCCGCGGCCGGCCGGAGAGCGGCGCTGGGGGTCCGTCTGTCGCCTGTACCCGCTGCCTCCGGAACGCGGCGGCTCCTCGGGGACCACGCGGACGCAGAGGACCCCGGGGACAGCTTTGCTTCTTTCTCAATGACTGCACAAGCCCCAGACTAGGAAACTCCTCCTGCGGGGCCTACGTTGTTTTGCATAAACGGATGCTTTGCATGTAAATACAGGTGGTTTATTCACGGAGTGTGCTTGGACTGGCTGGCACGCTTCGTGCTGCGCCCACCCCGCCCCTCGCTGCCCCAGCCTGTCACTTCCGCTTGCTTCTCTGCTGCAATTCCTCCCGCGTGTTTCCCAGCGCGCCCTCCCCTGCCCCAGCCCCCTACCAGGGCTTGCCCATGGCACCCTCCGGAAGCCTGGCACGGATTTGGATAGTGTCGACTGGAAAGACTTGTTTTTCCAGGCAGACGCAGCGGCCTGTGGAATGACCAGGTCTTTATTCTCCGAAGATAGACCCAACTTCCGTTGTTCTTCTAAACCCCCACCTCACTCTGCATATCTCCCTTTTTCTTGGCCTGGCAGTGCGCAGGGCTCACCTGAGCTCTGCACTTGGGATCGCTCCCGCTGGGTCCAGGGTGGAGAGCACAGCGCCGCGCCGCCTGCCGTGCACGCAGCCTGCCCAGCTTGGATCCCCTGGCATCCCATATGGTCCTCCTACACTGCCAGGGCTAATTCCTAGGGCACAGCCAGGAGTAACCCGTGGGCATCACTGGGTGCCACCCCCAAATTTTTTTTCTTTTTTGGGTCACACCCGGCGATGCTCAGGGGTTACTCCTGGCTCTGCACTCAGGAATTACTCCTGGCAGTGCTCGGGGACCATATGGGACGCCGGAATCGAACCCAGGCCAGCACAGGCCGGCTGGCGCACGGCAAACGCCTCTACCCGCTGGGCTATCGCCCGGCCCAACCCCAAAAATTTAAAAATATCAAGATTCCTGGCAGGGTTCAGGGGTCATATGGGATGCTGTGGGTGAAACCTGGTTTGCCACGCGCAAGGCAGTGCCTTTACCGCTGGGCTGTCTGGCCCCGACACCATCTTTCTTTCAGGCAGAACCATGCCAAGCACATGGTTCCCTCTCCTTTTGCAGACGTGAATGCGGGAGACTCAGCCTTAGACTGTAGAGGGAGGAAGGGGCTACCCCCACCCAAACATGAAGTTCCAAGTTTCCGGGCTTTCACTGAAGTGTTGGAGAAGGCTGGAATGAGGGGTTTCTGCAGGTGGGTCTGGCTGGAGCTCGATGGGGGTTGGCCCTGGGAGGGGGCTCTGAGCAGGGAAGGGGTCAGCCTGGGGGCAAGAGGGAGACACAGGAGTTGAATTAGCAGAAAGATCAGTGGTAGGGCGTTTTGCCTTGCACGCAGCGGGCCTATGCCGGCCTGGGTTCGATCCCGGCATCCCATATGGTCCCCCGAGCACCGCCAGGAGTAATTCCTGAGTGTAGAGCCAGGAGTAGCCCCTGAGCATTGCCGGGTGTGACCCAAAAAGGAAAAAAAAAAAAGATTGGTGGCCTTCTACTTTACTCCCATGCAATCTGGTGTGCCCTGTGTATACAATCTCCAGGAATTCCAAATTTTTTAACATGGTATAAAGTTGAAGTTAAAATTTTAACTGGGTGGCAGCTTTGGGGTATGTGACTGTTGGGCCTTCCAGAAGTGGAATATGGGGGAAGTAGCCCATCCCCAACTCCATGAAAGCCTGGAGATTTCAGTCATGAAACCCGCATCTTGGTAACTGCAGCTAAACTCAACAGGCTTTCGTGAGGCTGGAGATGGGGACTCTCTCCCCACCTCTGTCCCCAGAAGGCCGGTGGCTGTGCTCACACACTTCTGGTGCCAATGCAATCATGCTGACCAGCCATGATCCAGAGACACAGACACACGACAGAGCCGCTGCCTGTTCGCCCTGCTCTCTCAGCCTGGTGTACTGACATATCAGGTATCCCGTCACAGTTGATAGGATTAATACGGGGCTTACAGTCACAAGTGTGTGGGCATGGTGTCTGTTCTGTGGGAACATATCGGTAATTTCTTTTCTTTCTTTCTTTTTTTTTTTCTTTTTTTTTTTTTTTTTTTTTTGCTTTTTTGGATCACACCTGGCGACACTCAGGGGTTATTTTTGGCAGTGCTCGGGCGACCATATGGGATGCTGGGGATCCATCCCGGGTCAGTCGTGTGCAAGGCAAACGCCCTACCTGCTGTGCTATCACTCCGGCCCTCATACCAGTAATTTCTTATACAGTGAGCTGAAATGGCCCAATAGGTCAACTGTGAGATTTAATCATCTTCACTGACTTTCTTCTAAGAATATATTCCTCGGCCATGTTTAGAGAATTAGCTCTAACAAGCAATATAGAATTGATTATTCAGTGTATGCTTAGGATAGACTCAAACAAGTGAGAGTTGCCTGTAGGTGTGGCAGTGGTGTGTTTGGGGCTGACTAATAGAAACCCACTACATTCAGAAAGTGAATGCGAGAACACAAATGGCCAGATTTGCACATAACAACCCAGAAAAAAAGTCATGACTTTATCAGTACCATTCCCATCTGTGGACTGTAATGGTCGATGCACATAGTGCTGGCTAGGGAGCAGGCCTGGGGATGGGGGTTGGGTGGGAAATGAGGGTCTCTGATGGCGGTGGGAGCACCCTGTGGTGGGATTGTGTTGAATGGTGAGTGTTTCTTATTGTGTTGTGATAGAAGTTCCTCTTTCACCTGCAGTTTTCAGAAGTGGGAATTGAGTCACGGAGACTGCGGCCTGCCAAGGTCACCAGGTGGGAGCGCCTTGTTGGCGTTGGTGCCCTCTGCTCAGCCCTGTACCCTCAGGCTGCCCACGCAATCCCTGGCTCTCAGCACTGTGCCTGTTGTGTTGTGGTCTCCCCAGAGCCTGAGCACCCGCTTCCCCACCCACCCCGCTCACCCTGATTAGGAGCTGTGGGTGGCTGGAGCCAGCCGGACCCACTGGCCTGTTGCTTACCCAACGCATCTCTTTGGTGACCATTTAAAACCCACCTGCTATCTCTCACCACACCCCCTCCGCCCCAGCTCCTTGAACACCCCCACCCCGCCTCTGTGTGTGGGGTCTGTACCACTCCAAGCACATGCCTTTGAAATGCATTTTGGGCTCCCTGCAGCCCTGTGCCTCTGGAAACAGGCCCCATCAGGGGAGGAGAGGTGGGGAGAGAGCTCAGCTCCAGTTTTTCAAGTTATAATGATCCCAGTAATTGAGACTCCGAATTGCACATTTGAATCGCTTGAAAGTAAAAAATATCGCTTTGTAATGCTGGTGTTAATAATGTAAACATTAAAAAGGAATTAAATACTTAGCTGTATTGTCGGGCACGATTGCCTGATTTTTTCTTCTTTCAACTTATTCAGCTGGAGGAGGAGATTGGCTGCCATTCCGGCTCCAGGGAGGGTCTGGCCTTGGGGGGGTCTGATGCTCCCACAGACACGGAGGCACGGAGGCCTTACAGGCACAGTGCCGCCTTTCTCTGGGGCCTGCTCTCCCCCTGGTGGGTGCGTGAGGGGTGCAGGGGTCGGCCCAGTGCAGCCTCAGAGACCAGAGCCCCCTGTCGCCCCCGCCGCCTCCGTCGCCCCCCTCCGCCCCAGAGCCCCCCAGAGCCCCCAGAGCCCCCGTCGCCCCCAGAGCCCCCAGAGCCCCCGTTGCCCCCAGAGCCCCCCGTCTCCCCCCGCCGCCCCAGAGCCCCCCTCGCCTCCCCGTCGCCCCCAGAACCCCCAGAGCCCCCTGTCGCCCCATCGCCCCCAGAGCCCCCCGTTGCCCCCATCGCCCCCAGAGCCCCCCGTCACCCCCTCCAGGGCCCCCCGTTGCCCCCAGAGCCCCCAGAGCCCCCAGAGCCCCCCAGAGCCCCCAGAGCCCCCCAGTCGCCCCCCCAGAGCCCCCTGTCACCCCAGATCTGTCCTTCCCTTGGTCCCGCCTCCCACTTGCTGTCACTGTGACCCCACCCCCACAGATAGCAGTGTGGCCCCTCCCCACCCCTCCCGACAGCAGCTGCCCCTCACTGCTGGCCTCAGCACCAGCTGCTACTTGCCCACAGGCGCTGGCATGCAGGAGCTCTCTGTAGGAATCTGGACAGATGGCTACAGAGATGAACTGTAGAGCTGGGACCCTGTCCCCACCACCAGAAGCCGCGCGCTTCCGAGGCCCCAGGGCGAGGCGGGTGGGGCGCAGGGGCGGAGGTGTCTGCTTGCTGTGGGGCAGCCTGGAGGCAGGAAGCGGCTGATGCTGGGCAAGGGCCGGCTTAGCCTAGTCCCAGGGCGCTTCTCTCACTGCCCCTAACGCTGCATGCCCACGCCCTCTTCTGAGTTCGCTCCCTTAGCTTCCCTTTTATGTGTTGGGCCACCAGGGAGGAGCTGGGATCTTAGATCTTTTGGGAGGCGGCAGCTGAGTGCCTTTGTTTTATGGGCCACGTGCCGGCAGGTCTGAGAGGCCTGTGATGGGCCCTCAGGGTGCAGCCGAGAGGGCTGCGTGGGCGCCAGTCTGCTGGTCCCTCTCCAGACACTCGGGCCAGCAGAGGGAGGGCGGCGGGCAGGCGCCTGTCGCTGGCTGCCCTGTGTCTGGCCAGAGCAGGTCGCTCTCCCCCGCTTGCCTGTCTTTGAGGGTCAGAGTGGAGTTCTGTTGGCAAAGACAAGGGAGCAGAAAGGGAGAGGCCAGGCACCTTCTGGGCACCCTCATGGCCAGGACCTTCTGGGCACCCTCACAGTCACAGGATCTGAACAGCCTGACCCCCCACACACCCGCTGGCTCCTGAGTTTCTCTCCCTCAGTGGGGGCCCAGCTGGGCACAGGGTGCTGCTCTTACACAAGCTCCATGTTCTCATCAAACCCTTTTTTTTTTAAACCTATTTTCAAGGTGCCAAACCACAGCTCGGCCACCCCCGCCTAGCGGGCAGGGCTCTATTGTAGCAGGAACATGAGGAGCAGAGCAGGAGCCTTGAGGTTCCTCTGAGAGACCATTCCTGGAGCTGGGCAGAGATGGATAAATCACAACGTCATGGCCAGCGCAGAAGAGCCAGACGCACCTGGTTGCTGGAGTGGGGACGGCCCGAGGAACAGTTAGTCAGCGTCTGCATTCATCGCTGCATGACGTGGCGGTAGCACCCACCGTGTGTCAGATGAGGAAACCACCCCTGTGGAATCCGGGTGTCCGCTGTGTAACCCCCCATCAACAGCGCCAGCTGCTTGTGGCACTTGGCTCCTGCCAGCGTTGGCCAGGGTGAAATCCACGTGCTTAAAGAAAGCTCAGTCGCCCTCAAATCTCCCAAGTGCCCGCGCCTGACTCCTGGTCAGGTTTCTGTAACATGGGACGCTGGGTATGTAACATGGGACGCGGGTATGTAACATGGGACACGGGTATCTCCATCTGTTCCCACCCTGGTGACCAGATTCAGGGCTGTCTGTCACTGTCATGGGTTGGAAGGGCCTCCCACCCGTGACGGGGCTGGGCAGAGACTCAGACCCTGCGGATTGCCATGTGCTGCTACTGACTGGGCAGTTCCCTTCCCGCAGGCGGCGGAGTGTTTCTTGCTTTAAAACAACAGTCTCGACACACCACTGACCAAGCAAATGGAAGCAAAGATAAACAAATGGGATTATATCAAATTGAAAAGCTTCTGCACCTCAAAAGAAACTGTGACCAAGATACAAAGACAATCCACAGAGTGGGAAAGAATATTCACCCAATACCCATCTGACAAGGGATTAATATCCAGGATATATCAGGCACCGCTAGCGACCACGCGGTTCATCAATAAATACTTTATTTAGAGGTGACTACAACAGTATGCCACCCACACGGCAAGCCTGGCAAGCTGCTCGTGTAGTATTTGATATGCCAGATCACTATCACTGTCTTCCCGTTAATCATCTATTTGCTAGAGCCGGCTCCAGTAACATCTCCATATGTCCTGTCTCATGCTAGCCAAATACCAGTAACAATTATATTAGGTCATTCCCGTGACCTAATATAATGGTTTGAGGCTCTTTATGTTCCTGGAGCAAGCAGGTGCTCTTGGGCTCTCTCTACTAGCATGAGACAGGACATATGGAGATGTTACTGGAGCCCGCTCTAGCAAATAGATGATTAACGGGAAGACAGTGATAGTGATCAGGCACTGGTAGCACTTCACAAGAAAAAAACAGTCAACCCCATCAAAAAATGGAGAGAAGAAATGAACAGAAGCTTCCAAAAAAGAAGAAATTCGAATGGCCAAAAGGCATATGAAAAAGTGCTCTTCATCTTTAATCATCAGGGAGATGCAAATCAAAACAACAATGAGGTACCATCTCACACCACAGAGACTGGCACACATCCAAAACAGCAAGAACAACCGGTGCTGGCGTGGATGCAGGGAAAAAGGGACTCTCATCCACTGTTGGTGGGAGTGCCGGCTGGTCCAGCCCTTTTGGAAAACAATATGGGCATTCACCGAAAACTAGATATTGAGCTCCCATTTGATCCAGCAATAGCACTCCTGGGAATATACCCGAGAGACCGAAAAACACATAGCAGAAACACTATCTGTACTTCCTTATTCAACTCTGTGCTATTCGCAATAGCTAGAATCTGGAAACAACCTAAATGCCCGAGAACAGAGGACTGGCTAAAGAAACTGTGGTTCATCTACAGTATGGAATACTATGCAGCTGTCAGAAAAGACGAAATTATGAAATTTACCTGCAAATGGATGGACATGGAGACTATCATGCTGAGTGAAATTAGTCAGAAGGAAAAGGACAGGTATAGAATGACTGCATTTATTAATAGGATATAGACAGATACCAGTGTTTTACTAAGTGTGGGAAATGGTAATGGCAGATTAAAACTCACCATTGAATATACACAAAGAGACTTAAGTGATAAACTCTAAATATCTGCAGGGCTAGCCACAATATGTAAAAAGAAGAGATGCAGAGACAGAGAGAGAGAAAGAGAGGAAACGGGGCTACCTGCTATTGAGGCAGCCTGGGGTGGGCGGGAGGGGTGGGGTACATTGGTGGTGGAAATGGGGCACTGGTGGAGGGATGGGTGCTGGAATACTGTATTACCAAGAACCAATTATGAACACCTTTGTAATTGTATGTCTCACGGTGGTATAATAAAAAATTAAAAAATAATAATGAAAAAATAAAACAGCAGTCTCCGGGCAGAGAGATGGTACAGGGGTTAAGGCGCCTGCCTTGTACGTGGCCGACTCGGAGTCAATCCTGGCTCTGAATATGGTCCCCCAAGCCCTGCCAGGACAGAGCCAGAAGCAAGCCCTAAACACAACCAAGACAAGCGCCCCTGGCTGGGCGAGGGCAGCGGCTCACAGTTCCCCCTGCCCCGCCCCCATCTTAGTCTCTTGGGATCCTGTCCACCCAGGGACGCAGGCACTGGTGGTTCCCTGAGTCACCCTGTCCCTGGAGCCCCAGCCTCTAGATGACTCCTCACGGCTGTCCCCTTTCATTCTCCCCACACCCCGTCTCTGTCCCTCCCAGTCTCCCCGCGGATCAGGCTCCTTCCTTAGGGTCCGAGGTCCCTCGTCCTGCCTGGAGTCCTTCTCCCCCAGCACTGGACCCTCAGACCTGCAGAGCTGCAGGGACAGAATAACGCGCCTCCAGGGAACCAGCTCTGCCAGTGTGTCTCCAGCACTTGGGCTCAGTTCCTTTCTCTGCCTTCTCTCTCTTTTGGTGGGGGATGGGGGGGCCACACCCAGTGGTGCTCAGGGCTCGGGAGTGACCCCTGGTGGTGCTGGTCAGTCACAAGGTAAGCAAGTACCTTATCCCTGTGCAGCGCCCACCCCACCCCAGCTCTCTGTTCTCATGTCTGCTTCCTCCAAGCACAGAAGCCCCGCTGGGAACGGGCCAGTACAGTGTCCTGAGTGACTCTCCGCCACAAAGCCCCGCTGTGAACGGGCCTGTACAGTGTCCTGAGTGACTGACGCGCCACAAAGCCCCGCTGTGAACGGGCCTGTGCAGTGTCCTGAGTGACTGACCGCCACAAAGACCTGCTGTGAACAGATCGGCCTGTACAGTGTCCTGAGTGAGTGGCCGCTTCCCCCAATGTGGGCTGTCCACAGTGTCCTGAGCGAGTGACCACCACAAAAACCCCACTGTGAACAGGCTGGCCTCTGTAGTGTTTCTGAGCAAGTGGCCACTCCCCCACGTGGCCTGCCCTCAGTGTCCTGTGAGTGGCCACTCCTTGCTGTCTCCCTCTGGGGCCCAGGTGCTGTCTCACCCCTCCCCTTGCTTCTGTGACAGCTGCTCCCCCCAAACCAGCTCTATGTCCTCTGCATACACAGGTGACCCTAGGGACCGTCCTGTGTTCTGTGAGCATGTTCTCACTTCATGAGTGGGCTTCGGGGTCATATAGGCTCATGCCTGACTCTGCTCAAGGGTCACTTGTGGCAGTGCTCTGGAGACCATCTGGTGCAGGGGATGGATCAGGTAGGCCACGGGCCAGTCAAGAGCCTCCCCTCTGCCCAGGAGCTCCTTCCCCGGTTCTGTCTCCCTACCGTCCACCTGAAACCAGTGTCTTCCCCAGAGCTGAGCAGAGACCAACGGCCAATGCCTGGGGCTGCTGGCTGCTGAGTGCCGTGCCTTCCCTGATGGGAGCAGGCACAGGCAGAGTCACCTCCTCCTCTCACCAAACCTTTCTGCTCTGCCTCTGCCCAGATTTGTGCCATGTGGTGGCTTCTGTCAGCCAAGTGGCCAAACCAAACCTGCAAAGCCTTGCAGCAGATTCTACACCACAGTGTCGTCCGTCCCCCGCCCCGGCCCCCAGCGAGTCCTACAGCGCTGTCTCATGAGCACTGTCTAGTTCAGTTGTAGGGTTGCTGAAGAGAAAGCACAGCAGGTCAGAGCTTGCCTTGCACACAGCCGACCTTGGTGTGATCCCGGCACCCCGCTGACTCACTTGAGCCCTGCTAGGTGATTCCTAAGCGTCGCCAGGAGCAAGTGACCAATCCACTGCCCCCGCCCCGCATAAACTAAAACCAATAGGCAGCGTTGCCCCTTACAGCAAGCTGACTTTGGGGGAGAATCTCCAGAGAAGTGAGGATTTGGACTGGTCCCCAGCGAATATCAGGAAAGCAAGAAGAAGTGCATTACTGGGTGAGCCAGTCACTGATGGGGTCAGGGGTCATGTCTCAGGGGCCACGAAAGCAAGATCGCAGCAGTTAGCGACGTGGGTGGGTGGCCCAGAAAGCCTCCGCTGCCCGTGGAGGAATTCCCACCTGGGCCCTCAGTCAGGCCCTGCGCCCCAGGGCTGAGAATCTGAGGGAGGAAGATGAAGCCAAGGCAGCAGGACTTGGCTGATGGGGTACCAGGTTCTCAGGCAAGAAAGTGACCCAGAAAAAGCAGGGTTTGGTTGCATTTTGTCATTCACGAATATTTGGTGTTCAGCCTGTTCCCTTCGCCACCAGTATGGCTCCACTCACAACTTCTCACCTGGGGTGTCTTGGGTGCTGGCCAGCATGAGATTAGGGGCGTTACCTGCTCAGTACCCAGATGCAGCTCCCCGTAAACAAAGTGTGCTCCTCACCCAGCCCACACTTTCCGGCATGGATCTGGGGACACTGATGGCGATTAGCCGCCAGAGTTCCAAAATGAGTCCATGTTGCCGGGTACCGGGCCCAGGTGAAAGGGCCTTCGCTCGTCGGCCCGAGCCTTGCTGCGTGGACACAGGCAGAGCCTTGCTGCATGGACACAGGCAGAGCCTTGCTGCGTGGACACAGGCAGAGCCTTGCTGCGTGGACACAGGCAGAGCCTTGCTGGCGTGGACACAGGCAGAGCCTTGCTGCGTGGACACAGGCAGAGCCTTGCTGCGTGGACACAGGCAGAGCCTTGCTGGCGTGAACACAGGCAGAGCCTTGCTGCGTGGACACAGGCAGAGCCTTGCTGCGTGGACACAGGCAGAGCCTTGCTGCGTGGACACAGGCAGAGCCTTGCTGCGTGGACACAGGCAGAGCCTTGCTGCGTGGACACAGGCAGAGCCTTGCTGCGCGTGGACACAGGCAGAGCCTTGCTGCGTGGACACAGGCAGAGCCTTGCTGCGTGGACACAGGCAGAGCCTTGCTGCGTGGACACAGGCAGAGCCTTGCTGCGTGGACACAGGCAGAGCCTTGCTGCGTGGACACAGGCAGAGCCCTTGCTGCGTGGACACAGGCAGAGCCTTGCTGCGTGGACACAGGCAGAGCCTTGCTGCGTGGACACAGGCAGAGCCTTGCTGGCGTGAACACAGGCAGAGCCTTGCTGCGTGGGACACAGGCAGAGCCTTGCTGCGTGGACACAGGCAGAGCCTTGCTGCGTGGGACACAGGCAGAGCCTTGCTGCGTGGACACAGGCAGAGCCTTGCTGCGTGAACACAGGCAGAGCCTTGCTGCGTGGACACAGGCAGAGCCTTGCTGCGTGGACACAGGCAGAGCCTTGCTGCGTGGACACAGGCAGATATTTCCCCCGCCCCACCTCCCAGTCCCGATCTCCCGAAAGATGCCCAGAAATTGGCAAAGTGTTCTTGCTGCATCCTCCAGCGACCCATAAATTGGAAGCACTGTGTGATGTGACAATGGGAATGAACAAACAGAAAGGGTAATAAGGCACACCAAATAATCACTGGTGACCTCAGCAATTTTATTAACAAATGTATTTCCCCTAATTGGGTGACGGAGCTCAGTGCTGAACTCCAGGGCCTTGTATTAGGTTTCCACACTGCAGAAGAAGGAATTAATCACAACTGTTTGCTCTTTGTTCCTTATTGACACACATCTGCCAGTCTTGTAAACATTGTACCTGGTTTCCTGGGTCCACCAGGCTCCCCTCCCCTCATCCACCCCCCAACAAAAAATAAAAGCTGAGAGTATAGTCCGGCGTTAAGGGCCCCAGAGGGCTTGTGTGCATTTTTCCACACTTCCCTCAGAAGCTGCATTTCATAGTAGAATCAGCACTTTGGCCTCTGAAGCCTTAAAGACCCTGTTCTCCGGGAGCAACAGTGGGGTCTTGTACAACGCGGCGAGACAGACTGAGGTGCCTGGCTTTGTCCTAAACGGCGAGGAGGAGGTGAGAGACAGCTGTGGCCTCTCTGCCCCACTGCCTTGCTCGGGCAGCCCCTCAGGAGCCCCACTGCCTTGCTCGGGCAGCCCCTCAGGGAGCATATAGCCTTGGGCTCACATACTCACTCTTCACAGCTTCTTTAAGCAAGGTGGGTTCCTCACCATTGTGAAGACTGCAGCCACGAAGCATCTTTCAATGCAAATGTTCCGAATCTGGGGAATCTGGGGCCGGAGCAATAGTACAGCAGGTAGGGCTTTTGTCTTGCACGCAACCGACCCAGGTGGCCCAGGTTTGATCCCCGGCATCCCATATGGTCCACCAAGCACCGCCAGGAGTAATTCCTGAGTGCAGAGGCAGGAGTAACCCTTGAGCATCGCTGGGTGTGACCCAAGAAGAAAGAATTCCCTGAATCTTAGTAATGCTGGGCTGTGACGCACACCACACCCCTGGCTTGTGGGTTGCCGGTGTCCACTGGCTGTCGTGTGTGCTGACCAGCTGTCCACAGATGTACGTGGAATTATGGCCAGAGACGGTTTCTCATTTTCACTTATTTTACCATGTTCTCTCAACACTGTTGAGTCATGACTATTCCAGATGCGTCTCGTCATGGTGAAAAGCTCAATGCTATGAAAAGGCGAAGTTCACGTCCCTCCTGCTTGGTGCTTCCAGGAGCCTCCCGGCCACAGAGCCAGAGCCAGCACCACGCCACACTAGCAGAGAAATGAGCTGTCCCTTCCAGACACCCCAAAGGTGCCTTTGGAGACAGAAGACAGTCGTGGAAAATAACCCAGTGGGAACAGCGATCATCGAAGCCATGAAGAACAGGAGTGTTTTGGGGGTAGAGCTAATGAACTTTCATTGCCGAGGCTGCGGCTGCGTGCGGTGGGCATAGCTCAGCCTGATCAGAGCACCCCGTTGCAGGGGCCGGAGGCTGGCAGGGCTGGATTATTCCAGCTGTCCCCACTCCAGGGCTGGTTTCCTTAGCAGCTATGATAGCAGCCTGATACGCAGAGATATGGCGGTTGGACATAGGGATGCTGATTGCAAAGGGCTCACACCGCCAAGGGCATCTAGACTACCCTTGCTACTCCACGGGTCCCTTCCGAAGTTCTCTGTTTAGAAGAACTCGGACGGGCCTAACAAGATCTCATTCTCCCTCTTGGATGTCCTGTAGGATCTGGAGAAGGTTTTCCAAGCCAAAAATATAGCCAAGATCAGGTCCGTCGTGGGTGGCACGCTTCGTCCGGGAGCCTTTGTATGTGGCATGAGCAAAATCTATCATCCGGATGTCGACTTTGGCGGGGCCCTCCGCAGAGTCGCCCTGGGCTGTCTGCAGAGCGTCCTGGGTCCCGGGCTGGCTGGGCTGCCTGGTGGGGTGTCTGGAGCCTCCTGGCCCTCGTAGATGATGAGCAGGGAGCTGGAATAGAAGCGGTAGGAAGTCTGGCTCCTGATGACAGAGAGCAGGGGCCCGGAGCTGGCACCTGCATGGGTCCCCAGGAGCTCCGTCCTGCAGGCGCGTGCCGTCGTGCAGGAACTGGTAGAGGGCTTGTCTGAAGCCCCCTCCGAGAGCTTCCTCCCATAGTACTTGTCTTTGCAGAGGAAGTTCTTCTTATCAGTTTGATAAACCTAGCATTGGGGAAAAACAAACAGGAACAGAAAAACATGAAGGGAGAAATTGCTTCTGCTACGGCTACAGTAACATAATTTAGAAACAGCTTTCCAGAACATGGAGGCAGGCATGGCTGAAAAGAACACAAAGACAGTAAAAAAATATCCTAGGGGTCGGAGCCATAGCACAGTGGGGAAGGCTTTTGCCTGCACGTGGCCAACCCATATTCATTCCCCAGCATCCCATATGGTCCCCTGTCCACCGCCAGGAGTGCAGAACCAGGAATAACCTCTGAGCGTCGCCGGATATGACCCAACAAACAGACAAAATAATCAGCACCAGTTTAGTTTTTTTTTTTTCTTTTGGGCCACACACGGCAATGCTCAGGGGTTACTCCTGGCTCTGCACTCAGGAATTACTCCCTGGCGGTGCTCGGGGGACCATATGGGATGCCGGGATCAAACCTGGGTTGGCTGCATGCAAGGCAACGCCCTACCGCTGGACTATCGCTCTGCCCCACCAGCTTAGCTTTTACATTTGAAAATGCCTCTGTGCAAGCCTTTCCAGAGGCCTTCAGAGCTGAAGCCCGTTCGCCCTGAGAGGTGACTCTACCCTCAAGGAAGGGGTCTGCATCTCCTTTCTTGGGCTGCGAGCCCAGCCCAGCCTCCAACTCATGATCTAAACCCTGACTCCTGGCCCTCTTCAATTCGGATATTAGCAACACAAGCAGGAATCCGAATTCCTGGCCAGCGGCCTTGGAAAGTCCAGCAGAGGACAATTTCCCTGCAACGTTTACAGATTCTGCAGGCTCTGAAGAAACAGGGACAGCCCCGATGGCGGCTGTTGTGGGGCGGATGATTTGAAGATGAGCAGCAGGTGCAGGAGGCATTTGTAGGCTGCCAGAGGGGCCGAGCTTCATAGCCACTCGCCGGGCCGCTGCTCCCAGGGGTCCCGCCCCTCTCCCTTCTCTGTCCTGGCCAGCAGAAGGGAGCAGATGGGGGAGAGATGCTGATTGGTGGGGACGGTGGTGGCTGCCCACTGCATCAGATGGCCCAGGCAGCAGGCGAGGCTGCCATGCTCAGAGGGTGACTGGGCACATCTCTGCCTGACTGGGCATGCCTGGGAAGGGCCATACCCTGTCTCAGCTCTTCCTGCCCTCGGAGTAGGTGCTGTGTTTATGGGTGGGATCAGAGAGACGACTGCTCTGCTGTTGACTGCTAAATTAGCCAGTCAGAGCGACTTGACAACCTTCACCTTCCAAATAAATCAGATCAATTTCTGGAGGTTCTGAGGTCCGAGAGAGATTCCATTTATCCCACAAATCATCAGCCTCCGCTCTCTGGAGGACTGCCTTCCAAGCCTTCCTAGGGACATCTGGGCAACAAATTTATAGACTCAACTTCCAGTTTCAAGGGGTGGCAGTTTCAATTAAGGAAAGCTATAACATTTACCGTCAGACTGGCGCCTGGGTTTCTTTGAGTAGATAGACTGTAAGTGAATGAACGGAGAAAGTTTATTTCCTCCTGTTCTGCCACACTCGCCATAAGTGCATCAGAGCCGCCCCAAAACGAAGCGCTCTATGCTTCATTTAATAAAATATTAACCGTTCCTTTGCCAAGGCAGCAGGTCGCAAACCTTATGGGTTTGCTAAGCAGACCAGGTAGTAAAAAGCATCAGAAGAGCAGAGAGTGGCGCTAAGGAGTCACAGAGCAGAGAGTGGCGCTAAGGAGTCACAGAGCAGAGAGTGGCGCTAAGGGGTCACAGAGCAGAGAGTGGCGCTAAGGGGTCACAGAGCAGAGAGTGGCGCTAAGGGGTCACAGAGCAGAGAGTGGTGCTAAGGGGTCACAGAGCAGAGAGTGGTGCTAAGGGGTCACAGAGCAGAGAGTGGCGCTAAGGGGTCACAGAGCAGAGAGTGGCGCTAAGGGGTCACAGAGCAGAGAGTGGCGCTAAGGAGTCACAGAGCAGAGAGTGGTGCTAAGGGGTCACAGAGCAGAGAGTGGCGCTAAGGGTCACAGAGCAGAGAGTGGCGCTAAGGGGTCACAGAGCAGAGAGTGGCGCTAAGGGGTCACAGAGCAGAGAGTGGCCGCTAAGGGGTCACAGAGCAGAGAGTGGCGCTAAGGGGTCACAGAGCAGAGAGTGGCGCTAAGGGGTCACAGAGCAGAGAGTGGCGCTAAGGGGTCACAGAGCAGAGAGTGGCGCTAAGGGGTCACAGAGCAGAGAGTGGCGCTAAGGGGTCACAGAGCAGAGAGTGGCGCTAAGGGGTCACAGAGCAGAGAGTGGCGCTAAGGGGTCACAGAGCAGAAAGTGGCGCTAAGGGTCACAGAGCAGAGAGTGGCGCTAAGGGGTCACAGAGCAGAGAGTGGCGCTAAGGGGTCACAGAGCAGAGAGTGGCGCTAAGGGGTCACAGAGCAGAGAGTGGCGCTAAGGGGTCACAGAGCAGAGAGTGGCGCTAAGGGGTCACAGAGCAGAGAGTGGCGCTAAGGAGTCACAGAGCAGAGAGTGGCGCTAAGGAGTCACAGAGCAGAGAGTGGCCGCTAAGGGGTCACAGAGCAGAGAGTGGCGCTAAGGGGTCACAGAGCAGAGAGTGGCGCTAAGGGGTCACAGAGCAGAGAGTGGCGCTAAGGGGTCACAGAGCAGAGAGTGGCGCTAAGGGGTCACAGAGCAGAGAGTGGCGCTTAAGGGGTCACAGAGCAGAGAGTGGCGCTAAGGGGTCACAGAGCAGAGAGTGGCGCTAAGGGGTCACAGAGCAGAGAGTGGCGCTAAGGGATCACAGAGCCGACTGCCTTATAGCGTTTGCGGCCGGTGTGTGCCTGTGTGTGTGTGTGCGTGTGTGTGCATACACGTGGTGTCTATGTATGTCTGTGTGCCTGTGTGCATACCTGTGGAGTGAGCCTGTGTTTGTGTGCCTCTGTGTGTGTGCGTGTGTGTGTCTATATGTGTGTGTGCCTGTGTTTGCACGCATGTGTGTCTGTGTCTGAGCGAGTGTGTGCAAGCACATGAGTGTATCTTTGTGTGCCTGTATGTGTGTACATGAGCATGTTGTGTATGTGCCTGTTTGTGTGTGCCTTTGTGAGTGTGTGTGCACATGTGTATGTCTGAGTATGTGTGTATGTGCCTGTTCATGTGCCTGTGTGTGTCTATGTGTGTATGTGTACGTGTCTGTGTGTGTGCCTTTGTGTGGGTGTGGGTGTGCCCCTTTGTGTTCAGCCTCAGTGTCCAGGGAGAAGGGCATCAGCAGTCCGCAGAGCCGCTGCCGCATTCTTTCCCTGTGTCCTACCCAAAGACAGCAGAGCTCTGCCCTCAGCACCAGCACGACCCACGGGGCCATGGTGGCAAGTCTCCACCGCAAAGACCCTGAGATCCGGGGCAGATAGTACAGTGGGTAGGCACTTGCCTGGCACAATTCTCAGCACCCCAAAGGGGCCCCTTGAGCCTCGCCAGGAGTAATCCCTGAGCGCAGAGCTAGGAGTAAGCCCTAGGCACTCCAGGTGTGACCCAAAAGTCAGACAAGTCAAAGATAATATCTGTGGGCCCAGAGAGTACAGAAACGAATAAGGGCGCACTCAGCCCCCAGCAAATCCTGGCACCGCGTGATGCCTCCCAAATGCCTCTAGGGGTCACTCCTGAGCGCAGGCCCAGGAATAGCTCCCTGAGCTTCAGTGGCTGTGTGGCCCAGCCCGTCTCCAGCGTGGTGCTGCTGGTGGTTCTTGTTTCTTCCAGTAGGGCCGGGGCCAAAGGGCTGCAGCCTGTGGTGCTCAGGTGGTCTTGTGCCCGCCCTTTGAGCCATGCCCCCCAGCCCAAGATGTGTATGTGGCACCACCACTCAGAGGATGCCTTGCTCCAGGATCCCAGGGGACCCCAGCAGCAGGCACTTCCCTGGAGACAGCTGGGCAGCCCCTCCTGGGGTCCCTGCAGGCCCGGCGGGCTGCGGCGCCCAGGCACCCACCTGCATCCCGCAGACGCCGCACGCCCAGGCAGGCCGAGGTGCTCTGTGCACACTTGCGCATGTGCCGGGCCTTCTTCTCCTCAGACGCGTCCGCCCCGCTGCCGCGTGCCCATCTTCAGGTCCAGGATGCAGGGCAGCTTGTACTGTGACACCACGTTCTCCAGAAGCAGGAACCCTGGTCACGCTGAGTTAAGGGAGGGCCAGGGCCAGTGTCCCCACTCCCGACCTGTCCTTCCCGCTTCTGTCCTTCCAGACAAGCCGTGTTCCCGGTTACAAATCCACGCTATTAGCCTGCAGGCTGCCTTAATAAGCCCGTTCATCTGGGGAGTTTATGTGTGTGCCAGCTTCTCTCCCGGCTCCTTTTTTTCATCCCCTGCTCCGAGGTTGAAATTTAAATGCAGGCGTGAAATCCCTGGCAGGCCAGGCCCATTTTACATCTTACGGCGGAAAATCATAAGGCTAAAAGCTGGGAGGCTGAAACCACCGACTGGGCCGACACCTGATGGGGCAGCAGGTTGGTGCTCGTTTCAGAGCCAAGTCTCAGGAATATTAATTTCTGTGGGTGCTTATCCTGCAAAGCTTCCCGGGGTAGGGTTGCGGAGGTGTGTTGGTGAGTACGGAAGACCACCACCCATTCACAGGCGTGACAACGGGCATTTCAGGTCTCCTTTCATGGGGCTGAGAAGGTGGCAGCCCCCCATCAGCCCCCTCTCCAGAGACCAGCCCCCAGAGACCAGCCCCCAGAGACCAGCCCCCCAGAGATCAGCCCCCCAGAGACCAGCCCCCCCAGAGACCAGCCCCCAGAGACCAGCCCCCCAGAGATCAGCCCCAGAGATCAGCCCCCAGAGATCAGCCCCCAGAGATCAGCCCCCCAGAGACCAGCCCCCAGAGATCAACCCCCCAGAGATCAGCCCCCCAGAGACCAGCCCCCAGAGATCAACCCCCAGAGATCAGCCCCCAGAGATCAACCCCAGAGATCAGCCCCCCCAGAGATCAGCCCCCAGAGACCAGCCCTCCAGAGACCAGCCCCCAGAGATCAGCCCCCAGAGACCAGCCCTCCAGAGACCAGCCCCCAGAGATCAGCCCCAGAGATCAGCCCCCCAGAGACCAGCCCTCTAGAGACCAGCCCTCTAGAGACCAGCCCTCCAGAGACCAGTCCCCAGAGATCAGCCCCCAGAGATCAGCCCCCAGAGACCAGCCCTCCAGAGACCAGCCCCCAGAGATCAGCCCCCAGAGATCAGCCCCAGAGATCAGCCCCCAGAGACCAGCCCCAGAGATCAGCTCCAGAGAACAGCCCTCCAGAGATCAGCCCCCCAGAGATCAGCCCCCAGAGACCAGCCCCCCAGAGATATCCCCCAGAGATCAGCCCCCCAGAGATCAGCCCCCAGAGATCAACCCCCAGAGATCAGCCCCCCAGAGATCAACCCCAGAGATCAGCCCCCAGAGATCAGCCCCAGAGACCAGCCCTCCAGAGACCAGCCCCCAGAGACCAGCCCCCAGAGATCAGCCCCCAGAGACCAGCCCTCTAGAGACCAGCCCTCCAGAGACCAGTCCCCAGAGATCAGCCCCCAGAGATCAGCCCCCAGAGACCAGCCCTCCAGAGACCAGCCCCCAGAGATCAGCCCCCCAGAGACCAGCCCCCAGAGATCAGCTCCAGAGAACAGCCCTCCAGAGATCAGCCCCAGAGATCAGCCCCAGAGACCAGCCCCCCAGAGATATCCCCCAGAGATCAGCCCCCCAGAGATCAGCCCCTAGAGATCAACCCCCCAGAAATCAGCCCCCAGAGACCAGCCCCCAGAGACCAGCCCCAGAAATCAGCCCCCAGAGACCAGCCCTCCAGAGATCAACCCCCAGAGATCAGCCCCTAGAGACCAGCCCCCAGAGACCAGCCCTCCAGAGATCAGCCCCCAGAGATCAGCCCCCCAGAGATCAGCCCTCCAGAGACCAGCCCCCAGAGATCAGCCCCCCAGAGACCAGCCCCTAGAGATCAACCCCCAGAAATCAGCCCCCAGAGACCAGCCCCCAGAGACCAGCCCCCAGAAATCAGCCCCCAGAGACCAGCCCCTCCAGAGATCAACCCCCCAGAGATCAGCCCCTAGAGACCAGCCCCCAGAGACCAGCCCCTCCAGAGATCAACCCCCAGAGATCAGCCCCCAGAGACCAGCCCCCCAGAGATAGCCCCCCAGAGATCAGCCCCTAGAGATCAACCCCCAGAAATCAGCCCCCAGAGACCAACCCCAGAGACCAGCCCCCCAGAGACCAGCCCCTCCAGAGATCAACCCCCCAGAGATCAGCCCCTAGAGACCAGCCCCCAGAGACCAGCCCCTCCAGAGATCAGCCCCCCAGAGATCAGCCCCCAGAGATCAGCCCTCCAGAGACCAGCCCCCAGAGATCAGCCCCCCAGAGACCAGCCCCTAGAGATCAACCCCCCAGAAATCAGCCCCAGAGACCAGCCCCCAGAGACCAGCCCCCAGAAATCAGCCCCCAGAGACCAGCCCCTCCAGAGATCAACCCCCCAGAGATCAGCCCCCTAGAGACCAGCCCCCAGAGACCAGCCCCTCCAGAGATCAACCCCAGAGACCAGCCCCCAGAGACCAGCCCCCCAGAGATCAGCCCTCCAGAGATCAGCCCCCAGAGACCAGCCCCCAGAGACCAGCACCCAGAGACCAGCCCCCAGAGACCAGCACCCAGAGACCAGCCCCCAGAGATCAACCCCCAGAGATCAGCCCTCCAGAGATCAACCCCCCCAGAGATCAGCCCCTAGAGACCAGCCCCCAGAGACCAGCCCCTCCAGAGATCAACCCCCAGAGACCAGCCCCCAGAGACCAGCCCCCCCAGAGATCAGCCCCTCCAGAGATCAGCCCCCCAGAGACCAGCCCCCAGAGACCAGCCCCCAGAGACCAGCACCCAGAGACCAGCCCCCAGAGACCAGCACCCAGAGACCAGCCCCCAGAGATCAACCCCCAGAGATCAGCCCCCAGAGACCAGCCCCCAGAGATCAGCCCCTCCAGAGATCAGCCCCAGAGACCAGCACCCAGAGACCAGCACCCAGAGACCAGCCCCCCAGAGACCAGCACCCAGAGACCAGCCCCCAGAGACCAGCACCCAGAGACCAGCCCCCAGAGATCAGCCCCTCCAGAGATCAGCCCCCAGAGACCAGCCCCCAGAGACCAGCCCCCAGAGACCAGCCCCCGGAGACCAGCACCCAGAGACCAGCCCCCAGAGACCAGCACCCAGAGACCAGACCCCCCAGAGATCAACCCCCCCATAGATCAGCCCCAGAGACCAGCCCCCCAGAGATCAGCCCCCCAGGGACCAGCCCCCAGAGACCAGACCCCAGAGATCAGCCCCTCCAGAGATCAGCCCCCAGAGACCAGCCCCCAGAGACCAGCACCCAGAGACCAGCCCCCAGAGACCAGCACCCAGAGACCAGCCCCCAGAGACCAGCACCGAGAGATCAGCCCCCAGAGACTAGCCCCCAGAGACCAGCCCCCAGAGACCAGACACCAGCCCCGCCAATAAGCTTCTGCTCTTTTCTCCCATCAGCTCTGGGAGAGAGAAGTTGGGGTGCAGGGAGAACCCCTGTGCTTGCCATGGGGAAGGACAGTCAGCCTGTGGCAACCCGTCCTGCCCACTCAGGTGGCTGTGGGCAGCGGCTCCCCCTAAACTCTTCCTCACTCTCCGGTTTGTGTGAGTTCTGCTGGGTCATGGGTTCTAGGGCTGTGTCTGGCTGCGTGTCGTCTCCCCACCTCGGTTCTAGGGCCGTCTGTGACCCCACCCACCCACAAATCCACACTCATCCACACACACCCCATCCACATCCGCACACGCCCACACTCCCACACAAACACACACACACACACCTACACACACCCTCCCCCACACCCCCCCCCACCTTCCACCCCCTACACCCCCCACAGACACACCGCCCTCGGTGGGCAAGGGATACTCTGCAGCCTGTTCTCGGGGTACTCGGCACACAGGCGGCTCAGGTGAGCCTGGTGGCAGTGCAGGCCCCAAGGGTTGCAGCTGCTCTCGGCCTGGTGCTCGCCGGCCCCGGGCGGTGCAGGGAGGGCTCCGGGCAGTGCAGGGAGGGCTCCGGGCCGTGCAGGGAGGGCTCCGGGCCGTGCAGGTGAAACTCAGACTGCAGCAGTGCTGAGGCCCGGCTGCAGGGAGGGAGACAGGGGCTCGGGTGGGCGTGGGGACAGGGAAGGGCCAGCTCCACTGAGGGGGTGCCGCTGCCCAGGGCACACCCAGGCTCACAGGGGCCCTTCCTGCCCAGCCACCCTGCCTGCGGGCGAGGGTCAGCGGCCCAGGCAGTCAGCGTCGTGCAGGGATCTGAGAGGTCACGGGAAGGAAGGGCAACGGATATGGGGGGCCTTGCTGCCCCCTCTCTGCTGGCTCCCCATCTGCAGAAGGGAGATAACTGTGCCGTTTCCTGTCACTGAGCCGAGCGGCTTAATTAGATGGGGGAGGGGAGCAGCTCCTCGGGGGAGGCTTAGATCCTCTTAACTCCCTTTGTTTCCCCTCAGTGCTTCTAAGCTCCCGGGGGGGTTAAGAGGAGGCTATCCACTAACTGAGCTGGGTGTCCCAGACCCGAGGTGCGGCCAGCAGCTGCAGAGGGTGCTGAGATGCTCTCCCTCATGCCAGCTGTCTGGGCTCCTGCTCTGCTGGGCCCCCAGAGACACTCAGGGTCTGGGTGAAGAAGATGTTTAAGAACACGGGCATGGGGCCGGAGCGATAGCCCAGCGGGTAGGACCTTTGCCTTGCACGCGGCCGGCCCATGCCGGCCCGGGTTCGATCCCCGGCACCCCCATATGGTCCGGGAGCACCGCCAGGAGTAATTCCTGAGTGCAGAGCCAGGTGAAACCCCTGAGCATTGCCGGGTGTGACCCAAAAAGCAAAAGAAAAACAAGAGCACACGGGCAGTAGCGGCAGACGGGGCCTCCTGGGCGGGGCTGACCTGCCCCTCTGTCTCCCCCACGCCTCACCTCTCCTTGAGCGGAGTGCGCCAGCTGTGCCTGCTGCCACGGTACCAGGGGCCGGGGCGCCCCTCCAGCACTGTGCTGCAGCCTCTGCCAGAGTGCCACAGCTGACTCGGGGGGCACCTGGAAGGGGCCCCCGCCCTCCGTCAGCGGGTCAGCCTCCAGGCTCAGCTGTCCCAGGCTGTCCTTGCGGAGCTGTACGGTGATGGTACCTGCAGGCACAGGGTGACAGCGCTGTGAGTCTGAGCTCGGCGGTGCCAGTTACTCTCACTCTCTCTCTCTCTCTCTCTCTCTCTCTCTCTCTCTCTCTCTCTCTCTCTCTCTCTCTCTCTCTCTCTCTCTCGGACCAGCCCTGGACCCCATTCTCTTCCAGGACCCTGGAGCCTGCAGCAAGAGCCTTGGCAGGTCTGGATGCTGCCTTGCCCGCCGCTGCACCAGCCCGACCTTTGAGTTTCACCCACACAGCCCTCCTGCACACAGCCCCTCCTGCCTAGCCTCATAGCCAGGGAATGGGCCAAACCTTCCCCTCCACCCCCGCCACCATCCGCCAGGTCTGTCCCCAGCCTCCTCCGGACCTTTCTCGGGCTGGGCCCAGCACTCTCTTGACCATCGCCCTGGCCTGCAGCCCTGCTTAGGCACAGGAACCAGAACACGGTGTTTGGCAGGAAAGAAAAGACTCGGCCCCACCTACGGTGCCCCGAGCCTCAGGGTGTGCCCCCAGGACCCCTCCGAGCTGCCATGAGGAGGATGGACAGTGAGGAAGCAACTGTGCTAAGTGGGTTTGTCCCTGGGCCGGGCCGGGCTGGCGTGTTAGAGCCCGAGGGAGGCGGTGGGACAGGAGGCACAGGCCTGTTAATGGCACAGGATAGGCCAGCAGGTGTCAGGGGACATCGGCTCTCTGAGTCCTCCCTAGCTGCAAGTCCGCCTCCTCCCACAGCCCCGTCCTGACAGTGGGAGGACTGGAAGGTGCTTGGACACCCCTCTGGCCTCTGATCCCAGCTGCTGGGCCAGTGGGGGCATTGGCAGGAACGTGGGGGCGTATTCTGCTGCTGCGGCATGGCTCATGTGGCTGGGGACTCTGATGATCCCTGTGCTGCTTCCCCGGGGCTCACACCCTCACTGGTGCCTTTCGCCCTGTGAGTGCTCCTGGGAGTCCCTTCAAAACCCTTTCCAAGACCAGAGAGAGAGAGAGAGAGAGAGAGAGAGAGAGAGAGAGAGGGTTAAGGCACTTGCCTTATCCTTTTCCAACCCTGATGCCCCATAGGGACCCCTGAGCCCTGAGCACAGAGCCAGGAGAAAGCCCTAAGCGCTGCTGGGTGTGGGAGGGTCCCTCGCTCCACAGCACGCATGCAAGAAAACCCTTTCCTTTTGGAGGCTGGTCTGTAGCCAGGTAGTAAGCACTTGCCCAGCACACGTGAGGCCCCAGTTCAGTCCCCAGCACTGCATGGCTGCTGGAGTGCCTTTGTGTGGTGTGCACGCCCTGCTAGGAAGAACGATCCTCCTTGTGAGTCCCGTTTCCCTCCACAGGGGCCTGGTCAGCGAAGGTGGCAGCCCCCAAGGGACTGATGGCCCTCCACTGGCCGCCTTCCCAGCCGCAGCGGCAGTTTGCGCTGACCAGTGGCTGTGCCCGCTTGCAGCCTGGCCCCGGGCCTCTGGGCAGATGCTCGTTCTTGGGGCTGCTTCTAATCCAAGAGCCGCTCCTGGGGCCATCGGAGCCTCACTCAGAGCTGTCCCCTTTCCCGTCCCCGTGCCAGTCCCCCTGCCCATCCCCTCCTCTCAGACCCTCACGGCCCTGGTTTTGCATCCAGGAGCGACAGTCAGTTCTCTCAAATAACTGCGTTTCCTCAGCTTGACCCAGCCCTTGAAGCGATGGAGCCGCTGGCCATGGTACAGCCCCTGGCACCTGGTCATTCCTTTCCCATGTCCCCCCTAGCCTGTTCTGCCACCAGGGGAGGGAGTTGGGGGCAGAGGGCAGGGCACAGAAAGAACCCCGGTTGTGGCTGGTGCCCCGTGCCCACTGCAGCCCGGCACTCTCCATCTTGGGGGTTCCAAGTTCACTCCTGAGGCTCGAGTCCTCCCCAAGGTCACATGTCGGTCAGGCCTGAGCAGCAGCGGCCACAGCACACAGATCTGGAGGAAAGACCAAGCTGTGATACGGTGTGTGTGTGTGGGGGGGGGGGACACGCCAGGCGCTGCTCAGCCGGGTGTGGATGAGGGACAGCCTGTGGGGCCCGGCACTGCCGCTCTCGCCTGCCCCACCAGGCTCCTCCAGACGGAGGGGCTAGTCCAGACAGCCAGGACACAGAGGCCTCCTGCAAGGACGTTTGTGTACGCGACCTTCACCTGCTTCTCCGGATCCGGCTCCAGCCTGAGCTCAGCCCTTCCGCAGGTCTAGGGGAGATGACGTACGGACTGCAAGCAGCCCGGAGCCAATAAAGCGTCTGCTGTCTCTGTGGGTCTGTCTGCCTGCCCTTCCCTGCTGGCCGGCCAGCAGACTCTGCTCCGTGACCTGTGTGGGGGGGCACCGAGCCTCAGCTGCCCACAGGAGGAGGCGTGGGGTGTCCTGACCCATGGCCCTGCCCGCCGGCCGCCCTGCCAGGCCTGACTTGCAGCAGTTTCCTTTTGGGCCAAGCAGCTCCCATCACTTCCTAGAAAATCACGTCATGGGTTTATTTTTTAAGCTCAGGAGAGCACGACTTCGTCCCGCAGTCGGTAACCTGAGTCTGGCTCCTCTGGGACTGCCCGGGGCCCTGGGAGCATGTCCGTGCTCAGCCAAAGCTAACAGGGCCCGGGGGTTGGGGGGTGCAGGCCTGAGAGGGTTTGCTCCAGGGGCCCAGGAAGGGTGTGGGCTGAGCCCTGGGGAAGGGGGCCCGGCCGCAGCCCCTGCCTGCTCCGCAGCCTGTGATGAGGAAGACGAGACAGTGTGTGGCGGCCCCTGCAGAGATGCCCCGTGGCAGCTGCATGGGCACTCCGGGCCCCGGGCCGAGGGGTCAGCCCCTCCTAGTGGGTCAGACTAGCCTGCCCCGCCCCTGTGTGGAGACTGGCCGGCAAGCAGGCGGGGGGCTGGGGTCCGCACTCAGCCAGACACAGAGTTCTGAGGTGCGGCCTCTCGCCAGCGGGGGTTCAGGAAGCCTCTCTGTACCCCGATTTCCCTCTCCCTGAGCAGGAGACCCCACACCCGGTGAAGGAGGGCCCCGTGAGCCTGGCAGAAGCCCGCAGCACCTGGCGCTTGGTGGGCGTGTGAGGGAACGCCCTGTCAGCGCTCTCCTGCCTCCTGCCTCGAGCCACGCGGCCCCGGGGCTCTTGCCTTTGCTTCTTCCCACCCTTCCTGGTGATGCTCAGTGCTGATCTGGCTCAGGCTCAGGGGTCA
Source organism: Cryptotis parvus (assembly GCA_021461705.1). NCBI lineage: Eukaryota > Metazoa > Chordata > Mammalia > Eulipotyphla > Soricidae > Cryptotis > Cryptotis parvus. The sequence goes on from JAJIBD010002763.1 coordinate 135,715, forward strand.
GTCCTGCATTGCTGGAGGTTTGAGCTCGCGCCTGGCACTCCTTTCTCACAAGCAATCTGGGCAGCCCAGAGCCCTGGGGGGAGCCTTTCCCATTGGATTAGTCATTATATATATGCTGTGGTGCTGGGGATTGGGCTGGGGCCTGGCACAGCTGACCTTTCCCATTGAAAACCTGACCTCAGGCCAGGGGAGATAGCACAGGCCTAGGCCCTTGCCTTACACACGTCCCTGGCACCGCGTATGGTGCCCCCAAGCATTTGCAGAGTGGTTCAGGAGCGGGCCCTAAGCACCATGGAAGTGGCCAACCCTCCCTAAGATAAAATGAAATCTAAAGTAAAATAAAACCTGACCTCAGACCAGGGAGAAAGTCCAGGTGCTCAGGCACTTCCTTCCAGGAGGCTCCTGACTGTCCCTGGGTGATGCCCGCGTCTATCCCTGGTACTGCATAAGGCCCCCAGCACACACACAGCCCAGCAGGAGTGATCCCTGAGCAGAGTCAGGAGGCAGCCTGGGTACTGCCAACCTCCCCCTCAAGTAAAATAAATGAGACCTGGCATCCGGGCTCCAGGAGGGGGCTGCGGCCATGTCTCCAAGCACCACAGGGAGCAGCCCACGGAGCACTGAGTCCCGAGGGGGCTGGTGGCCACCACCCACTATGACCCCAAAACCAGGAACAAAGAAGACCCAGACCAGAACAAACGAAACCTGTGCTGGGCACCCCAGGCCTCCGTCTCTGCCCCTCAGCTGTGTGTGCCGGGACTGTGGTCTTGCACCTATGAAACTGCGGCGTTTGGCGTCAGCCCTGACCAGCCTCTTCCTCACCCTCCCTGCACAGGGCGGGGAGGTTCTCTCCTGTGGGGGAGTCCTGGGGCCCTTCCTGCCTGCTGCCCGGGCTAGAGCCACAGCAAGCCACCTAGGACACTTTTGCTCACAATAAACCAAAATGCATCTATATTAATCTGTCGGGTTGCTGGAGCCCTAGGCTGTGGCACCTGGACAGGGAGGGTGGACGGGGCCTGGGCAGTCGGCCATGCCCGGAGGCACCAGGGCGGTCCCCACCCCTCGTTGCTCTGCAGAGGGGTCACCATGGACCCTCAGCTCCACCCTCCTGCTTCCAGTGGTTCAGGCAGGAGGCCCCCCCACCCCAGCAGCCTGTGATAAGATAAGATGGGCAGAGCCCCGGGAGAGATGGTCAGAGCCCCCCCGGGAAGCACAGCCCCAGTCTGAGCCCCAAAGGGACAAGCGTGGCCCAGGAGGCTCTGGACCTTCTGGTGTTGTGCCCGGATGCTCAGGCTGGTGGCTGGAGTGCGGCAGTGCCCACTGAGGGGCCCTGCTGGGGCTCTGTGTGTTTCCTGACCCCAGGGGTTTTGGGTCACAGTCTGGAGTGGGGTTTGGAAGCGTCTTTGATAGTGCTCCCTATCCCTAATACACATGCCAGCTTTTCTTTTTTTTTTTTTTTTTTTTTTTTTTTGCTTTTTGGGTCACACCGGCAATGCTCAGGGATTTCTCCTGGCTCTGCACTCAGGGAATCACTCCTGGCGGTGCTCGGGGGACCATATGGGATGCCGGGAATCGAACCCGGGCCGACACAGGCCGGCGCGTGCAAGGCAAGCGCCCTACCCGCTGGGCTATCGCTCCGGCCCCAACACACATGCCAGCTTTTCTGATGAGCTTTTGATTATTCCGCCCGTCCTCTTCCATTCGGAAGAGGCAAGTGAGCGCTATTCCTGCATGCCGCTGGGCCTCGCCATCAGCACACACTTGGGCAGTGAGGGCAGAAGCTCTAAGCCAGCAGAGCCGTGTCTGGACAAGGGCCATTCCACAGAGGCTCGCCCTGTGTGAGCCGTGACACTGGGCCCCCTGCACCCTGCCTGGAAGCTCCCCACCAGAGTCCTCGCTTGCGGCTCCTGCGGGAGACAGCAGCGAGCACTATAGGGAGAGCACCTCAGACTCACAGCGGCTGCCCAGAGGAGGGGGCAGGTACCCAGTCCCTGACCCCCTTCCGGGATGCCGGCAGAAATGGCCCAGGCCAGGGCTGCGCCCACCAGGGACTCCATCTGCCCTGAGTTAGCTGGCCCTGGTCGCAGGGGGGGGGGGTCGCTTTACCCCAAGGCTGTGCTGACCTGAAGGGCACCAGACTGAGGCCTGGGGGCTTGAAGAGTTCAGAGGAAGAGGCCAGCGCAGAGTGGCCAGGCTAAGGGAGGGGCCATGTCCACAGCAGCCACAGTCTCCCCAGCTGGTGGGGAGCACACACCTGGCCCAGGCCTACACATGCACACACATGTGTGTGTCAGTGCATCTGTCTGTCTGTGTATGTCTGTCTCTGTGTGTCTGTGTGTGTCTGTGTGTCTGTCTGTGTGTGTCTGTGTGTGTTTGTGTGTCTGTGTGTCTCTGTGTGTCTGTGTCTGTGTGTCTGTATGTGTTTGTGTGTCTGTGTGCTCTCTGTGTGTCTGTGTCTCTGTTTGTGTGTATTTGTTTGTCTGTGTGTCTGTGTGTGACTGTGTCTATGTGTGTCTGTGTGTGTTTGTGTGTCTTTCTGTGTGTCTGTATGTGTTTGTGTGTCTGTCTGTGTGTCTGTGTCTGTGTCTGTGTTTGTGTGTGTTTGTGTGTCTGTCTGCGTGTCTGTGTGTCTGTGTCTGTGTCTGTCTGTCTGTGTCTGGGTCTGTGTGTGTCTGTGTGTGTCTGTGTGTCTGTGTGTGTCTGTGTCTGTGTCTGTGTCTGGGTCTGTTGTGTGTGTGTGTGTCTGTCTGTGTGTGTCTGTGTCTGTGTCTATCTGTCTGTCTGTGTGTGAGTGTCAGTGTCTGTGTGTGTTCACGTGCGGCGTTCCACTCACCCTTGTACTCGGGGGTGAACTGCTTCATGGCCAGGGGCAGGGACTCGTAGAAGCGCTGCTCCTGGGAGATGAGAGGCTTGCAGATGGTGAACTCGTCGTACTTCATCACGCTCAGGTGGCCCCCCAACCTGGTGCAGGAAGGGCTCCAGACGCACGGGGTGCCCAGGGTCCATGCCGTTCTGCAGAACCATGCTTCGACCCGGGAGGGGGCTCCCCGCACCCGCACCGTGAGCCCTGAGGTAGAAGGCGCTGCTCCCACTCTGGAGCTGGGATTCCGGAGTCCGCGAGGCTGTCTCTGCTCCACAGTCTTCCCGGCCAGCCGTGGGCTCCAGGCGGAGCTTCTAGAAAGCAGGGGACGGAGCAGGAGTGAGTGGGCTGCTGGGCTGCTGGCCAGGGGTCCATAGGCCCCACTGGTGGTCCAACACGCCTGTCAATAAGATGTCGGTTTCTTCTGGAAAAAATCTGTTACAGGAACCCACTTACAGTTGTTGCCTGTGGGGTCCGGCTGAGAAGGACTTAACACTAAGCACTGTTTGTATCTGAATTTGGGCCACGTGGGTGTTTGTTTGGGGACACACCCTGCAGTGCTCAGGGCTTACCCTGGCTCTGGCTCAGGGATCACTCCTGGCAGTGCCTGGGGGCCATCCGGGATGTTGGGGGTGCCTCGGGTTGCGGAGGGCGAGGCCAAGACCCTGCCCAAGTGTGGCTGGTTTGCTGCAGCCTTGCCTCCGTGGTCCTGTCCCCGCCGCACCCCTTTGCCCCCATTCCCTGGCTGTTGGGGGGCAGGTTTTGTTGCCGTCACCCTGTACAGGAGGAGCGTGAGGCCTAGAGACGAGGCCGCCAGAGGCATTGGAGGCCCCTGGGTGGCCTTCACCTTCCCCAAGGGCAGCCGTGCTGGTGCGGGCTGAGCAGAAACCGGCAGGAAGTGCCCCCTGTATCCCTCAGCCTGGGGAGGTATTTTTTCTTTTTTGAGTCACACCCAGCAATGCTAAGGGGTTTCTCCTGGCTCTGCACTCAGGAATCACTTCTGGCAGTGCTCAGGGGACCATGTGGGATGCGGGGATCGAACCTGGGCCGGCACAGGCCGGCCGCGCGCAAGGCAAACGCCTACCCACTGGGCTATCGCCCGGCCCCAGCCTGGGAGGTTTGTCCCATCACAGAGAATGTTCCTGCAGGGGTCCTGTCACCTCCGAGTTATTAATACCCTTCTCCTCTGCTGGACTCCCGGCCAAGGACGCCACCAGCCTGGGCCGGCTGGTCCCAGTAACTCTCTAGTGACCTTCGCCCAGCCCCACTCATGGCCACTGCTCCCGTGCCACTTGTCCAGGACTGACTCAGGGACGCCCGGACCTTCAGCAGCATAAGACACCTGGGCTTGGTCCATGCTCCCAGCCTCTCCCGAACCGTAACCCGCTGGAATACAGAGGCCAGGGAGGACCAGGGCAGCGTGTGCCAGGAATAGTGGCTGGACCCATGGCTGTGGGGTTCCCACGGGGGCTAATACCGCAGACAGCGGCGGGTGGGGACTTGAGCTCGGGGCTGAGCCGATATCTTTAGCCTGGACATGAGACATGATCTCACAGTGGCTTGGCTTGAGCTTGGCGCGGCTTGGAAGGGAGGAAGAGGGACACGGGCTGGCCCCACACCTCTCCTCTGGCCGGGCACACTGCGGTGCCAACTCTGCCCGCTGACCCTTCTCTGGGGAGAGGGGCACAGTGCATGTGGTGGCTGAGGGACAGCAGGTAATGAGCTCACTGATGGCTACTCCTAGAAAGACCCAGGCTCTGGCCCCCACACTGGTCCTCCCAGGCCCAGCCCCGACCACAGCTCCGCGTGAGGGCCGGACCTCAGCTCTGTGTGGGCTGCCAGTGACCATCCCCTGGCTCCCTGAGAAGCTCCAGCCATGCGCTGACCAGTACGGGGAAGAGTTAAGAGCCAACACTAACAGGCCAGGGACCCAGCGGGCAGGCCTGGACCCAGCATGCATGGTCCAGGGTCTCAGTGCATCCTCCAACCCTGACACCTCTGGGGGTTGCCCTGGTGATCCCCAGCATTGCTGGGGAGTTCCAGCAAACAGGCCACCGCAGATCATGCACATGTGGCACAGTCCCTGCGTGTGGGTGGGTCAGCCCACGAGGTGTCCGGAGGTTAGGGTGACACCAGCGCATTCATTTCACAGGTGAGCTGATGAGGCACTGACCGAAGCAGCTGCCTGTGGCCCACTTACAGGGGAGCGGGGTTTGAGCCCAAGCCTGCGGGGTGGGGGGGGGACACACTGGTCAGGAGATGGGGTGAGTGGCTTAAGTCCCCTGCGTGTCGCTGGCTGTGTTGGGATAGGGACTGGGCCCCACAATTTGGTTTTCACTGCCCTGATCTCCTCTGGCCAGTCGTGGACAGACTCTTCCTAGCTCAGGTGGACATCGCAACCATGGGGGTGGGGGCAGGGGACCCGCCAGAGTCGGGGCTTGAGTTGGACTTCTCGGTGCCTCTTGGGGGGCAGGTGTCCTCCCTAAGAGCTGCTTCCCTGGGCAGGCCAGATGCTCCCAGGAGCCCGTGTGAGACAGGAAGAGGTGGACCCCAAGGCAGCCCCAAGCCCGGGCGTGCCTGCATCTACCCCCCCAGATGGGCATGTCTGCCCGCACCCTGAAAATAGCTGCTCTTGGCAGGCTGGACTCGACAACTGGGGAGACTGAGGCTCTGTCTCTTCAGGGCCGTCTTCAGCTGTCAGGGGATAACTGCGTTCCCTCACCTAAACCTGCATGCTGTGACATGGGCCAGTGGCAAGGGCTGGAGGGAGGACGTGTGGCCTCACCAGGTCAGGGTGTGGCCAGGGCTGGGGCGGGCAGCGTGGCCTCAGCCTGGGCAGGTCAGGGGTGTGGCCAGGGGGGGGGGCAGGCAGCGTGGCCTCAGCTTGGGCAGGTCAGGGTGTGGGCACAGCTGGGGGCGGGCAGCGTGGCCTCAGCCTGGGCAGGTCAGGGGTGTGGCCAGGGCTGGGGCGGGCAGCATGGCCTCAGCCTGGGCAGGTCAGGGTGGCGGTCACGGCAGGGGCGAGGCCCGCGTGGGTGCGTCCGCGGCGACATTGAGTGTCTCCATCCCTCCTGCTCCTCCCTCAGAGAAATGCTTCAGGGTGTCAGATACTGCCGAGCCCGAGCCTTGGGCCAGTGCCGCTGGGCCCTGCTCCTTCCTCTGCTCTGCATCTGGAACACACCCAGTGGTGCTCAGGAGAGACTCCAAGCTTGGTGCTCAGGGTCACACCTGGTGGCACTGGGTGGGGCCCATGTTCTGAAGGTTAAACCTAGGTCCCTGCAGTGTGCCCGCCCTTTGAGCCACCTCTACGGCCGGGGACCCTGTTCCTCAGAGCACTGAGCAAGGAGTCAGAGCTCAGGTTGTTCTAGACACATCCACGACTGGCCAAGGGCCCAGGGTGGCTGGGCGCGGCCCTGAGTCCCAGCTGCAGCCTTGTCTCGGTGCTTGGGTGACAGAGCTCAGCTCTGCCGTGGTGCTAGCACAGACTGCGGTGCAGACCTCGAGGCTGACTTCAGGAGTCCTGCCGAGTCGGAGCTGGGCTGTTAGCACTTCCTGTGTGTGCAGACCGGGGCCTGGTCCCAGGTGCGGGCTTGTGCTGGGGTGTTAGCACTTCCTGTGTGTGCCTGGTCCCAGAGTCTGGCCTGGCACTGGGGTGTTAGCACTTCCTGTGTGTGCAGACCGGGGCTGGCTCCCAGAGTGCGGGCTTGTGCTGGGGTGTTAGCACTTCCTGTGTGTGCAGACCGGGGCCTGGCTCCTAGAGTGCGGGCTTGTGCTGGGGTGTTAGCACTTCCTGTGTGTGCAGATCGGGGGCTGGCTCCCAGAGTGCGGCCTGGCGCTGGGCTGTTAGCAATTCCTGTGTGTGCAGACCGGGCCTGGCTCCCAGAGTGCGGCCTGGCACTGGGGTGGGAGCACTTCCCTGTGTGTGCAGACCGGGGCTGGCTCCCAGAGTGCAGCCTGGCGCTGGGCTGTTAGCAATTCCTGTGTGTGCAGACCGGGGGCTGGCTCCCAGAGTGCGGCCTGGCGCTGGGCTGTTAGCACTTCCTGTGTGTGCAGACCGGGGCTGGCTCCCAGAGTGCGGCCTGGCGCTGGGCTGTTAGCAATTCCTGTGTGTGCAGACCGGAGCCTGGCTCCCAGAGTGCGGCCTGGCACTGGGGTGTTAGCACTTCCTGTGTGTGCAGACCGGGGGCTGACTCCCAGAGTGCGGCCTGGCGCTGGGGTGTTAGCACTTCCTGTGTGTGCAGACCGGGGGCCTGGCTCCCAGAGTGCGGCCTGGCGCTGGGGTGTTAGCACTTCCTGTGTGTGCAGACCGGGGCCTGGCTCCCAGAGTCTGGCCTGGCGCTGGGGTGTGAGCACTCATTGCGTGTGCAAACCTCTGGGTTGACTCCCGGAGCCCATCCTGGTGTTGGCGTGGCAGGCGTGGTGCCCCTCAGACAAGACCGGAACCTGTTGGGCTCCCTGAGTGCTTTGAAAGGACACGTGTCCCGTCTACTCTGCCCTGGGAAGGGGCAGAGGCCTCCCCAGGAAAGCTGGCCTTGAAGCCCACCCCTTACCCCACCCGAATAGTGGATGCATTGGTCAGGGTCCTGTGGCCTCCTACACGACACCAGATGCGTGCCCTGAGGGCCGCATGGCTTCTTTCCGGCTCTCTGGGTGTATTTCCCTGGTGTGGCTGCAGTTTGGTGGCTTGCTTGATGTCTGAGCCTACGTCGCTCACCAGCTCTGAGGGGTGAGTGGCAGCCTGTGGGAGCGGCCAGACAGTCCCTGGTCTGAAAGTGGGATCCCAGGCAGGGCCCAGCGTGGGGACAGCTGACAGCGCCAGCGAGGCCAGACCCAGTGATAACGGCTGCCCGGCTGGGCTGGGCCGCGTCCAGCAGCTGCCCCTCTCCCTCTCCCTGCAGCCACCCCGAGCGTGTAGGGCGGCAGAAGAGAAGCGTCCATGAGGTCTCACTTTCCCGCCTCAGACACATGGCCAACGGAGCCACGGTGAGCTTGGACCTCTGACACGGGCCTCACACGCAGGAGCTTCCCCAGGCGCGGGTGGCGGCAGGAGGTAGCTGGAGGGCTGGCCACGGGTGGCCACCTGAGTGAGCCCTGGGCCTCCAGCTGTCCTGTGCCTAGTTGGTGTGTGTGTCCACAAAAGACAACACTGAACATGGGCACCTCTCCTTGCCCCAGTCGACTGTGTCAGAGCAAAGCATACTATATCAGAACACACGAGACCTGTGTTGCCCAGCGAGACTCAGCAGCAGGTGATAAGCAGATGATTGGAGGGGCAGAGTGATAGCACCACAGGTAGGCTCTTTACCTCAATGTGGCTGACCCTGTTTTTGGGGGATTTAGTGCCACCCTGGCACTGCTCAGGACTAGCTCCTGGCTCTGTGCTTAGGCCTCACTGCTGGCTCTGCGCTCAGGGATCATTCTTCTGGTCCTTAGGAGACCAAATGGGGAGCTGGGAATAGAACAGATACTGAAAGTATATTGAGGAGCGGGAGAGACAGGACAGCGGGAATTAAGGCAGTGGGAAAAGCAATTGGCAGGTGTGGCTGGTCCAGGTTCAATCCCCAGCACCATATATGGTTCCTTGAGCCCCGCCAGAGTGACCCCTGAGCACAGAGCCAGGAACAGCCCTAAAGCACCTCTGGGTGTGCCCCAAAGGGTACTGGGTGAGGGAAATCGCGGCCTTTGTGACAGGAGAGCCGTGGGCTCCAGCCCGGGGCAGGGAGGCAGAGGTGAGGTTGAGGAGGGCCTATTTCAGGGGTGCAGGGACCGGGAGCCCCAGGAAGGGCCGGAGACCAGAGGAAAGGCTGGTGCAGACAGGAAGAGGCTTGCCGTGATGTTGGCATGAGCGGGCAGCTGGTCTGGTCCCTGCTCTGCATATGGAGAAGTGACCCCCAGAGCTCACCGGCGTAGGGGGCCTTCAGGAGCATGTGCCTCCTGGGAGGAGGGAGCCAAGCACGGAGAAGATCAGGAAAACGCGGCTTGCAGCGAGAGGCAACGGTGCTGTCGGAGTGTGGCCCACACGCTTACTGGCTGCCTCCCCTCCGAGAGCGAGCAAGCCCCACAGACCTCTCAGAGCCACAGGTTTGGTGCAAGTAGCCGTCAACGCAGTGCTCCAGGGGAGCCTCCCCTCCGAGAGCGAGCAAGCCCCACAGACCTCTCAGAGCCACAGGTTTGGTGCAAGTAGCCGTCAACGCAGTGCTCCAGGGAGCTTTCTTTAAAATCTATTAGAGACGAGAGGCTCTGAGACTCTGAAAACCATTTAAAACTGCTTAGGCCGTAAGAGTGGGAGAATCATGCATCCCGCAGGTAAGGAGGGCTGTGCTATCATTGGGCGACCCGAGCTGGGAGAGGTGGAGATTAGTTCGCGGGGGGGGGGAGGAGGGATTGAGTTTTTATTTTATTTTTTTATTTATTTTTTTTTTTTTTGCTTTTTTTGGGCCACACCCGGCAATGCTCAGTGGCTACTCCTGGCTCTGCACTCAGGAATCACTCCTGGCGGTGCTCAGGGGACCATATGGGATGCCAGGGATCGAACCCAGGCCGGCACAGGCCGGCCGCGTGCAAGGCAAACGCCCTACCCGCTGGGCTATCGCTCCGGCCCGGGGATTGAGTTTTTTTAAAAAATCCCTTCTAGAAATTACTCCAGAGTCCTCTGCCCACGTGGCGCCCACCCAGCGGGCTCCATGGCGGGGCGGGTGGGGCTCACATGGCACCTCCTAGCCCAGGTGGGCTTGGGGTCAACCTGGTTCCCAAGGAAGGCTTAGCTCCCAGAAGCAGGAGCCGCATTTCATCTTCCTCCTTGCACAGTCTTAGTTCAGAGCGGATTTGATCCTTTGAGAGAAGATTTCCCTCCCTCCACCCCTTTTCTGGTACCATTTACAATCTCTCACGTTGTTCCGGCTTGAAGACCACATGTGATCTTAATACAGCGATGATTCGTTCTAAGCCCTTCACCGCCCACCAATGTCCTAAGCAGTGCCGCAATGCTCTGAGCTGGTTGTCAGGCCAGGAGGCGCATGGCTCTGAGATGATTCAAGCAGCCTCTTGCCCTGGAAGGTGCCTCATGGGCAGAGCTGGGGTCTGCGGACACCTGGGCAGGACGGGCAGAAACCCAGCGGCGGCCCTTCCCGGCACTCCCTCTCGCAGCTTTGCCCCAGGATCAGAGTATCGTGAAACCTCAGGTCCTGCACATTTCCCAACTCCTGACACTGCCACGCCTTCCACCTTTCTCTAGGTGATGCGACCAGTCACCTGCCTTACGTAAGGGCCGGGAGCCAGAAATAGATGTGAGCCTGGCTGCGCTAGCGCTGCAAGAAGAGCCTTTTAAGGTCACAACACAAGAAGGGGTTCAAACATGTGTCTGTGTCCATAAGTCCATGTCCGGGTGTGGAGTGTCTGTGTGTATGCGTGCATGCATGCGCGGCGTGCGTGCAAGTGTGTGTGTGTGTGTGTGTGTGTGTGTGTGTGTGTGTGTGTGTGTGTGAAAATGTGCATATGAGAGTCTGCTGAAACCACAGAAGGCCAGTGAGGATTGAGCCAGTAGAGGGGCAACAGTGGACATACAGGAACTGCCCAGGGAGGGCGCTGCTGCCCGCAGCATGGGGGGGAGGCAGCCACATGGCACTCCCTGAACCCTGGGTTTGTCAGTCTGTCCTCAGCGAGCCTAAGTGGCTGTTTGGTTTCTCGTCTGCCTGCTTTTCCCTAAAGCTTGTCTGGCAGGGGCTGGGAGAGGGTCGGTTCTTGCCTGGCCTATCCTGGGGTGCCTGCGTGAATTCACAGAACTGGAAATTGCAGACGCTGACTGTGGGAGCAGAAGCAGCAAACCTGCCATGTGGGCACTTTCCCATGTGCCCTCGATGCCCGTGTGGACACTGCCCCCTGTGCCCTCAATGCCTGTGTGGGCACTGCCCGTGTGCCCTCGATGCCCGCGTGGGCACTGCCCCTGTGCCCTCGATGCCCGTGTGGGCACTGCCCCTGTGCCCTCGATGCCCGTGTGGGCACTGCCCCTGTGCCCTCGATGCCCATGTGGGCACTTTTCCCATGTGCCCTCGATGCCTGTGTGGGCACTTTCCCCATGTGCCCTCGATGCCCGTGTAGGACACTGCCCCCTGTGCCCTCAATGCCTGTGTGTGGGCACTGCCCCTGTACCCTCGATGCCCATGTGGGCATTGCCCCCTGTACCCTCGATGCCCATGTGGGCACTGCCCCCTGTACCCTCGATGCCCATGTGGACACTGCCCCCTGTGCCCTCGGTGCCCGTGTGGGCACTGCCCCTGTGCCCTCGATGCCCGTGTGGGCACTGCCCCTGTGCCCTCGATGCCCGTGTGGGCACTGCCCCTGTGCCCTCGATGCCCGTGTGGACACTGCCCCCTGTGCCCCTCGATGCCCATATGGGGCACTTCCCTGTGCCCTCGATGCCCATATGGGCACTGCCCCCGTGCCCCTCGATGCCCATGTGGACCACTGCCCCTGTGCCCTCGATGCCCGTGTGGGCACTGCCCCTGTGCCCTCGATGCCCGTGTGGGCACTGCCCCCCCTTGCCCTCGATGCCCATATGGGCACTGCCCCTGTGCCCTCGATGCCCGTGTGGGCACTGCCCCTGTGCCCCTCGATGCCCGTGTGGCACTGCCCCCTGTGCCCTCGATGCCCGTGTGGACACTGCCCCCTGTGCCCTCGATGCCCATATGGGCACTGCCCCTGTGCCCTCGATGCCCATATGGGCACTGCCCCCGTGCCCTCGATGCCCATGTGGACACTGCCCCCTGTGCCCTCGATGCCCGTGTGGGCACTGCCCCTGCCCTCGATGCCCGTGTGGGCACTGCCCCCTGTGCCCTCGATGCCCATATGGGCACTGCCCCTGTGCCCTCGATGCCCGTGTGGGCACTGCCCTGTGCCCTCGATGCCCGTGTGGCACTGCCCCCTGTGCCCTCGATGCCCGTGTGGACACTGCCCCCTGTGCCCTCGATGCCCATATGGGCACTGCCCCTGTGCCCTCGATGCCCATATGGGCACTGCCCCCGTGCCCTCGATGCCCATGTGGACACTGCCCCCTGTGCCCTCGATGCCCCGTGGGCACTGCCCCTGTGCCCTCGATGCCCGTGTGGGCACTGCCCCCTGTGCCCTCGATGCCCATATGGGCACTGCCCCTGTGCCCTCGATGCCCGTGTGGGCACTGCCCCTGTGCCCTTGATGCCCGTGGTGGCACTGCCCTGTGCCCTCGATGCCCATATGGGCACTGCCCCTGTGCCCTCGATGCCCGTGGTGGCACTGCCCCTGTGCCCTCGATGCCCGTGTGGCACTGCCCCCTGCATCCTTGATGCCTTTGCTCCATGCTCTGATTGCTCTTCCTGCTGGGCAAGAGCACCAGCATTTCTGGCAGCAGGACACGGGCAGGGCCTGCTGGAGCAGGAGTGGGGGCAGGGAAGCTATGGGCATATGCAGCGCCCATGGGCACGCACCTGCTCGGCTCTGACTCCTGTGTACAGCACTGCCCCGCCTCCACTACCATGTCCCTGACCCTCCGGCTCAGTTTCCCTATCTGGCATGGCAGTACTGCAGACCCTGTGATTCGGCAGCTCATGGAGGCGAGGGCACCAATGTATCCGGATGAGAATCAGGGGATTGGCCAGCCCAGTGCTCCCAGCAGCCCTGCTCTGGACAAGCAGGAAGCACACTTCTGGCCGTGGGGGGTTCAGAGGCTGACCGTGGACCCTCCCCCCAGAGCTGGATGGGCAACGGCGCTGGACAGAGGGAAGTCCATGAATGAAGCTCAGTGCTCCAGCACTGTCCAAAGTCCCGCTCAGACCGGCACCATCCAAAGTCCCGCTCAGACTCAGCACCGTCCAGGCGCCCGTTCAGACCCAGCACTATCCAAACGCCCGTTCAGACCCGGCACTGTCCAAACGCCCGTTCAGACCCGACACTGTCCAGACGCCCGTTCAGACCCGGCACTATCCAAACGCCCGTTCAGACCCGACACTGTCCAGACGCCCGTTCAGACCGGCACTATCCAAACGCCCGTTCAGACCCGGCACTGTCCAAACACCGTATTTGACCTGGCACCATCTAAACATCCACTTTGACCAGCATGGTCCAAATGCCTATTCATACCCGGCACCTTCTGAAGGCCTGCTGAGACCCGGCACCATCCAAACACCCACTGAAATTGCATTAGCACTTGTCTGCCCCCGCTGCAGACACCAAACTCCTCCCCACAAACCACTCACCAGATAAAGGGGAGCTCTGGAAACTGTAGACTCCTGGGCTCCACCGGGGCTCCAGACCCTGGGGAGGGACCTGGCTGGAAGGCCCGCAGGTTCCTCCAGTTCCAGAGGACCTGGGTTCAGGATCAGGAGCTCCCCCAAAGATCCCGCCCTGGGCAGGACAGCAGGGGGAACCCCTGGGGTTGGCATGCTTCTTGGGGGGCCCTTCCATGACGCCCCAGCCTTAGACTACGTCACTGATGTCACCCCAGCCCCGTGGGAGGGTGGGGCTCGGGGACAGTACGTGCCGTTCCAGGGCGCCTCCCTCGCTCCGCTGGACAGCTGCCTCCCCAAGGGTTAACCCCCCAGCCCGGCGCCTGGCCACAGTCCCCTCTGCACACACAGCCCAGCCCAGGCCACCGCACCCCATGCCAGCAGGAGGGCACCGAGCTGGAGGACTTGGGACACCCAGAGAGAGTAGGGCTGGGGTTGCTCCAGGGGACGGCGGCAAGCAACAGGCGAGAGTGACAGAACCAGGGGGCCCAGCACATACAGACGACACAGAGACAGTCACGCAGACACTCTCACACACACACACACACACACACACACAGATGCTCAGACAGATGATTAGATAGACACTTAGATACATGGATACTCACACACATACACACACTCAGAAACACACAGAGATGCTCAGACAGACACTCAGATACACACAGACACACACTCAGACACACAGATGCTCAGACAGACATACAATAACTCAGACATACAGACGATCAGACAGACACTTAGACACACAGATGCTCCACACATACACACACACGCTCAGACAGACACACACATGCTCAGACATACAGATGTTCGAATACACACACACACTCAAACATACACATACTCACACACAAACAACATGCTCAGACAGACACACTCGCTCAGACACACAGCAGCACACATTCACGGCCCTTGTGGTGCAGACCTGAAGACACGCATAACCCTTGTACCTTGGAGGGATGAAACAATCTCATGGCCAGAGACCCCCGCCCCTGCCCCTGTCTGGCTCAGGCCTGGCCAGGCACCGCCAGCACCCCAGCCTCCCTGCCAGGCTCCGCCAGCACCCCAGCCTCCCTGCCAGGCTCCGCCAGCACCCCAGCCTCCCTGCCAGGCCCCACCAGCACCCCAGCCTCCCTGCCAGGCACCGCCAGCGCCCCCTCCCCTGCCAGGCACCGCCAGCACCCCAGCCTCCCTGCCAGGCTCCGCCAGCACCCCAGCCTCCCTGCCAGGCTCCGCCAGCACCCCAGCCTCCCCTGCCAGGCTCCGCCAGCACCCCAGCCTCCCCTGCCGGGCCGCCAGCACCCCCCCGCCTCCCTGCCGGGTTCCGCCCAGCACCCCCGCCTCCCTGCCAGGCTCCGCCAGCACCCCCGCCTCCCTGCCAGGGCTGCACTCACCAGGGACCCCTTCTGGAGGTCCGATGGGGCCGACAGGAAAGGTGTGGAAGCTAGGAGCTGGGAGCGGACAGTGACCTCCCTGGTAGCTGACTGAGGATAGTCAGGGCCCTGCATTGCCTATACCCTGGGAGGCGGGTCAGCTGACCCTCGGGACAGACTGGCATGGGCTGGTATGCCCAGCTGTCAGCTGGTGCTCCAGGCGGGAGGAGGGGGGTGTGGGCGGGAGGTGTCTGGGGCACAGAGGTGCCGCCTCTGGCTCCTGTCTCTGGCCCAAGGTCCTGGTCATCGGGTGTGGCTGGGGTCAGTACTTCCTGCCCTGGTCTCCTCATGTCCATCCCTCTTCCCACCGCCTCAAGACAAGTGTCCCCACAGGGAGGACAGTCCACAGCATTGACGGCTTCAAGCCCTGGGCCGCTCCCACGTCGCCCCTCGTGGAGCCGGCCCATCCCCAGGCCCTTCCACAGCATCTGCTGATGGCGCCTCATGTCGGGGGCCTGCACGTGTGTTAGCAGAGAGGTGACCACAGGAGGTGGCCGCGCCTGCTGTGTGGTGGGAAGCGGGACGGTGTCCTGGAAGAAGCAAGCTGGCAAGAATCAGGGTCCCCTGGCGGGTGGGGCAGGGTCAGGAGGAGAGAAGAAGGTTCTAGAGGGAAACCACGCGTCAGGGAGGCGGGTCCAAGCGGAGGGGCTGGCTGTGATGTGTGCGGTGCGGAGCGGGTGGGTGCTGCCCTCCCCAGGCCGGGGAGGGCCAGGACAGCTGTATTTGGAGCTGAGGACGTCATGGGCAGACAGGTGGGCTGTGAGGGTCCAGGCGCTGCTGCAGGTGTGCACAGCCCAGTGGGAAGAGGACAGCAAGGAGGGAGGCCAGGGGTCCCCGCAGGAGGTGCTGGGAGAGGCTGGGTGGGCTGAGGGGCCTGGCCAGTGTTCGCTGAAGGAGCCCTGCAGGGTCTCCACCCAGGTCCAGGGCCCTATGTCCTGCTTCTGGGCGCCAGGCTGTGCCTTCCTGGATGAAATCCCTGGGGCGCCCCACTTTTCAGTGCCAGCCTTGAAGCTAATGTTGGGGTCCTGGCTCTGTCCTGACCTCTTGGACCCTACTTGCTCCTGAGCTGGCCTGGGCCGGGCTCTGTGCCGCCGCCCCTGCTTCTCTCGCGACCCCCAGGCCCTCGGCCCCATTGCCCAGTTGCTGGCTTCCCTCCACTGCCCCTCATTTTTTTTTTTTTTTTTGTTTTGCTTTTTGGGTCACACCCAGCGACGCTCAGCGGTTTCTCCTGGCTCTGCATTCAGGAATTACTCCTGGTGGTGCTTGGGGACCATATGGGATGCGGGAATCGAACCCGGTCAGCCGTGTGCAAGGCAAAAAGCTCTCCCCTGCTGTGCTATCGCTCCGGCCCCACTGCCCCTCTTTTCCATGTCCGCGGCACAAACTCTCACTGCCCACCTCCCGAGAGGCGAGCCCCATTTGACAGGTGTTGTGGGAAGGTCTCCTTGGCCACTGTGCCCATCACACCAGCTGGCCCGCAGATGTGCTGGCAGCCACAAAACAGGAGCCACGGGCCAGCCACAGCACACTTGGGGGACCAGGCAGGGTGGGCCTGCAGGGAGCGGAGTGGTGGGCCTGGGGCCTGAGCAGCGTGGACAGGGCATGGACCCTAGGCCCTTGGTGTTATTTCACAGGCACAGGCACAGTCAGGCACGGTCAGGCACAGTCAGGCACAGTCAGGCATGGTCAGGCACGGTCAGGCACGGTCAGGCACGGTCAGGCACAGTCAGGCACGGTCAGGCACGGTCAGGCACGGTCAGGCACAGTCAGGCACGGTCAGGCACGGTCAGGCTGCCTGGCGGAGTACAGTGAGTGACATGCTGGACCCTGTGCCCGGACAGAGGGGTCGCCCGCCTTTCCCGAGACCCCCTCCAGCTGCCGGCACACAGGCCTCTGTGGGGCTTGAGGAGCGCAGAGGGGTGAGGGCCCCCCACATGCAGGCGGGGGTTGGGGCAGGCAGTGGCTCAGGGATGAGCGAGGCCACGCTGGCTTCTCGTCTATTCCCGTGACACCCCTTGGGAGTACCCAGGATGTGCCCCAGGACACTCTGTTGTAAACAGCCGCATAGGCCCCTGCCCACGGAGCTGCTGCTGTGGACACAACCCACTGGCCACGTCATCCCTGCTGTCCCGCCAGGCCAAGTGCGTGCCGTGGTGGCCACGTTCCCCAAAGTGAAGTCTGTCCCCCACAGGCCTGGGGCCCAGTCCCTGACAGCCCGGGTGGACCCCAACTATGTCCCCTGGACACTCCTGCCCACCTTCCTCACGGAGACTGGTGCTGCTGGCCCTTGGAGGTCACTAGCCAGAGGCAGAGGTGCGGAACACAGAAGTGCCCGGCCCCTGTTGCCATCGGGGCGCTGGGCCACACCAAAGGGGGTCCTGCCCCTTTCTGACCCTCCCTGGGCCCCGCCTCACCCTATTTACCGCAAGGGTCCCCTTCCCGTCCCTGGACGGTGGCCCTTCCTGCCTTCCTCAGCCGCACCACGGCCCTGCCCCCAATGTTCCCTCGGGTCCCCAGGGCCCACCTCCTGCAGCAGGCAGGCCTGTGGGGGAATTGCATCCTCCCAGGGAGGGCACCCAGCTGAGCTTTGGAGGATGCCCAGGAGTCCGTGTGCTGCAAAGTGGACATGGAGCTGCAAGGGCACCACGGGCCCAGTACAGAGGCTCCGAGGGGTGTCTCCGGAAGCCTCAGGGCTGGTGCGGGTGGGGCAGAGTTCACAGGTCACCTCACTTCATCGCCCTTCCGGGGTGCTGCGTGTGGACTGTACACCAGAGCGCCACGCCTCACATAGGTCCCCCAGAAGCCTGCAGAGGGGCGGCCCAGTGTCCATGTGGGGTGGGGGGTCAGGGTCTGCTGACCCAGCCCTCAGGGTGGGGGACATTGTGGAGCTCCGACTTGCCCGGCGGCTGGCTCAGAGGCTGAGGGGCAGCACGACAGCTGGGGGAAGGGGGCAGCTGCCGCCGTTATTTATGGCTGTTTCTCCGTGAGTCCTCGAGGGCCGTGAAGGTAATTGAATAAGTGAGCGTGAGCAAAGGCGGGCGATCATTTAATTGTGGCAGAAAATGAAGTTGGTTGCAGCTGGGGGCCGGCAGCCCATTACCGTGCCCTGGATTCTGCTGAGCTGGGCGAGTGGGCTGGCACGGACATCCATCCAGGCCGTCCATCCTGGCCAGCCCTGCCAGGCCCCCGCACTGTCCCCACACTGCCTGTGCATGCTCTGGGTGCCCGCACCCCATCGCTGGACCCCAAATCAACTTGCGTAGGGGGATGCAGGGCTGGGAAGCAGGAGGGTTCTCACTTTTCTCAGCAGACACAGAAAACTCGTGGGATTCTCTGGGCACTGCAACAGCCACCGGTCTGGTTTGCTCTGCTACAACCTCCCAGTACCCTGCAGGGAAGGTGCTACTGGCGTGCCCAGCTTTGACTAAGAGGAAACTGAGGCATTGGGACTGACCCCTGGGTCTGACGTGAGAGGCACTGAGGTTTCAGAGCATAGCCGTAGGGACCAGCGGGAGCTTTAAGGGTCCTGCTGGGCTGCAGCTTTCGCCTCTGCTCCTGTTCAGTCCAGCAGGTCCCGTTTGCATCCGGAAAGTCCAGGTGGAAGCTGAGGATGGAGGCACCCTGCAGGCCCGGACCTGCTTGCACCACGGCAGCACCCGCCCGGCCCAAGCTCCTCTGGCCGCCTTTCTGAGGAGGAGGCAGATAAAATTAGGCTGCAACATGAGAAGGCAGCTGCCCCTTCGTGCTGGGCACCCCGCTCACTGCAGAGCCTGAGGACACTGGCGTGGGCACTGGAGCCAGGCCCAAACTGCAGGTGGCCTCAGGAAGTCACTGGACCTCTGTACGCTTGCTTCTGTTTGGGCCTTTCCTAGCCTGGCACGTGGCCACTCCCAGGTCATGCTGGAGGGTCACTCCTTGCAGTGTTGGGGAGACCAGATGGTGCCAGGGATTGAACTTGGGGCTCCTGAGGGCATGGAGGAGGTGCTTGGACCCCAGCTTCACTGTTTCGAGCTGAGGGATTGTAAAAGAATTTACCAGGGCCAGAGTGATAGCACAGTGGGTAGGGCGTTTGCCTTGCACACGGCCAACCCGGGTTCGATTCCTGGCATCCATATGGTCCCCTGGCACCGCCATGAGTAATTCCTGAGAAAAGGGCCAAGAAGTAAGCCCTGAGCATCTCCAGGTGTGACCCCAAAAAAGCAAAAACAAACCAAAAAAAAAAAAAAAAAGGATTTACCAGGAGAGCAAATAGAGTTTGGGCAGAACAAAGCGAAGTTATTGAAGGAGTTCGCTCCAGCCAGATGAGTTATATTTGCCCGATCAGAACCAGTAATTACTGAAAGGAGAAGATGAACATTCTTTGGCATCTTGATCTCTCAGGTGTGAGACTTTCACATATCCGAGGGCGTTAGTTTACTGGGATTAACATAGAGTAAAGGGCTTTCTCAGGGGAGCGGCTAAGAAGCAGACCCAGGCGCCCAGGGGGCAGCGTCCCATCACGGACTCAGCATTATGGGTCTGGTTCTGAGAGACCTCAGAGGGCCAAACAGGAGGAGATGCTGTAGGCAGGAAACCTCTGTGGTCAGATGATGGACTCTGGGAGGTGCAGAGACGCGGATCCAGCAGGAGGGACTGAGCAGCGGGAGATGAGCACCCAGCAGGAGGGACTGAGCAGCGGGAGATGAGCACCCAGCAGGGAGGGACTGAGCAGCGGGAGATGAGCACCCAGCAGGAGGGACTGAGCAGCGGGAGATGAGCACCCAGCAGGAGGGACTGAGCGGCAGGAGATGAGTACCCAGCAGGAGGGACTGAGCAGCAGGAGATGAGCACCCAGCAGGAGGGACTGAGCAGCAGGAGATGAGCACCCAGCAGGAAGGACTGAGCAGCGGGAGATGAGAACCCAGCATTGGGTACTGAGCATTGGGAGATGAGCACCCAGCAGGAGGGACTGAGCAGCAGGAGATGAGCACCCAGCAGGAGGGACTGAGCGGCGGGAGATGAGAACCCAGCATTGGGTACTGAGCATTGGGAGATGAGCACCCAGCAGGAGGGACTGAACAGCAGGAGATAAGCACCCAGCAG
Source organism: Cryptotis parvus (assembly GCA_021461705.1). Lineage (NCBI taxonomy): Eukaryota > Metazoa > Chordata > Mammalia > Eulipotyphla > Soricidae > Cryptotis > Cryptotis parvus. The sequence continues at coordinate 155,349 of JAJIBD010002763.1, forward strand.
GAGGGACTGAGCGGCAGGAGATGAGCACCCAGCAGGAGGGACTGAGCAGCAGGAGATGAGCACCCAGCAGGAGGGACTGAGCAGCAGGAGATGAGCACCCAGCAGGAGGGACTGAGCAGCAGGAGATGAGCACCCAGCAGGAGGGACTGAGCAGCAGGAGATGAGAACCCAGCATTGGGTACTGAGCATTGGGAGATGAGCACCCAGCAGGAGGGACTGAACAGCAGGAGATGAGCACCCAGCAGGAGGGACTGAGCGGCAGGGAGATGAGCACCCAGCAGGAGGGACTGAGCAGCGGGAGATGAGAACCCAGCATTGGGTACTGAGCATTGGGAGATGAGCACCCAGCAGGAGGGACTGAACAGCAGGAGATGAGCACCCAGCAGGAGGGACTGAGCAGCAGGAGATGAGCACCCAGCAGGAGGGACTGAACAGCAGGAGATGAGCACCCAGCAGGAGGGACTGAGCGGCAGGAGATGAGTACCCAGCAGGTGGGACTGAGCAGCGGGAGATGAGTACCCAGCAGGAGGGACTGAGCGGCAGGAGATGAGTACCCAGCAGGAGGGACTGAGCAGCAGGAGATAAGCACCCAGCAGGAGGTACTAAGCATGGGAGACGAATACATAGCATTGGGGACCGAGCATCACAGAATGAGTACTGTGATGGAGCATGGGCTTGTTTGACAGGGGCCTCTGACTCTCCTGGGCAGCCTAGATGGCCGCGGCATACAGGGCCTCTGGGACTTAAACTTGAATCTTTTTAGGATTTTTGCAGGCAAAATCTGGGCATCCACTCCTAACTAGCCCCCGAGTGCTGGGCCTAGTCTCTCCTGCTCCTTCCCGCCCACAGGATCAGGAGCACGTCAGGAGGGGGCCTCTTCCTCAGCCCCCGCAGCTTGAAGGCAGGTGCTGACCGGTGCTGGTTCCGGATCTCAGAGAAATGGTGGGAGGGTCCCCTGTGGGGAGCACGAGAGAGGAAAAGGGACCAGGGGGCAGGGCCGGGGCTCTGGATGATGTTGCTGAGAGTGGGGGGTGTGGGGTTGGGGTTTGAACCCAGGGCCTCCCTCATAGAGGTCCCCTGAGCACCACCAGGAGTAACCCCTGAGCATTGCCGGGCGGGACCCCCTCCCCAATATAAAGACAGATTTGGGGCTGGAGAGGTGGTATAGGAAGGAAAGAACTTGGTTGCAGACGGTTGACTGCAAGGCAACTGATTCACCCTATATGGTCCCCAAGCGCCATCAAGGGTCATCTCTGAGCTCACAGAGTAAGCCCTGAGCACAGCTGGGTGTGCTCCTGCCAGAAAACAAAGAAAGGACAAAATCACGCAATTCACTGCTCTATGGCTGGCTCTAGAGACTGTCAGGCTGAGTGGATTAAGTCAGGGAGAGACAGAGACTCTCAGGTGTGGGATAGAGAAAATAGGCGGGGAAACAGCAAAGGGCAGAGCCGAGGGCCAGCCTCCAGCACGCCCCATGTGGTGGACCAGCGTGGGCAGGGGCAGCTGGTCAGAGACACCCTGGTGGAGCGTGTGGGGTTGGGACGTTGTATGCGCCGTCATTAATTGTATGTCAATCACGAGGCTGAAAGTTAAAAAATGAGAAGCATTTCCAGCTGGAGAACAAGGGGCCCCAATGGCCCCTGAGTGTCTAGACAGAATGTCCCTGTCTGAGGTGGCCAGCAGCTGGGGTGGGTGGAGGATATACCCCACTATGCTCAGGGTCACTCCTGGCTCTGTGCTCAGGGCTCACTCCTAGCTCTGTGCTCAGGGCTCACTCCTGGCTCTGTGCTCAGGGCTCACTCCTAGCTCTGTGCTCAGGGCTCACTCCTGGCTCTGTGCTCAGGGCTCACTCCTGGCTCTGTGCTCAGGGCTCACTCCTGGCTCTGTGCTCAGGGCTCACTCCTGGCTCTGTGCTCAGGGCTCACTCCTGGCTCGGTGCTCAGGGATCACTCCTAGGTCTGGGCTCAGGGCTCACTCCTGGCTCTGTGCTCAGGGAGCACTCCTGGCTCTGTGTTCAGGGCTCACTCCTGGCTCTGTGCTCAGGGATCACTCCTGGCTCTGTGCTCAGGGCTCACTCCTGGCTCTGTGCTCAGGGATCACTCCTGGCTCTGTGCTCAGGGCTCACTCCTGGCTCAGTGCTCAGGGCTCACTCCTGGCTCTGTGCTCAGGATCACTCCTAGCTCTGGGCTCCAGGGCTCACTCCTGGCTCTGTGCTCAGGGAGCACTCTTGGCTCTGTGCTCAGGGTTCACTCCCTAGATCTGGGCTCAGGGCTCACTCCTGGTTCTGTGCTCAGGGCTCACTCCTGGCTCAGTGCTCAGGGCACACTCCTGGCTCTGTGCTCAGGGCTCACTCCTGGCTCTGTGCTCAGGGTCACTCCTGGCTCTGTGCTCAGGGTTCACTCCTGGCTCAGTGCTCAGGGAGCACTCCTGGTCCTGTGCTCAGGGCTCACTCCTGGCTCTGTGCTCAGGAGCACTCCCGGCTCTGTGCTCAGGGAGCACTCCTGGCTCTACATGCAGGCAACATTCCTGATGAGGCTCGGGGACCATATGGGGTGCTGGGGATCAAACCCTGTTCAATGTGCGTGAGGAAGTGTCTAACCATCTCAGTCCTTCCGTCTGGGGAGCCCTCTCAGCCTGAGATGTCCCAAGTGATGGCAAAGGGTAGGAAGTTGTGTGGCGGGAGGGAGGGAGGGGACGGAGCACTGAGGCATGAAGAGCCGGGTTTGGGGACTGGAAAGAGCTGGGCGAGCTGCAGGAAGCAAACTTGACCTGAGCAAGTGCAAAGATCTCACAGGCTGGAGAGACAGCGCAGGGCAGGGTCAAAGCATCCCACACAGCCGGCACAGTTCAGACCCAGCACCTCCTGGACCGAGCTCTGAGCCGTCAGACCCAGCACCTCCTGGAACAAGTCCTGAGCAGATCTTTTGAGCACAGAACCAAGAACAAACTCTGAGCACTGCCACCCAGACTTCCGTCCTCCCATAAAAAAGAGAAAAAGAGAAAGATCTTATTTGGACTTAAACAGTGATTCATGGATTGGGCAGTTAGCAGGCAGAAAGCTCCAAGTAGCCCAACAACAAAAAGTCTTAGCATAAAGGGTGAAAACGCCGAAGCTAAACAGCAAAACTCGGGCTGGCTGCCAGGGACGGGCGGCCATGGCTGCCTCACAGGTGTGAGGCCCCAAGCTTGGCCTCTGGCCCTGCTCCCGGGCACTGACACCAGCACCCAGCAGGAGGGTGGGGCGGCTGCACCACTGGGCCCGGGGTCCCGAGGTGGCTTCGGACTGGCTCCACACATTCTCCCAGAGCCACTGAGTGCTGGGTCTCTCAGGCTCAGCGCAGGCGCTATCTTGTGTTCACAGTGGTGACCTTGGGCCTCCAGCCTTCACCTGCGGGCAGCAAAGGTGCAAGACACGGCCTCTCAGGTCCGGGAGCGATAGTACTGTGGGGAGGGCATTTGTCTTGCACGCAGCCAACCCGGATTCTATCCCCGGCATCCCATATGGTCCCTGAGCACTGCCAGGAGTAATTCCTGAGTGCAGAGCCAGGGAATAACCCCCCTGAGCATCTCCAGCTATGACCAAAAAGTGGGGAAAAAAAGGGCCTCTCTCATACCCCTGACCCCAGGGCACCCATTGGCTGAGGCCCGGATTGACAGATCCCATGTCTAGTCCCCACAGGCCTCCTGGTTCGACCCCAGAGGAGGCAGGGCCAGGCAATACTTTCTTGGGCTCCCAGAGACAGGCCGGACACACACACACACACACACACACACACACACACACACACACACGAGCGGCACCTCAACCACCAGCCACTGTCACCCAGGCTGTGCACACTTGGAGCCAGCAGCCAGCAGGACACAGGGCGTGAGGCCGCCCGTTTCTGTTAGGGTCACTGCCTCCCGTGGGGGCACCAGGGCAGGAGGAGCGACCGGAGGGGCTGAGCGGAGCATGGTGTGAGGGCGTGGCGGAGCTCTCCGATGCGGCATGTTCATGGAGCTCTCCGATGCCGGCATGTTCATGGACTGTGGCTGGCCCTGGGACTCCTGCCCACTCCCCCCCCCAACTCTTCCTGTTCCCCACCACCCTCTCCCCTCTCGCCTCCTCTTTCTCTCGCTCAGTCTCTTCTGTTTCTCAGTCCTTCCCCGCCACCTTACAGCTGGCCTGACGCCTCCTCCAGAAAGCCCTCCAAGATCTCCCTCTCTTCTCCCAGTTTTTGGTCCTGAAGAGCATCTTTGGGGCTCCTTCTTAGCTGTCCCTCGCCCCCAGGACTGAGTCTCCTAGGCCAGTGCCCCTGGGCATCTCTGCCAAGGCGGAGGGAGAAGACTTCGCTAGCCCCCAGGGAGGCCGAGCACAGAGGGCCTGGTCACAGAGTGACCCTTCTGGGCTCTAGCACTCCTGTCTGGCCCCGCCTCCTCACACACAAACGCCAGGTCCTCCTTCCCACCGCTGGGTGGACTCTGGCAGGACCCTACAGGAACTGGCCATAGGGGTAGGCATCTGTGTCTTGTCCTATCTCTCGCTCAGGGGTCGCCTCACCTGCCGCAGACCCAGTTCCTCCCAGGCGGCTGCTGCGGCGCTGCCCCCTGCTGGCCCCGCGCACACCGCTGCCCTTGGCCCAGCTGGCGCTGGAGTGCCCCCTGCAGGGCCGTCTCTGGTGAGGAGCATCAGTCTGGCCGGGCACTCCGTCTCTTTCCTAGCAGCCAGGCCCTGGGGCCACATTTCCAGCACCCTCCTCATCCTCCCGCCTCCATCCACGGATTACTCGTGTTGGTTCAGTCCGTTCCTCCAGACGGAAACCTGAGCTCCAGAGCAGCGGGGTCTCCTCAGCACGGCTCAAAACTTGTGTCCGGGGGTCTCCCAGCCAACTTGTTCTGTTTGCTGACCCAAATGAATTCAGTCTTTTGCCCCCAAAACCCTGGAGCTGAATTGACGCCTCCACCATGAAGCCTTCCTGGGATAACCTTCTTCCCGTAACTGCTAGCAGTGAGTCGAGGGGAGGCTGCTGCTGAGATGATTTGTTTTACATGTGAACACTGCGAGGGCTGCTGAACTTTAATTGCAAACACCAGCTAGTGCAAAACTGAATCAGAGTCACCATGCCAGGCTGGGCGGGGTGTTGGTGTGGGGGGATGGGGGCCTTTCAAGGCATGAGTTGGGGTAAGCCCCAGGGAGGGGCAGCTCGGGCCCTGAACTCAGGCTGGTCCTTTGTGGGGCTCCCCACATCCTGTCCTCTTGGTTTGAGACAGGGGGCTGGGCCTGACAGTCTGTGGCAGATGAGTTGGTCAGGCGGCCACAGGTCCCCTCTCCTTCCTGCACTCTGACTGGACACTGCTTCCTCTCTTCAGGTCTGGACAGGCCTCCGGAAAGTGAGCAGAGGGATACTGGTCGTTTCAGCCCGAGACCTCCAAAGCCTGCACTGCCAGGGAGACCTTGGGGTGGCAAACGGCCCTCAGCTCCCAGCGGTGCCAAGGCGTGCGGGTGGGGCGGCTGTGATGGGCCACAGCTGTTTCCTGAGTAACAGTTTGGCATTTGAACTAGCTTTAAGCTCCTGAGAGCACAGTGCCAAGATTTCTCCACTGCCCAGCTGTGTGGGACAGCACTTACAGCCACGTGTGGGGGGTGCAAGGGCTACTGTGGGCCAAGGGGGCACCCTAATAATTGTCCCCCTGATCCCACTAAATCACTGGCGCTTAGTAATAGATAATTCCTGGGGATACGGATGAAGACCCCCCACCTCAGCAAGCATCTGACTCAGCATGACTAAGCATCGTTTGATTACTCACATTGCTCTGCATCACTTGGTATTATTCAGCATTACTCAGCAGTACTGGGCATTGCGTGGCATTACTCATCATTACTATGCATTACTCAGCATTGCTTGGCATTACTCAGCATTACTTGGCTCTACTCAGCATTCCTTGGCTTTACTCAGCATTGCTTGGCATTGCTGGGTTGAGCTCCCCTAGGTGGGTGCTGAGTTCTGTTACCTGCTGCCCCCTCCCACCGTTCCCTGCCCTCCAGGGGCTGGACAGAGTCGAAAGCTCTGCACAGGGCTGGAGGTGCTTATTTGCACACGGCCCCAGGTTCTGTCACCAGCACCTCATCTGGTCTCCGGAGTCCATCAGGAGTGATCCCTAAGCTTAGAGCCTGGAGTAAACCCTGAGCACTGCAGGGGTGACGGTGACGGAGACTCTGCAGCCGTGGGTGGCACACCCCTGCTAACCTCATGGGAGGTCACACCCCCTGCTAACCTCATGGTGGGTCGCACCCCTGCTAACGTCATGGTGGGTCACACCCCTGCTAACCTCATGGTGGGTCGCACCCCTGCTAACCTCATGGTGGGTCACACCCCTGCTAACCTCATGGTGGGTCGCACCCTGCTAACCTCATGGTGGGTCACACCCTGCTAACCTCATGGTGGGTCGCACCTCTGCTAACCTCATGGTGGGTCGCACCCCTGCTAACCTCATGGTGGGTCGCACCCCTGCTAACCTCATGGTGGGTCGCACCCTGCTAACTTCATGGTGGGTCGCACCCCCTGCTAACCTCATGGTGGGTCGCACCCCTGCTAACCTCATGGTGGGTCGCACCCCCTGCTAACCTCATGGTGGGTTGCACCCCCTGCTAACCTCATGGGGGGTCACACCCTGCTAACCTCATGGGGGGGTCACACCCCTGCTAACCTCATGGTGGGTCGCACCCTGCTAACCTCATGGTGGGTGCGCACCCTGCTAACCTCATGGTGGGTCGCACCCCTGCTAACCTCATGGTGGGTTGCACCCTGCTAACCACATGGTGGAGCAGCGGCAGGCAGGCAGAACTGAACCCTGGGCTCTTCCTGCTCTGGCCTCCGGTTCTGTGGTGGGGAAGAGGGGCCAGGAGCTCAAGGACGGGGTGGGGTGCAGTACCTAGGCAGGCACAGAGCAGACAGGGGTGAGCCCCAAACCCAAGGGTGGCAATGGATTAACATGGCTTGCTGGCCTCTGTTTTGCACATGCTGGTGTTTACAATCAGAAAGTTCAGCGGCCCTTGCAGTGTGCTTAAATTAGCCCCCGTGCAAAACCAAATCACTTCATTTGCAGAGAAGGGCTTAATTGCCAGGGAATGAGGCAAAGGGAACTCTGTTGCCTGTTTTCATTGAAGGAAATTACTGCACTTTCCCCTGTCTCCTTCCGAAACAGAAGCAGCTCGGAAGTTGGCTCTCGTCAGCAGCCACGCCGCTCTCCTCCGGGTCTGTTCGGCTCCTTCCCCACTCTCGAGGCCCCACGCTGGACTTCTCTCCTTCCGCTGGGGAGGGGCGGAGGGCCGGGACTGGCCCCCTGGGTGGCTGGTGCGGTGTGTTTCACCCCATGGCCCCTCACCCCTGCCCTGCTCAGGCTTCCCTTGACTTTCGGGGCCAGCAGGAAGGAACGTCGTGCAGCCGTTCTTGGGACCAAGGACACTGCTCAAGCCTGAGCACCCCCGCCCCCGGTCCCCATCACCCCAGGTCTCACACCAGCCCCTGTCTGTCTGCTCCCAATATTATGTCCACCCCAATCTCAGCTGTCAGCAGTGGAGGGGGTGGCGAGAATCCTCGGTTCTGGCGCCATCTCCCACCGAGGACGGGGGTGCCCAGACCCCTCTGCAGATGGCAGGAGCCCCTGGGAGTTTGGGCTCTCGCGGGGCCCCCGACCAGCTGGCTGTGAACTCGGGCCGCACCCTCCTGGGGTCCAATTAAGTTGCTGGAATGCCACAGGACTTCGTGTGGGAAACCTTGGCTGCAACCAAGGACGGAAGGACACAAACCCACAGTCGGGCACAGGAGAAGCCCAGGGCCCCTTGCCCCGTTCCCACGTGCTGGCCAGCCCAGGGCGAGCCCCGCCCTTTGGGCCCTCTGAGGGGCTGCTCCTTATTTCCCTTGTTAGCACTTCGTGTCAATTCTTTGTCCTCAAGTCTCTTCTCTCGTTCCCTCTCTCTCTGCTGCACATGGCTGAAAACCAGTCCTGCACCACAGGCTCTCTGGTTTGGGGCCACACCCAGAAGTGCTCAGGGCTGACTCCTGGCTCCGTGCTCAGGAATCGTTCCTGGAGGGGCTCAGGACTCTATGGGGAGCTGGGGTTCAGCAGTGGGCTGACTCTTGGTCATTGGTAACAGAGCTCAGCCTGCAGCCCCTGCCTGTAGGCCGGGGGGTGGGCCAGAAGGGCGCACCCCTACCGGCTGGTTTCCCTGGTAACCAGCTCCCATCTTTAGATGTTTTCCCAAAATTATCTCTATTGACACAGCAGAATGCTGATCTGTGCTCACACTAGGAGATTTCAAGGCTTTGGGGACTGGGAGCCAGGTATTGTGAGGCAGATAAGCAGAGCAACACGTGGGGCCCAAATGCTAGCCCCGCACATGTGCTGTCCGCCACAAGGTTGCCCCCCGAGACCTCGTCCCCTGTTGGCCCCTTCTGGCACAATGGTGTGGGGTCCTCAGGGGAAGCTGGCCCCCTGCCCTTCTCCTTAGCTCTCGATTGGTCTCAGGCCCTGCTCCTGAGACAGCTTCAGGCTGAAACCTGGGGTGCCCCCAAGGCAGGCAGTGGGGGTGCCAGCGTCCCTGAGGGTCCAGGGTGCTTCCCGCAGATTTCAGAGCAGTCAGTGTGTTCAGAAAGCCGAGGAATCTGGGTCTGCGTCGTGGCAGCCCAGGGTTCTCCCGTCTGCTGGGCCCAAGCGCTAGGGACACCAGTGAGCAAACGCCAGATTCATGCCCACAGGAGCTGGGTCCCAGACCATCAAAGTGGGTCACAGCTGTGGCCTGCGAGTTAAGCAGGAAGGAAGGCGGCCCCAAGGGTGGTTAGGGGTGGGTAGAGCTATGATTCCCCACCCAGACCACCCACAGGAGAGGAGAGGGGATGTGAGGAAGTCTCAGGAGCAGCAGGGCAGGGCGTGGGGAGGCCCATGGCTGCAGGGAGGAGACTGGGTGGGAGAAGAGGGGAGGGGGTGCGGGCGGCAGGCTTGGCTGAGAGCCGGGAGGTCATTTACTCTGAGGGCAGAGGCCCAGCAGGGCGTGGAGCTGAGGCCCTTTCTCTAGAGGACGTGTGAGAGCAGGCTCGGTGTGTGTGTGTGTGTGTGGATGTGAGAAGACCCAGACAATTGCGCATGTGAATGTATGTGCAGGCGACTGTAGTATGCATGTGTGTGCATGTGCCTGTGTGGGCATGCGCATGTGTGTGCATGTTTGTGTGTGTATGACCGTGTTTGCTCGAGTGTATGTGTGTTTGCATGTATGTATGTTTGCATGAGTGTATTCACGTGTATGTGTCTGCATGTATATGTGAGTACATGTCTTTGCATGTGTGCATTTGCATTAGTGTACGTGTGCATGTGTGTATAGTATGTGTGTGCGTGTGAATGTATGCATGTGTTTGTGTGCATGTTTGCATATGTGTTTTCATGTTTGTGTGTGCATGTGTGCATATGCGCCTTGTGTGCACACATATGCACACGCATATATATGTGTGCATCCTGAGGCTGGGCTCCTCCGCTTCTCCTGCGCTTGACCCGTGCACGCCCCAGGCAGCCCCATGTGCCCGTGGTTGCAGGAACGCATACAGGTGAGCGGCCCCCGTGGGTGAATTGTCCCACCATGCAGGGTGAAGACAGGTGGAGCGGGCCCTTGCAGCCCCCCTTGTGGCCTGTGCTCCTCGGCCATCTGTCCACTCTGACCCTGGCGGGAGCTCAGTGGGGGACATCTAGGAGGACTGTTCAGGAGCCTTGGGTGGACCAAGAGCGGCGTCCCCCTGTCCTCCCCTGCCGTCAGGATAACGGATCTGTCTGCACACCTGCCTCCCCGACGGCGTTTGTTCTGAGGCGCAAAGTCGATGGTGCTATTAATTAAGGGGGAGCAGCTGCTCCGCAGCTCAGATGATCACTCGGTGACAAATGGCCGTGTTTACCTTCTTTCTGAGCAGCTTCTGAAAGCTCCTGGGTGGACATCGTGGCCGAGATTTGTGGGGTACAGCGTCTCCTCACTTCCCAGATAGGCTTTGATTAGTTCCAGGTCCCGGGATTGTTTATCATCAGGAGGCAGGGGCCGGGCTAGGCAACGTCTCAGCTGTCCACTGGGTGGGCCTGGATCCCGCCTGGACACTCCGCCCCGCAGCCCCCTGGGCTGCGCTGGTAAAATCAGAGGCTTGATAGGGAGCCGTGGTCCTTCAAAGGGGCCGACGACTTTCCACTGTCCGCGCGAGGGGCGCCTGGCCTCCAAGCGGTCCCTGGATGGCTGGCAGGGCCTTTTCTTCCCTTTGTTTTCATCCAGCTCCTGCCCTCCTGACCAGCCCTGCCCAGCTCAGGTGAACTAGAGTCCAGAGAGCTAGAACAGTGTGCAAGGCATTTGTCGTGGTGTCTGGCCAACCAGGCTGATCCGCCAAGTACTTCCAGGAGCCCCTGAGCACCAGCAGGTATGACTCAACCCAGCCCCTACGAAGACAAAGCATAAGGGTCCGTCTTCTCCGTCTCCCCATCTGACTGCTGGTTCTCATCACCTCCTGCCCGCAGCTCACGGGTGCGGGAACAGCAGGTGGAAGGGCTGGTCCACAGCTCAGAAGCTGGACCTTAATCCTAACAGGTGGTGGTGGTGTGGGAGGCACTGCTGGGTCTCGGTGGCCCCGATGCCTGTAGCACCCCACGCTTGCTGCCTTCCCTTCCAGGGCTGAGCTGGGGAACCTCCAGCAGCCGGCAGAAATGGGGGAGGCCCTGTGCACCCCAGGCCCATGGGACGCCTTGCAGGCTGCCTGGGGACTGTACCTGCTGACTCCAGTGCAGGTGGGCCCAAGGGCCCCCTCCCCCAGACCCACACCCTCTACCCCCTTCCGGTTCCATTTCAGGAAGGGAAGGAAAAGGCTCTTGGACGAGACATGCTCATTTCCAATAAATAATTTATTTGTCCAACAATTTCAACCCTGACACTGAAGCCTGCTGCAATGGTCTGGCTTCTGGCTGGAACATGTTCACGAGGCAGTTTCTCTGCCGGGGCTGCATCATGAACCCCAGCCCTGCCCATCACCCAGACTTGAGAGGAAATGAGAATATTGCTCAAATGAGGGGACTTGGAGCTTTATTAAGGAAACACAAACACCAGTAGGCCAGAAACAAGTGCCTGGTGCCTTCTGGAAGCCCTGCGTGTGTGTGCGTGTCTGGTCTGGCCTCTCCCGCAGGGCAGAGCAGCTGGGCCAGCTCCCTCACTCAATGAATAAGCCCCTGCCAGGCTGTTTCCAGAGCCTGCAGCCAGCAGGGGCAGCAGTGCGGCCTGGTGCTCACAGCCCGCACAGTCCCGCTTTGCTGGGTGTCCAACAGCCCAGGCCGAGACTCGTGCTGGCGGACAGGACAGTGTTTGCCCACAAGGTTCTGCAATCCCACTTAGCAAGGCGCAGAGCCTGGCAGAAGGGGCTGCCTGGGCAGGTCCTTGGCACTGCTCTCTGCCCTGGGCCTACTCTAGATTCCTTCTGGAAGCCACCTGTGCAACCTCAGGGCTCCTGGCCAAGCCCCTGCCTGCCAAGAGCAGGTATTTCTGGAAGACCCCTGCAGTGCAGCTCTAGTCCCGAGCCCTTCTGGATACGCGAGGTCCAGCTGTGCAGAGGCCGGGCTTCTCCCTCCCACAAGCTCCCGGGTCACACCCTCTGAAGGCACATGGACAAGCTGCTCCCTCCCCACCCGGCCACCTCCCAGGCCCAGCACCCCCAGGGACGGGAGCACACCCCATCCTCCTTACTCAGCCCTTGACCCTTTCTGCGAGAAGGGTGGGCAGAGCTGACCAGCCCCCACCCGGAGTCCTCCCCTGCCTTCAGGGCAGTCCCGTGACCACTGACTCGTGTCTGAGTCCGCCGGACTGGAGTGGGCGAGGAAGGCGCAGCCAAGGCAAGAGTGAATCCAGCACCGGCGGCGGGGCAAGGTGGCCACAGGGGCGCCCAGGGCAGACGGCAGGGCCCTGCGGGCTCATCGCCCGAGTCGGAGAAGGACGACGGCTTAGTCCATCTCCACACCAGCATGTCTTCGCCGCCACGCGGTGGGACTCTGTCTGGATCCGGGATTCGTTGGATGCCAGGAACTCCACGGCCCGCTCCCAGACTCGCTTCATGCGCCTCCTGCAGGAAAACGGTGGGTCTCAGCCTCCCGTGGCCCCTGAAACTTCATGCCAACGGGGCTGGAAGGGGCCAGTGTGTGGCCACGTGGGGTCAGCTGAGGGGGCTATATGGGTTTTCCAGGACCCTCCCTTCAGACGTGCCCACATCAGTCTGGGCTGCATTTTAATGACCCCGTGAGCTAATTACAAAGTGGTTCCTGTGGGCAGTGAGTGCCAACTGCAGCTGCAGGGCAGGGCGGGCACAGGTCTCGGGAGAGGCAGGAAGCTGCGGCTGCCCCTTCCCTGGCTGGCCCAAGGCGTTAGGCCTGCGGCTGAGACCCTGTTCCGCTGGCCCATGGGGCTGGTGACCCAGGGTGGGAGCTGACACCTGCCATTGGCACGCGGCAGACAACTCCCGCGACAGAGGGGTCTACTGGGGGCAGTCAAAGGGGCGGCCCTGAGGGGCTCCTGCCCGGGCATCAGCTGGTCTCTCAGGCCATGGCTGTCCGCACCTGGCTGGGCACTTCCTCCTGCTGCCCTAGGCAGAGCCAGCTGCCCTTGGCCTCACCCTCCACCCTGTGCCCAGTGCAGGCCTCAGGGTGCTGCCACACTCCAAAGTCAGGGTGATGGGCAGCCGGACGCTGGACTCAGGGTGTGGGCACTCGGGCTCCCTGGAGCTCTGTGGACACACAAGAAGCAGCGTGTGCTGTGAGCTCAGCCCAGACGAGCCAAGGCCGGACTCTGGCCCGCGAAGGGCCTGTGTGGCCTCTGCTCTCGCCCATAGCACAGGCGTCCCTCAGTGCGGCGCCCGAGGCTGCTGGCCTGACCCTGGCCCCCAAAACGCCTCCGTGTCTGTCCTAGCTGCTGCTGCAGGCGGGAATTCGGCTTCCTGTGCTCCTACGCTGCGCCGTGTCCTGTACAGAGCTCAGAACTGTGAGGATGCGGGCGCGGCGACAGCGGGTACATTGTGTGGATGGGCGACTTCCTCCCAGCTGCCGCCGCCCTTCTAGTAGTGGACCAACAACAGGGGTCTGGAGCGGCGCTGGGCTCCTGGCCCCTGGGGCTGCAAACAAGGGCGATGCCCCCAGGGGGCTGGAGTTTCATCTCCCCCCTAAGAGGAGCTCACCAAGGTGAGGACGATGGGTGAACAGGGCTGGACGGCAGCTGGCCTCAGCAGGCCAGAGCACAGCTGTATTGTTGGCCTCCAGGGGCTGACCCCCAACTCTATAGCCCCTGGCCATTTCTCAGGGGCTCACCGTGCAGGTGCCCTAGACCGGGGACAGCGGACGCAGCAGCTGTGTGCCAGCATGTGCGTGTGCGTGCCCCTAAGCATATGCCATCGGGTGTGCACGCCCCAGCATGTTTCAGCACATGGACCATGCCGTTCCAGGCCGTGTACCAACAGTGGCCACTCTGATAGGTTCTTCTGGCCAGTGATGGATCCCAGGACAGGTCAGTGGCCAGTGCTGGACAGCAGCAAGTGTGCTAGTGAGCAAGGAGGGGTCCTCTTGCAGCTGTCACTGGGCTCTCTGGAGGCGGTGCCAGGAGCCAGGCAGGCAGGAACCACCACATCCAGCAGGGGCACCTGGACCCAGCCTGAGACCACCAGGGGCACAATCTCAGATCAGAGGCAGGACCAGGGCACTTGCCAAGAAACGGAGCTGGATCCCGACCCTGTGCTCTACTGTGGGGCACACCCTCAAGGGGCTCTCACCCTCCGCGCACGCCCTTGGGAGAGGGGCCAGGGCTGACTGCTGTGTAGTCGTGGACCTGCCCCTCAGCGAAGCGGCCGAACGCAGCTCTGCGGGCACGTGGCCGGGCCCCTCCTGTGCAGGCCGCCTGTAGGGCGCATGCAGCTGGAGCTGGGGTCTTCCGCGGCACTCACCGGCTCTGCGGGGGATCAGGGTATCCCGCACGCAGGATGCCCACGTAGGGGTAGCGCTCCATGTCCTGCTCCCAGTCCACATAATGGTCCTGCACCACATCTGCAGAGGGCAGGGTCGGGGGTTTCCATGGTGCCTGGCTGCAGCCCCACCCGGCCGGCACACACCCTCAGCCCCTTCCCAGGCAAGGCACGCACCAATGATCTTCTTGACCATGTCGTACATGGCCTGCTCCCTCCTCCTCCAGCTTCCGCCACCGGTATTTCAGGAGGATCAGGAACCCCCACAGGAAAGCCAGGCCTGGGAGGGAGCACAGTGCTAAGAGTCCCCCAATGCCCCATGCTGCGCTGGGGAGGCGGGGCAGGGCCCGAGCCCTCGCCTCTCAGGTCTGGTTCCCTACAGGTGACCAGCCAGCCTTTGTATTCGACACATGCTGCCCAAGATGGCACTGCTGATGGCCACCGCATGCCTGGATGCCTACAGTCTGTGACTGGCCTTTCCCGTACCACATGCCCAGGTTCCACTCAGGGGCTGCGAGACCAACCCTAGCGCTGCTGATTTGTTTTTAAATCTTTTTTGGTCACTCCGCCCACGCTCAAGGCTGCTCAGGGTTACTCCTGGCTCTGCACTCAGTCATTAACCCAGTGGTGCTCGGGGACCATATGGGATGCTGGGGATCGAACCCGGGCCGGCCAATGAGAGGTAAACACCCTGCCCGCTGTGCTGTCGCTGCGCCCCAAGGCTGAGCCCCCACTGCCTCACAGGAGCCACGTGCTCCTGCGTGCCCCGGAGGCTGTGCCCACGCCAAGCTCACGGAGACACCGGAGATACCTGGGCCAAGGGCGTCTGGGCGCAGCTCCCGAAGGATGCCAGGGTAGGTGGTGTGTGCCGCCTGTTACTAGCCACACTTCGGGCTCACCAGAACAAAAGGAGCCCTCTGGAGACCGCAGCGCCAGTACAGTGGGGAGGGTGTTTGCCCAGCATGTTCCATACCTGCCATCCCACAGAATCTCCCGACCACCGCGAGGAGCAATTCCTGAGCGCAGAGCCAGGAGTGACCCCTGGCATCACCGGGTGAGGCCCCAAACCCAAAATAATTTAAAATGCGCCTCCATGGCCCTTCAAGTGCTGCAACGGAGGGTGTCCCTGGGGCTGGGGACAGCTGGGGGAAGGCGGGGGTCCTGGGGCACATACACCAGAAGAAGATGAGCACATGGGTGGCTGCAGTGAGCAGGGCGCGGCTCAGGCGACAGCCCACTCCCATGCGCGGCCGGGCCGACTCCAGGCAGACCACCTTGTCCACGCTGCTCGCCAGTTCTGACGGGTCCCTCCCCTTTCAGCCTGCAACAGGACACAGGGCTGGGACAGATCCCCATGGAGCAAAAGGCGCCGGAGCCCCCTCCCAGCCTAGCCAAGACCCGCTGTCCCGGCTGCACTGCAGAAATTCCCACGTCCGATGCTTAGAACGAACAAAGCTTTAAAGACGGCAGCAGGCCTGAACCCCCACCGCTCAAGGGACGTGCCCCTCTGCCGGGTCTTTGCCAGCCCCTCTCAGCATGTGGAAGATTAAACTGTAAATTGGATTCCCACCTCCCAGCACAGAGAAATGGAAATGTTTACTGAGCCGCCCGGCTTTGGCAGGGCAGCCAAGAGCGGAAGGGCCGGTCGGGAGGGGCCTCGGTGTTGAGGAGCTGGAGCTGTTTCAGCATCCAGAGCCTGGGCATGGGGGGCCTCGGGCACCTAACCTGCCCGGCACCGTGGGGCTTGGGGTACCCAACCCTCCTGGCATTGCTGGGCTTCGGGCACACAATCCACCTGGGCCTCGTGGGGCTTGGGGTACCCAACCCGCAGGGGCACTGCCAGGACTCCTGGGACAGACACGCGTGCCTCCTCCCGGGGTGTGGCAGGCTCACCCCTGCAGAGCACATGGCATCTGGTCCCCACGCGCCCCTCTGCCCACGGTTCCCTCTCTGCACATGGCTTGGCCGGGATTAGCTCCCTTGTTGGCCACGTTGACCGAGGGAAGGTGGTACCACTTTGGGCACGCATGTGCCATTCCAAACACTGCCATTCCACTGCCATTCCAAACACGCAGGAAAAGCACAGCCATGCAGGGGCAAGGCTGGTCACAGCAGTCTGCCAAGTGCCCAAGCTTCATGCCCGGAAGCCCAAGGGCTGGAGCAGGGGGAGCGAGGAAGCCGGGATGAGCTTCTCCGGCAGGAGCAGACACTGGACAGAGCCCGAGAAGTGTGTGAACTCGTGTGTGCTTGTGTGTGCGCCTCGTGTGTATGTGCACTCACGAAGTTTGTATGCTCAAGTGTGCGTGTTCAGGTGTGTGGAGAGCAAGCGGGTGTGTAGAGAGAGATCGAGAGAGCAGGAGCGAGAGAGAGATGTGGCAGGGGTGAGGCGGGAGGGGAGAGCTCAGCAGCTCACGGGTCTCCCAGGAGCGAGGTGAGCGTGGCCCCACCGTGAGGGCCAGGAAGCGAGGCAGAACTGCCCAGTCAGAAGAAAGTGCAGCATTTCCTGAGCAATTTTCATGCTAAGTGAAGCCACATACAGAATCGTTCCATCAGCAAAGCAAGAGGGACGCAGGAAACTCCTCCAGCACAGCGCCAGGGGCTTGGCGGGCAGGTGACGCCCGAGTGGGTTTGCGGAGGGGGGGCCAACATCCTGACACCTGGATTTCGTGTCTCCCCTCCACAGCGTTCCTGACGTGGGTCGTCCCGCCCGCTCTGAGCCACCCACTACAGCTCAGCCGGGCCCACGGTGCCTCGCTGGGTGTGTGGGAGCAGCTGATGGTGGGGCCCTGCCGCACTCACCAGATGCCCACGTCCTTGTTACTGCTCAGGATCCAGGTCAGCGCCGACTCAAACTTGGAGGCGGAGCTGCCGGTTACGTTCTGGCAGGGGTGGTGGGGCAGAGATCAGTTCCGGGTCAGGGTGGAGCCGATGCTTCATGAAGGCAGCCCCAGTCTGTTCCACTAAGCGAGGAAGCCTGGGGCTGCTGAGGCCGTGTAGGCCAGCGGGGCATGTCTGAGGGGGATGCACCGGGAGCAGAGACAGGCCCAGCTGCCTGGACAGGGCCAGCCCCCACCATTCGGAGGCCCTGAAGGCCATGTGTGCGGTGCTCCCGGAGAGGATGGATAGGCCAC
Organism: Cryptotis parvus; assembly: GCA_021461705.1. Lineage (NCBI taxonomy): Eukaryota > Metazoa > Chordata > Mammalia > Eulipotyphla > Soricidae > Cryptotis > Cryptotis parvus. The sequence continues at coordinate 172,468 of JAJIBD010002763.1, forward strand.
GAGAGCTGAAGGCTGCAGAGAAGGGGCGGGAGGGCAGTGGGGGCGAGAATGGGGCCACCCCACGGGCAGCCGCCACGCCCGACAGCTCGCCTGGCTCCCGCCCGCCCGACCTCGGCTGCCTCCAGCTGAGGGAAATAAAAAGGAGGGAAGGAAAATAAAAAAGGAAGCCAAAATGCAAACACAAAATGAAAAGACACAAAGGGAGGGGACCTGGCAGGGCTCAGAAGATCAAGAGCAAAGGCCAGGGCCTCCCGGGAGCCGCGGCGGCACCGACTTACAGCGAGATGGTCCCGCGCGTCCGTTACGGAATGCATTTGCTCTTCAGTTTCTCTGGATTTCCACACTCAAAATTACCTAGGAGAAAACACACACAGCCTCAAACACAAAGGGGGACTGTGAAACAGACTGAGAACATGAAGCCGAAGCCACCCAGGCAGGGAGAGGGAGCCTGAGGCTGGCCCAGCTCGGGACGCTTCTCTCCGCAGCGAGATCAAAAGCCACTTAGCTTGGATCGATTCCAGATCATTAAAAACTGACCTGCAAAGCAGGGCGCCATTTGCATTAAATGACTAAAAAGCTGCCCAATCCCAAGGCCTGCTTGCAACTGATCCCTGAAAGGATCCGACAGACGGCCCTGGAAGGTACCGGAAAGGCGCTAAAAATAAACCCACCCTGGGAAAGGGGGCGGCCCCGCGACTCGGCAGTGAGGGCTGAGGGAGGGGTGCAAAGGCCCGAGGAGGAAGGGGCCTGGAACGGGTGTGGGGTCTGCAGGGCAGCTCATGCGGGCTGGGGGGTCTCCATTAGCGCTGTTCAGTCGTTCAGGTCCGTTCTGAAAAGCCTCCAAGGTGGCCACCTGGCTCTGACTTGCCCACCATGGCCCATGCCCAGATGCAGCCTCCTGGGGGCCCAGCTCCTCCCTGGCCCGGCCTGGCGAGCGCCGTGGAGGAGGGGCCGCTGAATGGATCTTGAGCTCGACTCAAGCCACCGTGAGCCCTAGCAGCCCTCCATGCTGCGGGTCCGGAGAGCGAGCTGGCGGCTTCTCCCTGATGGCCAGCCCCACCGGGCTGGGCACACTGTGAGGTCACGACGCGGGTCGGCCCTAAAGCCCCGTGCTCCAGGCTATGCCCCAGCCCTAAAGCCCCACCGTGCCGTAGACCATGCCCTCGCCCCAAACCCCGTGCCCACACACAGACAGGGTCCTGGTGCCTGGCACCCGGCAGGTCAGGGTGGGCGTGGAGACCTCACCAAGGCTCCAGGGCTCTGAGCTGCCTGCTCAGGACGTACCCAGAAGTCCAGCCCCAAGATTCCAGGGGTCTGGATTCATCTTTCACCCCAGTGAGGGCGCTCTAGGGCCCGACTCCACAACAGGCCCTAAGTTCCCAAATGGCTTAGCCCTGGGCCCCTTTCCAGGAAAGCCATTACTCAGCACCCCGGAAAGCCCACCTTCTTTAGGTGAGCAAGAGGAATGTCCCCGCTGGCAGAAGCCGTCACTGTTCCCTGCCCGCTCGGGACCCCTCCAGCGGGTGTTTCTGAACCTTTCTACAGCCCTGGTAGAAAGGGTCTGAGAGGCGCCGGGGTGCCGCAGCAGGTGTGGGCAAGAGGCAGCTTTCTGGGCTATCTCTGAGGGCCGATGGCTGGTGCCTCCTCTGGCTTAGGAGCACTCGGGGCCGCCCTTGCCCACTCACCCATCTGGATGGCCAGTGCCCACTCACCTGCTTGGATGGCCAGGAAGTTGTAGAGCTCATGCAGCAGCTCCAGCAAGGCCGCCTTCTGCTTGGCCTGGCAGAACTGGAGGGTACGGGACAGGGTCAGAGCCGCATACTCAGAAAATCCCAAGCAGCTCTGCAAAGTGAGGGGCAAAGGAGACCCGACCTCCCTCAGGAGGGAAGCCCTGCCGGGCAGGTGGGGCAAGACGTGTCCACCCCACTCCGTCACTCCTGGGCCTTCCCGAGTGTCCAGCCACCACTGGCCGGCGGGGTCTCAGCTCTGCAGATCACCTGCTGCAACTGATTCATTTTGGATGAGACCCCTCAAAGACACCCTGCAGCTGGGGGCTGTCAGAGAACGGAATAGCAGTGTTCCATCCCCTCATTCTGCTGGATTCAATGGAGTTAAGATGTTAGGAAGAAAATAAAGTTGTTCTCCTGGCCAGTGGCCATAGGTCAGGCGCTGAGCTGACTGTTTGGGGTCCTACAGCCCTCCAGGGCCGCACGACAGCCTTCCCTAACGCCAAGCCCTCAGTCGGTCCATGCGCAAGAGTCCCTGGCTGGTCACCCAGGCCACCCCATATTCTGCACCTCCCTGGCTTACCTCTGAACGTGCTGAACCAGGCTGCAGCCGAGAGGCCACGCCTTGTCACCTGAGGACCTGTAAGCCTTTACAAAGCACTAGATGAGAGAACCAAGACGCCTCGGGACCCTGGCAGAATCGGGCACCCATGGCTCCCTCCGAAAGGGTCCTTTAATGACGCAACACTGAGAGTAAGTGATAAGCGTAGCCAAACAGAGCGCAAGACACCAACACACATACACACGAGAGGTGGGGGCAGACCCCGCCCCAGATGGGGGTGGTGGCTACTTCTAAGTGCACAACCACGCGTGATTTTGTCACCTTTCAAATTTTCTGCACTGACCATCTATGTCCCAAGCAGGGGGTAAAGGTGCAAGGAGCATGGTCCCCACTCAGGGGACCTGAGGCTAGCAGGGCTCAGCAGAAACAGACACCAAGAAGGGGGGCCCAGGGGACACAGGCTCTCAGGACATACGGGACACCACTGGCGGAGGGACAGCACAGCGGGGAGGGCACGGGCCTTGCTCATGGAAGACCCAAGTTTGATCCCCAGCATCCCATATGGTCCCCTGAGCCTGCCAGGAGTAATTCCTGAGTGCGGAGCCAGCAGTAACCTTAGGTTTGGGTTACACCTGGCGATGCTCAGGGGCTAATCCTGGTGCGCCCGAGGGATCATTTGGGGATCAAACCCAGGCCAGCCGTGTGCAAGGCAATCACCTGCCCACTGTCCTATTGCTCTGCTAAGCTGCCTGTGGCCCCGGTCCGCAGCAGAGGACCCACGATCTTCTAGGACGCAGTCTGGTGGGGACAGTATCTCTGCTGCTCAGGCAGGCATGGCAAGGTCCCGAGAGGCAGGGCCGACTCAGAGGGTCAGGCAAATGGTCACTCGGGTCTGGTAAGGTCAGGCCCCAGACAAGGAACTCAAGAAGGCCTCTCCTCGTGAGTAGACACACGAGACACGCGCCAGAGAAGCCTGGCAGACACGCAGGCTCGACTCAGGGCCTGGGCCTCGGCCTCTGAAACCCTGTGTCCCCGCTGGCTTTTACCCACTTCCTCTCCCTGTCCACTGCGGTGTTTGTGCCGGAGGGTGGAGTCCACTGGCTGTGAGCTGAGGCAGCCACAGCATGTGGCCAGTGAACGCGATAAACGAAGGAAATAAAAACACCCCGACAATGACACAGCAGAAGGTAGAAGACGGAAGACCCGTTTCCGGCAGCACTGGATGGGGACAGGACTGTGTCCTTGCGTTCCCGGCCCGACCCATGGCTGCAGCGCCGGGGGCTGAGGGTTTGGGGGAGGCCAGGTACCACCCACTGAGTCTCATGCCCCTGGCGACAGGCGCCTCCTGGGAGGACTGGATGACCTGCGCCTCATCTCGCCCCGACACCACCTGCCCCCAGCCCCGCTCCCCAACGCTGCTTCCGTGACTCACGAACGGATGGGGCTGCCCACCTTCCCCAGCTACAGCTTGTGGCAACATTACTTCCCAAATAAGCAACCTAGACAGAAGTGAATCCCACCTCAGATGCTTACAAACAACCCTGCTCGCTGCTCGAGCCCCAGCCCGAGAGGAGGAAAAGGATTCAGAACGGACCCCTAACACGGTCACACTGCCAGCCCATGCGCTACAGCCGCTGGGACCGCTCAGGGTTGGAGATGGGAGCCTGACATGCGCAGGGCAGGACAGGGCGGAATTCTGCTCCATGGCAGGAAGAGCACCCCAAAAATGATCTGGGAATCCCTGGCTGGACAGAGGCGCCTCCCGGGAGGACTCACCTCATCTGTCTTCCTCTCGCAGTCCACCGGCAGCAGCTTCACTGAGACCGAGAAAGGAAACAGAGGCCGTGTTAAGCACGGGTGACGGGAACGAGGTCAGGAAGGGACGGGTCTCAAAACACAGGGCAGGAAAACGAGATGGGCACGAGCGGAGGGCAGGCAGGGCCCGCTGAAGCGAGGCCCCGGAAATGGAGCAAAGCAGAGGCATGCCGGGCCCGGGGAGGACCAAGAAACTGAGGCCTGATCCCAGGCTCACAGCCACCTGCACCTGACAGTTTTCCCTGGAGTGTAAAATGGGATCTCTGGGCCTTCCCTATGCAACGGACAGGTCAGCCTGGTGAGGGTGGAGATGGACACTGCCAGCCAGGGACTGAGCCTTGGCTGAATCTGGCTATGAGCTGTGGCGGGGGTCTCAGCAGAGACACAGTGTGGCCACAGGGGGTGGTCTCTCAGGCTGGGGAGCCCCGGCTCAGGTCTGTGCATGGAATGGAACAGCAAAGACCGCCTCAGCGCCCTGCGTGCTGGTTCCGCTAGGTGTGGGGAGCTCAGGGCTGGGAACAGCACTGGCCGCACTGACGCTTTGCCGAGGACACTGGAGGCTGGGGCACTGCAGCCCACTGAGGACATGTCTGGACACTGTCTCCTGACTCCCTGCTTGAGGGAAGCCCAGCACGACCCGGAAGGGCCCGTCCTGGCAGGTGCCAGAACCCTGCCCCCGCCTCGACTGGCAAGTTTAACCTCAAGCCCTGGCGCGGCTGGGACTCCCCTTCACGGGCTCCCCGCTGCTCTGCTGTCCTGGGCCCACAGCTGGAGGTGCCAAGAGGGGCCATGTGCAGTGCCGGGGGTGACACCTCGCTGGTTAGTTCACCTAAGAGGCGCAGTGTGCAGGGATAAGCACCCCCTCTTTCCGAGTCCAGACCGCTGAGAGCCCCCTTCCCCACCGCCGAACAGCCCCAGCAGAGCAAGGCGTTGTGGAGTCGGGTCGGATTCCCCCTGGGATCGGACTCCCCCTGCGGGCAGCGAAACCCGGGGCCCTCCGCGAAACCCGGGGCCCTCCGCCGGAGTGACCGTGCAAGAGATCAAAAGGGGGCAAGGGAGGCGAGGCAGCTCTGCGAGGGGGCGTGGCGGGGCGCACCACACGCCTGCTGTCGGGCAGCGGAGCGAGCAGGAGGCGGCGCGAGGCGAGTGCACGGCGCCCCCGGCCTCTCCCTGCCCCGGGAGCTGCCCCCTTCCCCGGCGGCCCGGGACTGGACGTACTGTTGTCCTCCGCCTCCTGCGGCGCCGAGGGCTTGCCCATCTTCACCCACAGGATGCCCAGGAAGACGAGCAGCAGCCCGAGGCTGGCCCAGAGCAGCAGCCGGGACAGGCAGCGCTCCAGCCGCCGCCCTGCCTCGGGCCGGGCCCGCGCGGCGCCCGCCGCACCCCAACGCGAGGCCCGCAGGCCCGGGCGCGGCGCGGGGCCCAGGAGGAAGGCGGGCGGCCGCGCCGCGCCCGAGGACGGGGCCCACCAACGCCGGGGCCCGGCGCCCGCCACGGTCCTGTCGAGCGGCCGCGCGTCCTCGTCCTCCTCAGAGCTGCCGCGGGCCGAGGCGCGGCGTCGGGGCGGCGCGGGCCGAACGGGGAGGCGAGGCCGCGGCTCCCGGGCCACGCGGCCGCCGAGGCCCGCAGGTCGCCGCAGGGGCCCGCGCCCGCGTACGCCGAGCCCGAGGGCGGCGGGGGAGGCCCAGGGCTCGGCCCGCAGGGGAGCCCGCGGCCGGCCGGGGCGCAGCGGCGCCTCCTCCCGCAGCCGCTCGAAGCCCCGCGGCCCGGCCTCGTCCCGCAGCCGCTCGGCGCCCCGCAGCCGGGCCTCTCCCCGCAGGCGGCGCAGCTTGTTGCGGTAGACGTCCCGGTGGTGTCGGTGATGGGGCCTGGCTGGAAGCCCAGGGCCTGCAACTCCCGCCGCAGCTCCAGGTCCGACAGGCCGGCCATGGCCAGGACGCCGCCCCCCGCCCACCCCCGGCGCGCGCCGCACCTGGAACTGCTCCCGCCGGCTGCGGCGGGAGGCGGGCGGCGGGCCCGCGCCATGATGGGAAGGTCGGCAGGGGACGCCATTTTGGGAGGGTCAGGGCCTGCCTTGTCGGCCATGATGTGGAGGTCAGGCTCGAACCTCTCCCGCCCAAGACCGCCATGTTGAGAAGGTCCAATGATATTTCTTTTTTTTTTCCTTTTAACTTTTGGTTTGTTTCTTTTTTTCGTTTTCACCGTTTCACTCAATGGTGTTTCTCAAGAAACTCGTGTTTCTTTCGTTGCTTCTCCCTCTGTCTCCCTCTTTCCCACCACTTTTTTGGGAGCAAAACTAGAGGCCAGTGGAACCTGGAGGTGGAATTTTGCACATGCGCTCTAGCCAGTTGAGCTAGCTCCCTGGCCCTAGAGTGTTTTTATCTCTTTAACCCTCAGCTCCGTTCTGGGGCCCCAAGCAGGTGGTAAACGCTCTGTAGAGTCTTGTTGATTTAATGGATGAGTTTCTTCATAGTAGAAGACAAGCTACTGTTTCTCACAGTCAGGAGATGACTTCGTTTGCATTCCTGCTTGGGATGTGCAAAAGGGAGGACCCCCCCCCCCCACACACACACACATACTCTCTCTTGCCATTCAGGGTAGGGGTTCTGGAATACCAGTTCCAACTCCATCACTTCCTCCATGCGTGGCCCCTACCCAAGAAACATTTCCGGCTTGTTGGCCAGCCAAGACCTCCCTGCACAGCTGTGAGCATCCGGAAAAGGCGCTTCGTCCAGGGAGCTTAGCGCCCGGGTTATGCCTAATACAAGCCAAGCTGTGCGGCCTCCCCAGGCCCCACGGGAGCTCGGGGGCGAGGTAGCAAGTGCAACAGAACTATGGTTCACGCTCTGCTGCCTCCCTCCCGCTTTATATTCTGCCCATCCCTCATCAGCCGCTTCCCCAAGCATGTACTGCTGCCTTCTGGTTTCCCTTCCACTCCTGCCCCTCTACTCCGTCTCTTCTGCCTCCCTCCCAGCTCCCCACCTCTGGCCGCAGTGTCCCCTCCGGTGCCCCTTGGTGCGTGGGGCAAGCAGGGCCCCACCCTTGGTTTGCAGCCCCTGCCGCTTGCTGCTCCAGAGAGACCTTTGGCACTGGTCTCAGTCGTAGGAAAGTGACCTCCCGGCTTGGTCCAGCGTCTGCTGCGGGCTCCCCACCTGCCCGGCGGGCTGCTCGAGTGTGGAGAGATTTCTCCTCACCAAGTGTTGTTTTCTTTTCCCCTGCCTGTGTTTGCACGGAATGCCATGAATTTGATATAGTGATGCCTAACACATACACCACATCATAGTATTTTATTTCTTCCTGAAGCACTGCTTGCATGACAAATGAGCGGGTAACATTTGTGCGACTGTGCAGCCGTGCCCCTCAATACATAAAGAACGAGCCTTATTCTGAGCGGGCCTAAAACTGATGCTTAGACAAAGTCAGGTACAGCGTTTCACAGAGTTGCGTCTGTTTCATCACACTGGATCCCAGGGCGATTGAAAATACGTCCTGAACTGGAGCCCCCCAGCACTCCCCTGTCCTTCCGCCAGCCTGGAGCCAATCACGTGGCCCCTGAGGTCTGGGGTTCCGCCCTCCACCTTCAGCCACTACTTGGGCTTCCAGAAGTTCCTGACCTCCACCTGGTGGGTGTGGGTGGAAGAGCCTCAGCACTCAGCAGCTTAGGGGTCCTGCTGGTCAGGGGCGGCCAGCAGCACTCACGGTCTGAGGGGAGTCAGTGTGACTTCCAGCTTGCTCCCACCCTCTACCTGAGCCTCCACCCGTGAACTCATCCCAGACGCCCCTGCACACGCGTGTGAAGACTGTGCAGCTCTTTGGTGACTGGGGCCCTCTGACACCACAACTCTGACCCCATGGGGCCACCCCTCTCCCAAGCCCCTTGGGGCCTTCTCACAGCTCGGCCCCCTGTGCCCACCCTGCTGTCCTTTCGTCACTGTTCAGAGGCGAGCAGCTCAGGCTGTGACTGGCCTTCCAACGGCTAAAGAGGTCAGACACACAGCAGCATCCTGATCTACTCAGTGACCACAGGCCCACGCGGAGCGGGAGCTGGGCTGCGTTGGGGACACTCTGCTCTCCGGGAGGGCCACCTCCTTGCGGCCAGCTGAACTCTCTGTCTCGGCAGAGCCTGGTCATAACAGCCATAAATATTTTGGGGGTCCATTCTCTGCAAAGCCCCGCTCACCTACCAGGTCCTGAAAGATGCTCGCGGACCCTTGCTTGGACCACTTGAACACTCATCCTGCCTCCTGCAGCTCTTTCTGCTATTTGGGCTGAGCTGTGGCCTGCTGGGTCCTATGAGGGGGAACAGGGAAAGTGTGATGGAAGAGGTGGGGCACGTGTCCTGGGCTGACTGTCATGACCTGCCACCGCCAGGTTCCTCTCTCCCGAAGAGGGGCAGAGGTGGGCACTCCCCTTTTCATCACTGTGGATGAGTCTGGGCGCCCGAGAAATGCCAGCACATGTTGCGGGCAGCGAGGTCAACTGCTTTTCAGAATGTGCTGACAAGGACACAAAAACGCTGTCTGGCCACTCTCGCCTGGGCGGCTGCGGGAAAACGCTCCTTTAGAGCCACGGAATCCGCTCGCTCCCTGATGTCAATAACAAGTTGTGTATGAAGAGAAATGTAATGCTTCAGAGCGTTTTCTTCTGGGCTTTGTCCATGATTAGATTAGACTAAATTACAGAGTACAGATATCAGGCAATTACTCTTTGCTTTTAACTATTCAATTTCATGGCAAATCCATGGAGCTCCGTAATTATAGAATCACACCAATGTGGTTACTGAGAAAATACCTCATCATCTTCCATCGTGCGGCCCTGCACAGGTTGGCCTGGCCTCCCAGTGGCCCTGTGAGTTCCACGGGAAGGAGGGGCCCTCTGAAACAGTTCCCGGAACGGCGGGCTCCCCGGGAGAGATTCTCACTGGTTTCTCCCGGGAGCCTCGAGGAGGCTGAGCGGGCTGGAGGCTTCCTGTGCCCTGTCCGACCTGCCGCCGCACCTGTGGCTCGCTAGGCGTGCCTCTCCCGCGCTTTCCTTCTGCAGCTCGCAGCGTCTTCTCTGCCCCCATTTTCATTTCTCCAGGGCTGTGGACGTTCTGTGAGCAGTCGAGGCGGCTGCCCTGGAAACGAGGTGCTCAGTTGGAGAAAAAGAATGATCTGAGCCGGTGGTGAGAAACTGAAGAGCGGCAGGAGGAGGGAGAGAAGAAAGAAGCCCGACTTCTGAGCATCTGAGCTGGGGCGGCGCACACATGCGCGCACATGGATGCAGGCGCGGGGCTGCTGTGGCTCCTTACCGAGAGCACATCAGAGGCCTCAGGGAGAGGGTCCACGGGCGGCAGCCGGGTCCAGCCCCTGTGCCTGGACCACGTTCCCTTTGAAACCCGCAGCCGGTGGGGGCGGTCATGACTCAGACGCGCGTTTCCCCCTGCCATCTTCAATCCGCTCTAAGCCCTCAGCCTGTCCCCATGAAAGGGAAACCCCGAGCCTTTAAGGAAACCCCCAGGAGGGGTGCTGGGGGGCTCTGGCTCAGTGTGGAAGGGGGGTACATGGTCTCACGTAGAACAGAGGGTGAGGGAAGAGACAAAAATTTTGAGTTCTGGGTGGAGAGAGACGGAGTGTTTTATGCTTCTGCTTCTTGAGGTGGGTTGTGGAGAACAGAGGGGTGTGACGAGGGCTGCTGAACAGGGCGGGGGGGGGCGACCTGGGCCAAATCGCCCAGCCGCACCCCTGCAGAGCCCTGTGTCTCACTCCAAGACCACCTGCATCTTGGCAGTGTGTCCTGACCCCTGCGCTCCAGGGGTGCGAGCCTTGGGAAGTGCAGGAAGGGGGTTGGATGGGGTGACCATTCCCCACAGCATCAGAGCACCCCATGGAGGGTCTTTCAGAGGGTTGGAATCTCCTTGCCTGGTGGTCCCCTATGCCCACCCACCCCCTGTGGTTGGGGCTCCGGACCTAATTGTCAGTAAACAGTAGATGGAGACAGTGCAAGTCGGCTCCGACCCAGGTGACAAATGAACACTCATTAATGCAAAATTAAATTAGAATGAAATTTCCCGTCCAGTTTTGTTGAGAAGGCAGAGTAAGGGGCTGGCTGTGTCATTTTTCTGCAGGTGCCGGAGCGGCTGGCTGGTCACAAGGTGGTGATGATGACAGTGATTTACTCTGCGCTGAACCTGTCCCCAGGTCGCTAGGCAGATGGCGTCTCCTGGCTCCATGAGCTGAAAGGCTGGTTGGAAATTCCTTAGCCAGGGCTGGGTCCAGAGGCTGCTCAGCTCTCGGCCTGTTGTGCTTGCGTGGAAGCTAAGAATCTGTTGCAGGACACCTAAAAGCCTAGGCCTCTGCATCTGCCCTGGATTGCCTCCTGCAGGTCACTTCATAGATAGCGGGTAGTCTGAATGTGGCAGTCTTATCTGACCATGTATTCTGTACTGGCTGGTATAAATATTCTCTCATGCTACCACAATCATTGTGGGACTAGCTAGATCTTACCAGCACATTTGCCTGGCCACGTTGGATCTCTAAGTAATTAGACCAGAGAGGGAATGCTGTTTGCCTCCAAGCAAACAAGCATGGCTCCCTGATAGCTCAAAGGCAACTAAAATACAAAACTACCGTGAAGTAGACGAGACTCTTGTGAAGGCTTGGAGAAATATTTAACTGGCATTAGTATTAGTCTTTGGTACAGAGACACGCCATCTCAGAAACCCCCTTCTCTACCCTATAAAGGCAATTCCAGACAGATCTTGGCTCAAGATAGTAGGTGAGGTGCTGGGAGAAATCACCTGAGGGCATTTGATCCTTCCTGCCAGGGGAAGTTACATTTAGCTTATAGCTTCTCCCAGCTCTGCTAGGAGGTTTTGAATTAGCTCTGGGTCCTTGTAAACAACCAGATGGCCTCCTGAAGTTGCTACATTTCTATAAAGCTATTTTCCTGTTTTCATCTTTAGATAGCCCAGCCCATTCAATGGGCTGGGCTGCCAAGCCTCTCTCTCTCTCTCTCTCTCTCTCTCTCTCTCTCTCTCTCTCTCCCTCCCTCCCTCTCCCCCTCCCTCTCCCCCTCTCTCCACCTCTCTCCCCCTCTCTCCCCCTCTCTCCCCCTCTCCCCCTCTCCCTCTCGCCCTCCCTCTCCCCCTCCCTCTCCCTCCCTCTCCCTCTCTCTCCTCTCTCTCTCTCTCTCCTCTGTTGGCCTCAACACGTGGTGGCAGCCATCTTGGCCTACACCTGGCTGGGGCCTAGCTGGGAACGCCTGCTCTTGGATTGTATATTGGAACCTGTGATAGTAAAGCCCTTTTAAAACTGCATCGGATTCCTGAGTCTTCATCCATTCCCCGCCAGCTCGGAGGTAGAAGGGAACTCGCTTCCCAGCACTGTCGGGGACCCCGCGGCGCTCCCGACAAAGAACGGCCTCAGAATCGAGCACCAAGTTCCAGTTCACTCTGACTCACAGTCGTGGGTGGGGTTGGGGATGCTGGGCAGCCTCTCTGCTTCCTGACTTTTTTGGGTTTTGTTTAGGGAAGACTCTGGCAGTGCTCAGGGCTCACTCCTGGCTCTGTGCTCAGGGCTCACTCCTGGCTCTGTGCTCAGGGCTCACTCCTGGCTCTGTGCTCAGGGAGCACTCCTGACTCTGTGCTCAGGGAGCACTCCTGGCTCTGTGCTCAGGCTCACTCCTGGCCCTGTGCTCAGGGATCACTCCTGACTCTGTGCTCAGGGAGTACTCCTGGCTCTGTGCTCAGGGCTCACTCCTGGCTCTGTGCTCAGGGCTCACTCCTGGCTCTGTGCTCAGGGTCACTCCTGTTGGGGTTCAGAGGACTCCTATGGGGTGTCAGGGACCAAACCAAGGTCTGAGCTGCGTCAAGGTCAGCGCCCTACCCACTGGGCTATCCATCCTACTGCAGTTTCCTCATTTTCAAAGGAAGGGCAAATGCAAATCCTCAATTTTGAGTACTTGAATGAAACTAGACCTCCCCCAAATGCATGGCACAGGGTCAGCTCCACAGAGCTTTATTCACCCTGGAGGGCCTGACCCGAGTCTGACATTTGGAAATTAAAATATTCAATAACAGCCAGCTCAGTGGATTGCACACTTTTATTTGCTGGCAGGAAGGAAGCAGGGAGCTTGCTTCGGAGAGGGCGTCTTTTCTTCCACGTCCAGCTGGTGGGCTCTGTGGGCTATTCAGGGTCCTGCCTTGGGTGGGAGGGCGCCCCCACTCTGTGCACCTTCTCCCTAACTGGCGTCACTTAGCTGCTGGGAAGAGCAAAGGGGCTTGAAGCTCAGGGGGCTGGGCAGATCTGCTGCTGTCCAAGCCGTGCTGGGGGAGGGTCCAGGGAGGGGGCACCCCCAGCAGGCCAGGGGCAGGGCTGGATGCTGCCCTCCAGCTGGTGTCCACACTCCCCAGGGCCAGTCGCTTAACCTCTACCCCAAGCTCGCCAGTCTCTCTGCCTCTGCCTCCTCCAGGGCACCAGCGAAGTAATTAGAGGCTGTTAGATGAGACCTGAGCTGTGTGGAACTCGGGCTGACCTTGAACTAGGCAAAGCAGTAGGGGCGCTGGACTGAAGGTCAGCTTGGCCCCACCCCTGGGACTCCGGAGAATGATGATGGGCCCAGGGGCGACCTGGCGTGTGCCCTCCCTAACCCTAGCCAATGATTTGGGAGTCTGAGCTACCAAGGTGGGCCTGGAGCACTGACCCGAAGTCCCCGGCCCACCTGCTCCATCAGGCCCCCATGGAGACACCCCAGCTGGAGGAGGGGACAGCACCAGGCAGAAAAACAAACCGGCTCAGACGTGCTCCCAGAATATTAACAGCGCAGCGCCCTCCGTCCCGTTCCGGGTGGGCAGCGCTGCTGGGCTCGGCAGCCCTTCCAGGGCGGCCCGGTACTTTTCCAGCTGCCTGGAGTTCATCCGTATTCCAATTTTCACGGGAGCAGTCAGCTGTGAAATAACCCGTTAACAAGAAGGGAGGGCACTGGGAGCCCCCACAGGTGGTGCTGGGCTGCAGGGAGGCTCACCACCCCCTGCCCCCCAGGGTCCTCCGCCTTCCACACCTGCCCTAGTCTCACAGGCATGGGGAGCTGCTTGCTGGAAGTGGCTGGACCTGCTGGGGGTGAAGGGAGCAGCCGTTGGGGGAATGGGCAGCGCTGACCCCTCTTTTCACTGACCGCTTCCCTCCCTCCTCCGGCACAAAAAGTCAGGAACATTCCAAATGCTGTGCTGAGGCCCTAGATAACCCATCGATGAAGAGACTTGCCGCCCATTTAGCAAAGCAAAAACCCGAGGACGGAGCGCGTTCAGGTCACGCACTTGGGCCACTCGGCTGAGTCCTGGAGGAGAAGGACGTTTCCCTGTGGCCAGGCCAGCTCTGCTCTCTAGGGCGGGGCATGAGTCGCTTAGGGGGGAAATGCTCCTCCAGGAAAGGCTGCGGGGGGCTCACGGCGGCGCTGCCTTTGCTCCGGCCCCGGCCTGTGGTCTGGTGTCTCAGACCCACCGACAGCTTTGGGGCTCCTCGCTTCCCTGAGAACCACAAAGGAGGCCCAGGCCGGCTTCCCACCTCCCATGTTCGGGGCTCTAGAGTGTCGGGATTCTGGGCTCCCTCCTGGCCTTGCCCTGCCCACACCAAGGTCACTTCTCTTCACTTTAAAACGAGAATCAGGGACCATGAGCCAAAGGACATCAGTCAGCACTCTCTGGTCTGGCAGGCGGAAAGGGAAGGCAGCACCCGAGATGTCACTCTGCATGCCACGGGACCAGGAGAGCACCCTGGTGGCCTGGAGCCTGTGTGCACGCGCAGGACAGGACCGCTTGCCTCCACACACACACACACACACACACACACACACACACACGCACACACACACACGCAGCACACACACACACGCACATGCACACGCACGCGCACGCACATGCACACGCACACAGTGTCACTTTCTGGGCCAGGAATCTGAGCTTGCTGGTTCAGACTGTACCCTAGCCAGCAGGGTAGGGGTCAGGTGCCCACTTTCTCTAGGTCATGACCCCTCCCCTTCCTGGCCCTCTGCTGAGAAGTTTCCCAATTTAGGCCCGGCACCCATCACACGCACACCCCTGGCCCCTCCTGGCGGAAGGTTTATGGACTCATGGTGCCGACCAGTCCTTGTCCTGTCTGGGTCACTGCCCCATGCTGCTGACCAACTCTCCTGGTCCCCAAACCCACCCCTGACTTCCAGACCTTCCTCCCGGCCTGCGGCTGAACCTGCTTCCACTGAGGCAAACGCAGGTTCTGCAGCTTCGAGCTCGCCGGCCTCATCGCTGACTGTCACCAGAGTCTTGCCCTGTTGGACGCTTCAGAATCCAACCACTGCCCTGATCCCTGGAGGCTCCCTCCCTCCCTCCCTCTCTTTCTCTCTCTCTCCCTCTGTGTCTCACTCTGTCTCTGTCTCTCTCCATCTCTGTCACTCTCCCTCCCTCTCTCTCTCTCTCCCTCCCCTCCACTGCAGCAGCTCCCCCAGTTCTCCCCCCCCGCCCCCACAGTCTGCCCGGCACAGACACAGACACTTGGAACGTGTAAGCCAGACCCTGATCCTCAACCACATCCCTGGACACCCAGACGGAAATGTTCAGGGCCACAGTTCTAGAAAGCCCCGTGGTTGGCGGACACGAGGATCCTCTGCACTGTCCCAGCCCCAGCCCCGTCTGCTCACCTTGATCACCGGGTCCTCCTCTTCGTCTGTGGGGCCCTCTGGGTCCAGGGCGACTGCCTCCTCGGCCCCACGCTGCACACCCAGAGATTTCTTCTGCCCTTTGTGCTGCTCCTTCTCCTGCCGGACAGATCACAGGACTGCCCCAAACCGCCCTCGCCAACCCACGCCCCTGCCCCATGCCTCACGGCCACGGTGCCTCCCCCCCAGCCCAGGAGCCTCCGGCACAGGGTGTCTCCGGCATGGGGAGCTGCAGAATGACCCTCGACCCTTGCAGTCACCCACACAGCATCTGGGAAAGGTACTGGCCCGTTCCTGGTGGTTCAGACACTGCACCCAGGTTGCTACTGTTAATTAAGTTAAAGTGCTGAGAGTAATGACCGTGCCCGTGCGTGTGGAGCGTGGAAATGTGGTTTCTGTAGTTGGGAGCCTATAAAGAAGGTGGCGAGACAGGCGAGCTGGTGCTCACGCCGTAGGGGTGGCCGGGAGATGCGGAGTCCCTGGGAGGTAATTTATAGAGCAAGCCGGGGAGATGAGTTAAGGGGGAAAGCTTGTGCAGTTTCTTCATAAAGATCCTGGTGCTGGGTGACTAGGAGGAGGCCATGAGGCGGGCGCCCATCCAGCGCCCTCAGTGCTATCTTCTGGCTGGTGTCTGGGCTGGGCTTGACTGTGTCTCTCCTGCCCAAAGTCTGCCTGTCTCCTGCGTGGCCAGTCTTGGGGTCCTGAGCTCACAGCACCATGTTCCTTGGATTTCTCAGCCACGCCCTCGGGAGGTCCCACTCTGGGCCTGCCCTGAAACCCAGGGCCGTGATTCCAGAACAAGAAGAGGGTCTATCCGGAGAGGGGGCGGGTGCAGAGGGGCCGGAGGGCCTGTGTCTCCTTGTGTTCTGAGTCTGGCCCTGCCCAGGGGCCTGGGTGAGTTCGTGGGGCGGGTGAGGCGGCTCTGTCCGGCTTTGGGGTGGACGAGCCCGCAGCCGGCTCCTGGCTTCCACTGAGCTGCCCTGTTTGCGTCTGCGCCCCAGAGAGACGGGAGCTGCAGAGCGGGCCGGGGGAGGGAGCAACTCCAAGTAGGATCGCGGCACCACCTGGTCCCCGGGCACTGCTCCCCAGGAGCCCTACTCGCCAAAAGAGAAGGATCTTCACAAGGGACGGCAACGGCCCCTTCCTTCAGGCTCTGGACGCTTGTTCCGTCCCAGCCGCACCTACTCCCGCCAGACTCCAGGTTTGAGCCTGACTCTGCACCCTCTTCTAGACCACGCTTTCTCTCCTCTGAACCCACCATGCACCCTCAGCAGTCCTGCTAGTGGGGAGCATCTGGGTTTGTGTCTTGATACTCCCAGGGGGTAGATTTCCCAGGGAGAGTCCACACTATGGACTTGTTAATTGGACGGGCCTGCAGGAGAAGACGGTTCTTAGCGGGCCGTTGGCACCTGCTCCTGGCATTAGTTTTTTGTTTTGTTTTTGGGTCACACCTGGCGATGATCAGGGAGTCACTCCTGGCTCTGCACTCAGGAATACTCCTGGCGGTGCTCGGGGGACCATATGGGATGCCGGGGAATGAACCCAGGTTGGCCTTGTGCAAGGCAACTGCCCTCCCGCTGAGCTATCGCTCTGGTCCCACTGTGTGGCATTAGGGAAGGTCTGGGGGTCCTGGCATGGCTGGGGGCACCACTCGGGCATGGCTGGGGCTCCCCTCTGTGTCACTGCCAAAGCTGACTGGGGTGGTTGCTGCTGGGTGCTGAGCCCTCACCCACCACGGGGCGCTCTTACTTGTACCCGCTGGAGCTCGCTGTAGGTGAAGATGGGCACGAAGGCTTCCGTCTGCTGGGCCAGCATTGCAGCCATGTGCACCAGCAGCAGCGCGGCCACGGCCTTTCCGGGGGCACCATCCTGGAGCTGGACAGAGGCAGGCGCCCAGTCTTTGCTGTGTCCACGGCACTCCACCCTGCGGAGCTGCGACACTCGGCCTCTCTGGGAAGGGGACAGACTGTGGGGCTGGGCAGAAAGTGCAGGCCCCGCCCACACTCAGCCAGAAAGCCCAGACCCCCATCCCCACTCTGGCAGAGCTGACCCAGCACCCGGGAGGTCACCTGCCCCTCAATACACTCTGGGGAGTAACCAGTCTATTTGCTGACGTACATGTGGGGGTCTTCTCAGCTCAGCTGAGAGTGTAGCGGGGAGAACCAATATCTCAGAAGAAAATATCTCCTAAACCCGTGATCATGGGAGGGCAATACTGCTTCTTAGGGGGCCGGGAATGATCTAGGGGGCAGGAGTAGCCTTGGGCATAATGGGGGCCCCTATGGGTTCACTTAAAGAAGGTCGATTAAGGGGCCGAGTGAGTGTAGGGGGAGGGCACTGGCCTGCACACTGGCCAACTCAGGATGGTTCCTGGAATCCCATAGGGTCCTCCAAGCCTGTCAAGGCCATTCCTGAGTTCAGAGTCAGGAGTGAGCCCTGAGTACACACACACACACACACACACACACACACACACACACACACACACACACACACACACACACACACAGGAAGGTTGATTGATTTCCAGGAGACACTGGAAAGGGGGAGCCCCTGTGCCGGAGCTACCCCCTAGGAACATGGTAAAGGGTGGCCAGGCAAAGCTGACCTGGCTCTGTCTGAGGCCCAGACTGCAGTGCAGAGAGAAGGGCCCAGCCTCTGAGCGCAGTGGCAGGCCTGGACACTGGCCTCGAGTCAGTTAGATGCTGACCTCGCGGTAGACCTGGCACTGGCCTGGCAGGGAGCAGGGTGACTCTGGAGGGGCCAGTCCTACCCCAGCCCCCTCACTGGGGAGCCTCGGGGGCACTTCCCCCTGTCACAGCCCCCTCGGCGCTCCCCATGCTGCTGGGGACGCCTCCAGCCTGCGCAGGTGCAAGAGGCAGGCGGGAGGGCAGACCGCAGGGGGTCGCTAGGTGATCTTGGTGGGGCCCCAGGGGTCGGTCTGAGGATGAGGGTGAGGGCAGGCTGTGCGGGCGGCAGCTGGGGGACTGTCCTCTTCCCAGCACTGTCTGCTTTGCCCTTGGCACCCGGGTACACCCCGAGGGCATGTGGTCTGCAAAGGCTCTTGGTGCTGGAGCGGAGACTGGTCAGTGCCAGTTTCCTGGCAGGGAAGGCCAGCTGAGAGGTGCCTGGACCATGTACCTGTGAGCAGGGAGAGAGCCAGCAGGTGGAGGGGGCAGGGTCTCAGAGGAAGAGATCCCCTTGGGCAGGCCTGGGTCTGCAGGGTCCTGCCTGGGCTGTCCACCAATGCCACTGCAGGTCCAGCCCTTTTCCTTGGGAGAGAAGCTGCGAAGGACGTGGGCGCGTGCTGTCCCCCTGCCTCTTCCTCTGAGTGTTCTAACAAAGCCTCAGCATGCCCAATTCCCCACAGTCACCTAGCACCTATGCAGTAGGACCCTCTGCCCACCCTCTGCCTGCTGAACACCCGTGGGAGGCGCGCAGACAAGCCGCTGGCGCCCCCAGTACCCCAACTGTCAGAGGCCAGGCCAAGGCTCAGTCAGAGCCCTGGAGGATTTCCAGGGAGCAGAGGGTGACTGTTGCTGCTCTCCTCGCCCTCTCCGGCCATCCCCCTCCCGCCTGAGACCGTGGCCATCTCGGGCGCCTCCTCCTTCCTGGAGACAGAACTGCTTTCACGCTGCTGTCCACGCTGACCTCCTCTCATACAGATCAATAACAGCTTTAAACAAAATCAGGCAAAATCCGATGTTTTCTCATTTCCCACATGCATGGTCGGTCGGTCTGTGTGTGCTCCCAGAGACTCAGAGACGAGGCTTCTATTTGGGTGAGGGGCTGCCCCCTTCATCCCACCCGGGGACACTGTCCCCTGTCCCGATCCCCCAATACCCCACTGGTTCAGCCAGACTGTTCTGCTAATGTCCCTAGCAAGGAATCCAGGCCAGGGGACCTATGCCCGGCAGAGCTCTCATCTGGGGTCTGGGCTTGTACTGGGCCACCACCTCAAATAGTTTCTTTCTTTCTTTCTTTTTCTTTTTTTTTTCCTTTCTTTCTTTCTTTCTTTTTTTTTTTTTTTTTTGCTTTTTGGGTCACACCCGGCAATGCTCAGGGGTTTCTCCCTGCTCTGCACTCAGGAATTACTCCTGGCTGTGCTTGGGGGGACCATATGGGATGTCGGGGATCGAACCGGGCCGGCATGGGCCGGCCGATGCAAGGCAAACGCCCTACCCGCTGGGCTATCGCTATCACTCCGGCCCCTCAAATAGCTTCTCTTGCCAGGAACTGTGCCCCCACGCCTCCAGTGGCCTCTGCGTCAGGCCAGCCCTGCCTTTGATGGGGCCTAGAACCTGACTTCTGGCTTCGAGGGAATCAGCTCAACCCCGGGGATGCCTGGTGGTGTCACCTCAGAGCTCTGCCTGGCCAGTTTTCTGCTCATGGGCTCTTGCCCGCTGTAGAAGGCAGCTACTCACGTGCTCCTGGAGGCTGTGAGTCTCTGCAGGGCAGCGGATCTGGGGCTGGAGTCAGGGGGCCTTATATCCCTCCCTGCCCTCCCTCTGGGGCCCATTAACCTTTGGTCTAACCCTTGGGGGCTCTGGATGGGGTGCTGGGATTCTTGGAGCTCCCAGGAACAAGGGCAGGGCTTTCCTGGGATGCCTCTTACTCCAGGCAGCCGGGCTGGGGCCGGCCCCTGTCCAGATGGTGCTCTCTCTGGGGTTGGGGGCCAGCCCCAGCCAGACGGCACTCTTCCAGGATTGGGGGGCCAGCCCCGCCCAGTGGCGCTCTCCCAGGATTGGGGGCCAGTCCCGCCCAGTGGCGCCTCTCCCGACCCCCTCTGGGCTCAGCTGCGCTCCCAGGGGCCTTTGCACGAGGCTTTTCCTTCTGCCCAGCACAGGAGCCGCTGAGAGGCTCCAGGCCTGTTCTTAGCTGGCCGTGGTTGGGCCAGTGGACACAAGAGAGTGGCACCACAGAGAAGCAGGGTGCAGGGGGCAGTCCTGTGACAGCCGTGGTTAGGCGAGTGGACACAGGCCTCTGGACCCCTCCTGACACAGGAACCCAACGGCCCTCGGGCCTTGCTCTCTTCCCCAAGTGTGGCCTGGCAGCCGGGGCCTGTCGTGGCGCCCCCGGCCTGCTCCATCTTTCCCCTTGAGGCCAGTCTGCAGGGCTGCCAGCCCAGCCCAGCTCGTCCGGTCAGCTCAGAAGCTCCTGTCCGCAGAGCTCCGGGTGAGGTCAGGCCCCTGTAGGCTGCCTGGGGCTACAGAAGAGTTTCCTTTCAGAGTGTGAGATTCATCTTCCAGGGGCTGGGACTGGGGCTGGATACTGAGCTCCGCCTCCCGCTTCCCACCCCCGCCCCCGATGCCCCCTCAGAGTCCAGAGAGGCCCAGCCGTGGCCAGGGGGAGAGTGTGCGTGCCAGAGGAAGCCCCTCAGCAGCCGCCGGCTGTGGGGCCTGTTTCTCCCACGCCTAGATGGCAGGGGCGGCATCAGATCAGGGCAAGGGAAACCAACCACCTTATTTTGTTTTAGCCCGTGAACTAAGACTTATAAATTTTTTAATAATAAATCACCAATTAATATTAATTGTTATATTAAGCTATTAATAATTCAAAGCGTCGAAAGAACAGTTTTGAGTAACATGTTTATGAAATGCAAATCTTAGTGTCCGTTGTGTTTTCTGAGGACCCGGTGGTTCGTTCCTTGATGCCTCAGAGACAGTCCTCCAGGAGAAAACCCGCCTGGTTCTGCTCAGGGCTTGTTCCAGCAGTGCAGAGGGGAGAGGAGGGAGCCAGGCCTCCGGCATGCCCAGCACGCACTAGGCCCTTTTGAATTCTCACCCACGCCCCTGAAAATAGTCTCCGAACTTTATAGAAAAAACTTTTCTCAGCTGTGACCTGAGGTCTCAGTGTGTGTGAGGTGCTCGCTGTGGAGTAAGTCGCTGTCAGACACCAGACACAGCCGCCCGGAGAACCCTGCAAACATGCTGTTCATCCATCTCGCAGGGTGGGAAGGCCAAGGAGAAACCACGGGCAAGGCCGCGTAGCTATCAGCATGCTGGGCCGGGTGCAGACACAGCGTCTCGCGGATGCTGCTTGATGCATTTCCGCCCCCTGTTTATGAGCAGGCACGGCAGGCTCCAGGAGATGCTCCCAGCAGGCCTAAGCCAAACCCCGCTCCGCCTGCCAAGCTCTTCCAAAGCTGGTCTGAGCTGGCCGCTGGGACAAGTGCAGGTGGTTCCCCTGTGCTCTTTTGGTTTGGGGCGACCACAGGGTGCAGGGGAGAAGGGCTGCAGCTGGCACCAGGCCCCCTGCCAGGCCGCCAGGGGAACCCGCAGCCATCCCCGGCGCCCTTCCCCACCAGGGCTTTGAGATCAGGACCCGCCTCTGCGGGGCCTGCCTGGGCTTCCGTCCAGAGTTGTCGTCAAGACACTCAGTCTGAGAAATGATTAGGAGCTTCTGAACCTAGGCTAAGCCTGCAGAGAGCTGGGGGTGTGGCAGGAAGTGGGGGCGGGGAGATGAAGACAGTAAATAGCCCCCATCAGTGTTCTGGGCACGTTAGCATTAGCCAGATCCCCACGGCTCGGTATTTCTGAGCCAAGTGATTTGCAGAATGTGGCGCAGGGTGGAAGGCAGGAGCAAGCCAGGGAGGGGCCCCTCCGGGTCCTGCAGAGAGAGGGTCAGGTGCAGGGTCCCCGTCAGCCGCAGGGCCGCTCCCCTCGCACTCTGTTCAGGCTTGGCCTCTAAGCATCTCGTGGGCCCCCGTCTCCTGGGTGCTCTCTGCCACGGGCCCAGGGCTCTGTGTCTCATCTGTGGTCACGGCAAGTGCTTCTGAGAAGAGAGAGAGCGAGCATCCAGCTAGGGGCACTTGCCTTGCAGGCAACTGGCCTGGGTCCGATCTCCGGCTCCTGTGTGATCCCCTGAACCCACCAGCAGTGACCCCAGAGTGCAGAGCCAGGAGTAAGCCCTGAGCACAGCTATGTGTGGCCCCTCTACCCTGCAACCAAAACAAACAGCCAGGAGAGTGGCGAGACTCACAAGCCTCGTAGTGACTGCACGGCCCTGCCACAGGCATACAAATACTCAGTGAGTGTCCATTTCCCTAACGTGAAACTGGACACAAACGGAAGGAAGGCAAGGCCCAGCTGCATGCTCTTCACGGTTCCAGTGGGGCCGGCCAGGGTGCAGTGTCCGGCAGAGGGGAGGCGTTAGAGCCTCCCCAAGCCCTGCAGAGGGGAGGGCCAAACTCCGAGGGAATGACCCACCGGGGCCTGCAATAACCTTCCCCAGGGTGTTGCGACCGACCGGCTCCTTTCTCCTCTGTGACCTTGACAATGGTGGGCCGGGCGCTGCCTGAACATCTCCATTAATGGCCCGGAACAGGGAGGCGATGGCGTGTTAGTGAAATCGCAGATGATACTGAATTGGGAGTTGGTGGTCAACATGGGGCGCACCAAGACCTAACACGAGACAAGGCCTGAGGCTAGAAGCCTGGACGGGCCCGTGTGGGAGGCAGGGAGTGACCGCGACGGCCATGGGGGACCTGGCAAGTCTTGGCAGCTGAAGCCTGGCCTGTTCCAGAGGCCAAGGATGGTGGCTAGAGGCAGCCAGAGCCGAAGAGCCGAATCACGGGGCCTGACGTAAATATGAGAAACGGAAAGGTTCCAGGGCTGCTGGCCCGGACGCTGCGGAGGAGACTCACTTTGCAAAGGCTGCTGGCAGCAGAGGCCAAGGGGAGGCAGCCCAGCTTCCCAGAGCCAGGGGCGGGGCCATCCCTTCCAAGGTCTTGCCGTCCCTCCCGGCGAGAGAGGCACAGGGCTTGGCTGCAAAGAGCACGTGAGGGTGTGAAGCGGCAGGCACAAGCCCAGAGATATACTTTAGGCGAAACTGTGTCCTGACCCAGGGGACACGGGCTTTGGCACCCCTGTGGGTGCTTTTCTTTTCTTTATTTACTGAGCCTGCCCGTGTCTCATGGAGAAACCCAGAAGCACTGTGCCACGAGGCCAGGGGCAAGGAAATGGCGCTGCGGGGGGTGTGGCCTGCGTGGATGGCTGGTGTGTGAGACCCCAGCTGCTGGAATCAGCATCCCCGCATCTCGAGGCCTTTCCATGCGCACCGAGGAGCTGACAGCCCGGCCTGACAGTGAAACGTTTTCCTTCTTGTCTCCAACTCGCAACTGTTACAGCTGGGATGTCGCCCGCTGAGTGCAACAAGGCTCTGCCCATTCCCGATCGATACTCTGCACGCTGCTAATCTGCTCCTAGAAATATCTGCGTCACTGTTTGCTTCTGGGTTTCCTGTCTATTTATGGGGTATCACCCAAGCGGCTATAAAACTTGCGGGAGCTTACATAACTCCTTGCCCAGGGACGCAGGCAGTGCTCAGAGCAGGGAGGGCTGACCCGAGCTGGCCCCAGCCCCCGCTCAAGTTTCTTCCTTCTGTTCCTCCCTGAATTGAGTTTGGTGACACCAGGTCGCCTTTTGACTGAGTTTTAAGTATGTGTTTTTTATATTTTAATAGAGATGATGGATGGAGGTAAAGAGAAAGCAGATGGCGTTGGAAGTGACGAATTAATTACAAGGAACGCCTGGCCTCATAGGAGCCAGAGCATCTCCGTTCTCTCCAGCGCCATCTGAGCAGGCCACCCTGACCGACCCGACCCCGCTGCTGGGAGCAGGGGCCGGGCCAGCCTGCGGGGTCTCACCAGTGACGCAGGGAAGACTGGCCGGGGAAAGTCTGCGCTTTCATGGCGAAGCAGTAGCAAAGTCTTCAGCTGTGACTTCTGCCGTGTGCGTGGCAGCCAGCGAGGCTTTAAATGTCAGCGCAGTCTCGGGAGGTTGGGGACAGAGCTGGCTATCCAAACTTTCCCTTTTATTACCTCAGCAAACTCCAGCCATGGACTTCTCCACATCTGCTGGGCTGACAGAACTTGGATTTGGGGGGCTGCCAGCCGCTGCTAATGGGAGCAGTGGGCACTCTCGGCTCCTGCCTGCAGCCGAGGCCAGGGCTCCCCCTTTCCAGCCCTAGGGTGGCGGAGGAGCAGGTCTGTCTTCCGGGCGGTTCCGGCCAGCCCTGGGTGTTGGGAGGAGGAGGGGGGGGGGAGGCTGCTGAGATCTCCGCTCATAGCTGTGGGCTCTTCACAGACGATGTCTGCTGAGCAGTGCCCAGCAATGCCCCCTGGGCCCTCAGCCCCGGAGCCTGGCAGATCCTCCTGCACCAAACAGACAGATCCTGGAACCCCAGGTGATGGGGAGAACCCGGGGCTCTGTCACCCCACAGGAGCAGGACCCCGTAGGAGGGACTGGGAGAGAGAAATTGTTTTTGTTTGTTTGGAGCCACACCCGGCTGTGCTCAGGGCGTATTCCTGTCTCTGAGCTCAAGGATCACTGCTGGTGGGGCTCGGGGACCCTTTGGGTCGCTGGGGATCAAGCCAGGGTTGGCCGCTTGCAAGGCCAGTGCCCTCCCCACTGTGCTGTTGCTCCCACCGAGCCGTTTGCTAACAGAGCAAACCAGAGCTCCTGTCCCCTGGTCTTAAACCAGACAGGGGCCTCCCGGAGAGCTCTGAAGATGGGATGTTGGAGAGCCCCCAGCTCCCTGGCTCTATCTGTCTCAGGGTCCCCATTTCTGCTTCTTTGAAGAAGGATTTTCTTGCAAGAACCATCACTCAATGGGAAAATGCAGTCCCAAGCCTGTGGGGCTACGGTAGACGGTCCCTGAGCCCCTGCTCGGCTGGGCCATCACAGAGCCAATTCAGGCCGCACAAGGTGTGGCTGTCAGCGCTGAATTCTACCCCAAAGCAAAGCTATCCTCAGAGAAGATTTGCGGTTGTGCTTGGTAAAAAGGGAGAGGAAAAAAAAGCAAGAATTTATTTAAAACAGACACGCGTGAGCTCCCCAGGGCTGGGAGGCATAAACGGCGGGAACAGCCGCATCAAACTCAGATCCTCCAGCGGCGCGTGTGAGCTCCCCAGGGCAGGAGGCATAAACCGTGGAAAGCTCCCTCAAACTTGAATCTTCCTGCTTGGAATCTTCCTAGGGAGGAGGAGGAGGAAAGGAGCCCAGTGTTCCCATAGCCGCTCCCCACCCCTTACCTCCAAGCCACTTCAAGCCCCAGTGTGTGACCTGTAGGAGGGCTTTATTTCATGCAAAAGGGCTAACAGCGGAAAGGGCATCTCAGCAGATCACACATTCTCTGGCTTTCTTGCTTTTGCTTTTTTTTGGGGGTGGTGGTCACACCCAGTGATGCTCAGGTGTAATTTCTGGTTCTTCACTCAGGAATTACTCCTGGTGGAGCTCGGGGGACCATATGATCTATCGGGATCGAACCCAGTTGGCCCCATGCAAGGCAAACGCCCTACCCACTGGGCTATTGCTCTGGCCCCATGCTCTGGTTTCTTAAGGAGTGAAGAGCGAATCGGGCCGTTTCCACCAAGGCACAAGCCCTTTAGACACTGAAACAAAAATGGGGGACGGTGGGGAGTGGTCAGGCTCACTTTTGTGTTTATTCCACAGGCTCCTGGGGGTCCTGGCTTTTGGGTAAGGGGTTTCCCAACAATACTCCAGGCCAGCACTCAACAGGACCTATGGAGATGTTACTGGTGCCCACTCGAGCAAATCGATGAACAATGGGAAGACAAGTGATACAAGTGATACTCCAGGCCAGGGGGCCTTTCCCAACAATACGCCTGCAGTGTGAACCTGGTGGTTCAGAACAACAGCCTGGCACTGCCCACATCCGCTGGTTGCTGGGGGCTGAGCTGAGGCTGAAACTCGGGGTCCTGCACAGGTCGAGCCCCTGCAGCCGCCCCTAAGCTCTCTTCCTGGCACCTTGGAAGCCCCAACTTCTCTCACTCTCATTTCAGGGACGGCCTGCTGGGTTGTGGGGCATTAACAGGGGCCCCGGCAGGGGTAGGCAGACCATGCCCTGAGCTGATGTGAGGGCTGGGACATCACCCATAGACGGGCTGCAGTGCTGGGTGAGGCTTTGGCAGCCGGGGCCGTTGACCCACTGGACCACAGAGCCTTCCTCTCCGTCCTTTAGTCGAGGGAGGACAGGGGGGCACAAGAGCAAACTTTGCTTGTGGTGCTAGGGCAGAAAACAGAGCGATAGCTCAGCGGGGAGGGCGTTTGCCGTGCATGCAGCCTGCCTGCGTTTGATCCCCGGCATCCCATATGGTCCCCAGGCACTGCCAGGAGTAGTTCCTGAGTGTAGAACCAGGAGGAACCCCTGAGCACCGCGGGTGTGACCCAAAAAAGCAAAAAGAAAATGACTTTCCTTTGGTTTCGTCTGCTTTGGTTTGGGGCCACACCGGTGGTACTCAGGGATCACTCCTGGTGGGCTTGGGGGACCCCATGGGGTGCAGGGGATCAGCCGCCTGCAAGGCAAGTGCTCTCCCTGCTTGCTGTCTCCTGACCCCGGACTTTCCTTTTGGAAGGTCAGAGTAACCATCAGGGTGGCCCAGGGGTGTGGGGCGGGAGCAGATTTGGTCTGTACGCGGGCAGGGGGCCTTGGAGAACGCCTGCAGCTCTCAGGTGCTGACTCAGTATCTCCACTCTGCGCCGCGCCATGGCCCTCTGTCCTCTCCTGCACGCCACCGCCAGCTCCCCAGGACGGAGGACATGTTTCAGGCCAGCCGTATTGTTGGATTTTAAATGATGCCATGGCTTTTTAATTCTTGCTTTAGTGCCTTTCTGTGCAGAGCCCTGAGAATGGGTGATTACTAGGCCAGGGACCGGCTCTCTGACATTCCTTATCCCCGTCCCTCCAAGCGTCAGTGAGATGGACACGCTCTCAGGAAAGGCCCCCTCCCCCTGTGACAGCTCTGCTGCCCCTGATCCCTGCTCCCAGGGCACACCAGCACATAGTGGGTCACAGCCAAGAACACACTTGGACCAGGACAGCAGAGCGCCCCCTGCTGCTTCTCTGGGGTCACTACCCCACATCCAAGGTACTCAGTAGAGGAGCGCGGGGTGCAGGAGCCAGAAAGACTTGGAGGGGGCAGGAAGGAGGGTTCAGGGGTTAAGGCACTTGCCTGGCATGTGGCTGACCCGGGTTCAAGCTCCACATCACAATTCGTTCCCCAAGGCCCTCCAGGAGTGATCTGTGAGTGCAGAGCCAGGAGTGAGCCCGAGCACGGCCAGGTGTGCCCCCACCGTGGGAGAGGTGCCGGCTGGTGCCAGGAGCCTTCCTGGGGGCGGGCGAGGCGCTCCCGAGGCAAGAGCCAGCGGCAGGCAGCCTCCCCTCTGGCCTTGGCCCCTCGTTTTCCTGCCAAGTGCTGGTTCAGCAGCGGCCACTTTTCCCAAAAGACCCTGGCTGTGCGGTCAGATTCCCAGAGGCCCGCTCCACGCACACCTCCAAGCGGATGCTGCGGGCGATGCTCATTCAAAGACAATGAGTTGGGGGTTACGCTGCCCTTCCCTGGCCTCCCCAGTCCCGTGAGTTGGGGGGGGGTTACGCTGCCCTTCCCTGGCCTCCCCAGGCCCGTGAGTTGGGGGTTACGCTGCCCTTCCCTGGCCTCCCAAGTCCTGTGCCCTCACTTGCCGCCTGCTGCAGTGTGCTGGTTGTTTTCTCTAAATCATCTTCACACCCTCTTCACAGAGTGCATTGGGTCACTGAGTCCACGAGTCCCCACCCGCCCCATATCAATCTCCTTCCCTCCATCCCCAGAACTTAAATTTATTTGGAGCCAGTGAGTGAGTGCCCTTACTGTCTCTCTGACAACCTCACGGGTCGGGCATTTGCCTTGCACATGACTGATCTGGGTTGGATCCCGGAACCCGCCCCCATAGAGCAATCTCTGAGTACAGAAGCAGGAGTAAGCCCTGAGCACAGCCAGGTGTGGCCCAAACCGTCCCTTCCCACTTGGTGGTGACGGGGGATCAAACTCAGGGCCTCACTCCCCAACCCGCCCCTGTATTTATTTTGTTTTTATTTTTGGATCACACTTAGCAATGCTCAGGGTTACTCCTGGCAGTGCTCCAAGATCTATATGAGATGCTGGGGATTGAACGCAGGTCAGCTGCAGCAAGGCAAGTGCCCTACCTGCTGTATTCTTCCCATTCTGCCCCTGTATTTTGTCTTATTGGAGTCACACCCAGCGATGCTCAGGGATTACTCCTGACTCTACTCAGGAATTACTCCTGGTGGTGTATGGGGACCATATGGGATGTCAGGGATCAAACCCGGGTCTGTCCTGTGCCAGGCAAACTCCCCTCCCGCTGCGCTATCACTCCAGCCCCTACCCCTGTATTAGTCACTACACATCACAGGCTCACGCCCCACAGGGAAGTTGTCTGCTACATGAAGGTGGAGAGTTAAGTGCAATTAAGGGAGAGGCAAGAGATGCTCCAGCCCCTCCTGTTTAAGCTGAGCGTGGGGTGGGGAGACCAGCCCAGAGAGCAGCGGGAAGCCACAGTGTGGGGGAGAGCATGGGGGCCCTGCCTGCTGCTGCCTGAGTCTCCGTCTCAGCTGTGACGGAGCCGGGGTGGCAGGCTGCACCAGGCAGCGCCCACTTTCATCTGCTTTTCAGTTCGCTGGTTTCACATTTCCCCAGAGTGCAGGGTCTGGGCTTTATGCCCCCCTCCCCACCTTGATTTCCTCGGGTTTGTCTCTTCATTGCTTTTCTTCTAAAAAAGAAGAAAGCCAGACAAGCACCTGTCTTTTGTGCTCTCAGCTGAAATTGTGCAGCTGCTGGTGGTGAAGGAGGTGGGTGCAAAGGAAAGCATGAACGGGGAGGGATGGACAGTGACAGGTCCACTCTGAGGACGTGTTCAGGTGGGGCTTGCAGTCACCCTGATAATACCCGGAGCCTGGAACGGATCTGGATGCGTTCATCTGCCAAGAGACCAAACTTTAACATCAGCCTCAGTCCTCGCACTGCTCCAAAGGAAAAGCAGGGGGAGCCAGAGAGCCATGGGCAGCTTGGGTCAGGGGCACCTCTCCGTGGCCAGGACAGCTGTGGTAGAGACTGTAGAGGCATGAAAGAGCATGTCTGTGTTCCAGAAGGTGACAGGGGCCTCAAGGGACTTGGGAGGCAGGTGTATGCATGAGTTGGATAAAATGAAGGTAGGAGCTGGATCATGCTGTACCTGAAGGCCACTTGGGAAGATTTGCCTAGCATCCACCCTTTCCTCTCTTGGGAAGTGCAGAGTGGTCAGATTCTCACTCTTCTCTCTTAGGCTCATAGGACCAAAGACGAGAAGAGAGCAGGTCCCCTCCCCACCCCAGTGGAGGTGAGTATAGCTCCTGGTGCTCCCGTCTCCAGCCTGGTCCTCAGGCTCCTGCCAGAGGATTCCTCTGTTCTGGTTCCCAAACCTGCCCTCTCCTGTCATCAGCTCTTCTGGTGGAGCCTGTTTGTGGGGAGGTGTGCCTGGAGGCACTCGGGCTTACTCCTGGCCCTGCTCTGGCAGGATTTGGGAGACCGTATGGGATGCTGGGATTGAACCAGGTGGCCACACTCAGACAAGCTCCGTCCCCACGGGACTCTCTGTCCAGCCCCTTATTTTCTTGAGTGGCCAGAAACATGCTGACCGCAAGCTGCCGTGAAGACTTTAGGTGGGGGCCGCACAATCTAAATTTTGCTTTGGTTCTGGTTTGGCTTGGTTTGCCTTTGGAGGCTGCACCCAGAGACGTGCCGGGGGGCCAACTCTGTGCTCAGGGCCCACCCTGAGCCGTGTTGGGGATAAAACCCACCCAGGCTTCCTGAGTGCAAAGCAGTTGCTCTGCCCATTGTGCCTTCTCTTTGGATCTTGGGTTTCAATTTTGAAAGATTCGTGTGGGTGGAATGCGGTGGGTGAAGAGGGGTAGGACACGGAGGGGACAGCGGTGACAGAGGCCAAGGGTCTGAAGAGGGACTTGGGGAGGGTTTGTCAGAGCTGGTGCTAAGGATGATGGCTCCGATTCTGCATGGACCGGTGCCATGTGTCACTGCCGAGCTGGAGAAGGCAGAGGGAGGAGGACGTATGTGCTGGGCAGCCGTGATGGACAGTGCTGGGCTGGACACTTGAAGTGTGAGCTGTGATGTTAGTCATGGAGGGGCCTATCAAGGAACAGGACCTCAGCCTGGAGCCCTAGAGATAGTCAAGGGAGGCGCTTGCCTTGCCTCTGGCTGGCCTGGGTTTGGTCCCCAACATCCCCCAGTGATGGCGTGAGTCCTTCCTGAGTCCAGAGCCAGTCGTGACCCCTGAGCACCACTAGATATGACTCTCTCTCTCTCTCTCTCTCTCTCTCTCTCTCACACACACACACACACACACATGCGCAGAAAGAAAAGAAAAAGATAAGAGAAAAAGGCCCTTGAGTCCAGTGTGGGGTTCTGAAGGAGAACTGGTCAGCTGGTCAATGGTCAGAAGCTTGCCACAATTGTGTTGGTGGCAGTTAGGGTAGAAAAAGGGACCAGTATGATGGAATAGTTGGAAACGATCTCTCTGGACAGGAACTGCAAGCTGAAGGCAGGTCAGGGATGGCGTGACCGACATGATGACCCTTCAGTAGCCTACTGCAAACCATAACACCCAAAAAGGAAAGGCGGGGGGAGACAGAGAGACACAGAGAGAGACACAGAGAGAGAGAGAGAGAGAGAGAGAGAGGAGAGAGAGAGAGAGAGAGAGGGAGAGAGAGAGAGAGAGAGAGAGAGAGAGAGAGAGAGAGAGAGAGAGAGAGAGAGAGAGAGAGCGCCAGCAGGCTGTTGGAAGGTGTTGCAGGACTCCTTTAAGGGCCGCTGCATTAGCACACTAAAGGGCCTAGGTGAGGTGCAGGGGAGGGATTATCTAAGGACATTTAACACTCCCTGCTTTCCATAACAATGGGAGGAAGGCCTGAGTTGCATGGGTATAAACTAGCCGGTTTTCACTCTCCCGCGCTTCTTTGGGGGCTGCTGCTCGCTGTGAGCGGTCGCCCTGCTTGGAAGTGTTCTTCTCCTTTCCCAAAGCCGATACACGTGGTGGTCGCCATCTTGGCCTACACGTGGCTGGGGTTCTAGCCTGGAATCCTAAGCATCGGGTTTTTCCTTTTGCTGATTTGTATGCCTGAACCTGTGATAAGTAAAGTCTTTTAAAATCGCATCGAATTCCTGAGTATTCATCCATTCCTCGCGGCTTCGGAGGTAGAAGGGAACTCGCTTCCCGGCACTGTCGGGGACCCGGCGGAGCGCCCGACAGAAGGGAAACTGGGCCCCTTGTGGGAAGGTGGTGAAGGTGAAACATTGTCCTTCTGAAACCAACTGTTACTGTGTATCTCACTGTGATTCAATAAAAAAAAATAAATGAGGCTGGGATTGGCAGAGTCAGTTGGGGGGTGGGGGCGGGTTCTAGGCCTAACCCAGGAGATGTGGAAATAATCCTAACATTGCGGATAGGTGGCAGGTTCCCCTAGGGAGGCTGAGGAAAGTGGGACACTATTGGAACCCACTAGGCCACCCCCACTGGGAGGAGCTGCGGTGCAAAGAAGTGGGAGGACACCGGTGGGGGCCAGGGACAGAAGCACACGCAGTCCCCACTTCTCAGGGCCCCCAATCCCTGACGTCCAGGAGCCGGCAGGAGTCTGGAAACAGTTCCTTTCCCTCCTCTCCTCGCCTCGCCTCGCCTCCCTCCTCTCCCCTCCCCTACCCTCCCTTCTCCTCCCCTCCCTCTCCTCCCCCCCCCTCCCTCTCCTCCCCTCCCTCCTCTCCCCTCTTCTGTTCTGTCCTCCCCTCCCCTCCCCTCTTCTGTCCCCCCTCCCTCCCTCTCCTCCCCTTCCCCTCCTCCTCCTCCCCCTCTTCTCTCCTCCCCTCCCTCCCCTCTCCTCCCCTCCCCTCTCCTCTCCTCCCCTCCCCCCCTCTCCTCTCCTCCCCTCCCCCTCTTCTCTTCTCCTCCCCCCCCTCTCCTCTTCTCTTCTCCCCTCCCTCCCCTCTCCTTTCCTCTCCTCCCCTCACCTCCCCTATTCTGTCCTCCCCTCCCCTCCCTCTTCTGTCCTCCCCTCCTCCCTCCCCTCCTCTCCTCCCCTCCCTCCCTTCCCTCTCCTCTTCTCCCTCCTTCCCCTCAGCTGGTCAGAGAGCCGGCCAGCTGGGGAAGAATGCACTTTGCTCCTCCCTCCCCCTCCCTCTCCTCCCTCCCCTCCCTCTCCTCCCCTCCCTCCCCGCCCCTCCTCTCTTCTCGGCTTTTATTTTTTTTTTGCTTTTTTTGGTCACACCCAGCAATGCTCAGGGGTTACTCCTAGCTCTGCACTCAGGAATTACTCCTGGTGGTGCTCGGGGACCATATGGGATGCGGGGATCTGCGTGCAAGGCAAACGCCCCTACCCACTGTGCTATCGCTCTGGCCCCTGGAAATGCCGTTCCTGGGGTCACTGCAGAGCCCCCTAGAGAGGGGCAGCCTGGGCCACGCTGCTGCTTCTGGCGGTCACAGTGACGCGCACTCTCCAGGGGTGTGGTGGGTGCCCTTTTGAGTTTGAGGTCTGGGGGAGAGGGTTGAGATCTCGCGACCCCTGCGGAGAGGCTGGGACTCTGCCCTGGCACTGGTCAGCCCCCCACCACAGTCTTGGCACAGATCCTTAGAAGGCGCCTCCTCGGTCTCCCCAGCCTGCTTCAGGGGAGCCCTGATTAGGAGCCGTGGACAATGATGACAGCCAGGGCTGGATCCGGGAAGGACCCTAGTTACTGCTTGGACAGGCAGAGAGGTAGCGTCAATCACTCACAGCCCCAGTGGGCACCTGCCAAGAGAGGTGAGGAGATTTTACCCCAAGCAGCTTGGCCATCGGGTCACCACTGGGTGAAGACCAAGGAGAGGAGGAGGGGGACAGAGGAGAAGAGGAGAAGGGAGGGGGGAAGAGCAGGAGGAGGGAGGGGGAGGAGCAGGATGGGGAGGAAGAGGGAGGGGCAGGGAGGGGAGCAGGAAATGGGAAGAGAGGGGAGGAAGGGAGAGGGAGTGGGGGAGGAGGGGAAGAGGGGAGGAGGAAGGTGCGGTCTTTCCCCAGCTGGCCAGCTCTCTGACCAGCTGCAGCCTCTCAGCCCCCTTTTGCTTCCTGGACAGGCCCCAGCCCGAATCTGCTGCACCCACACCCCTGTGCGCGGTCACCACCGTCTCTCCTGCAAACTGGCTCTAGGCTCCCGCGGCAGATTCTTGGCCCCCAGACACGTGGCTCTCCCGGAGGCTACCCGGACTCTGCGGGTGTCCCTCAGCCGTGCCCAGCTGGGAAACCAAAAGGCCATCTGGTGCTGAAGCCTGCAGGGAGAGGTCAGTAGCTGCTCATTGGTACTGGACTAGGGTGCCCTCATGGGTTGTCTAACGCCCCCCCCCAATAAACACAATAAAACTTGAACCTGCTACATGGGTCCTGGGCATTCTTGTGGGAGTCTTTGACTATGACGGAGAGCCCAGCTCAGGCCTGCAGCCTCTGCTGGAGACAGAGGACAGAGACTGAGGGAGGGAGCCGGAGAGGGAGAGAAGACATTGAGAGAGAGCAATTGAGGGGCAGGGTGAAATGGAGAGAGGAGAGAAAAGGGAGCTGAAGAGAGAGGAAGAGGAGAGAGGAAGAGTGAGCAAAAGAGAGAGAGAAGGCAGATGGAGAGAGGAAGACAGAGGAGAGAGGGAGAGAGGGAGAGAGCAAAGGAGAGAGGGAGGGAGGGGGGACACTCACTGCCCCCCAAATCACCCCCTTCTCTCAGCTCATCAGCTCCAGGCAGGAGCAGGAGTTTGCGTCACTGTCACACCTGTGCACGCACACACATGCACGCACACACATGCACACACACACATGCCACTCAAGATATATATATATACATACACAACACATGTACACAATACACATGCACACACATACACACATATACATGCATACACATACACATGCACACACATACACATACACATACACACATACATACACATACATATGCACACATATGCAGCCTCTCAGCCCCTTTGCTTCCTGGGGTACTGGATGCACACATACACATGCACACACATATACACATACACATGCACACACATACACATACACATACACACACATACACATGACACACATATACACACATACACATGCACACACACATACATGCACACATATACATACACATACACATACACACATACATATACATACACATGCACACATACATACACATACACATATACACACATACACATGCACACATATACACACATACACATACACACATACACATGTGCACACACACATACACATGCAACACATACATATACACACATGCACACATACATGCACACACATGCACACATGCTTGCATACACACATGCATGCACACACATACACATGTGCACACACACCTACACGTGCACATGCACACACATGCACAAGCACACACATGCACGTGCACACATGTGCGCGCTGCATTATTTTCCCAGAACAAAGCGCTCTCTCCAGGGCTGACCAGAGGGATCTGCCGCCATCAGCGTTGGTGTGGGGGTTTGTTCCCACCGTGGCCCTGAGGTGTAGGAATATCGGGCTCTGCTGGTGAGATCCCTTGGCTTGAATGGGGGAGGGAGGGGGTTCGTGGGTCCCGGAGGGCGTACTGTGAGCAGTATGCAGACAACGGTGGGGAAGAGGCTCACCGGCAGGTGGAGGGCTGGTAGATGGGCCGGGGCAGGGCTGAGGAGGCTGGCCGGACGCTCCTTCCAGGACTACAGACTGGGGATGGGGAGGGCAGTGGTTTCTGACAGGCCAGTGACATCCTGGGAGCTGGCGAAGCCCAGGTATAGGACGGCACACAGCAAAGAAAATCAGTGGAGTCTGGGTTCTAGCCGGAGCAACAAGCAGCCAAAGAACTTGGGAGCCAGCACATGGGGTGTGTGTGTGGGGGTGAGGGACAGCGCCTAGGAGCAAGCTGGGAGGCCGGGCTGGGGTGCACCCACAAGCTCACACCCCTGACCTACAGGAGGGGGATTTCCATGAGCAGAGAGCCAGGTTCCACCCTTAGAGCCCAGGGGAACTGTTTTCCTGCAGGTGGGGGCTCAGGAGTGGACTCCTGGGGCGTTTGTAGCCTCACACACCTGGCCAGAAGCAGGCGGCGTTGGGACTGAGCCCAGAACCCAAGCACACTCACAGCTGCCTGGCGTGGGAAGGGCACTGGGCCGAGGTTCAGTGCGAGAGACCTGGGGCTGTCCGCTCACCACACTGTGCCACGCAGTCTTGTGTCCACTGGGAACGGGGGCAGAGAGGCTGTCCCGTGCCCTTCTGTCCACTGGGAACGGGGGCAGAGAGGCTGTCCGTGCCCGTGGCAACTTGGCCCAGCCGAGTCCTGCTCAAGCAAGACTCCTGACAGTCTGCAGTGTGGAGGGAGGCAGGAAGGGCCGGGGAGCTTTTCTCTGCTCAGGAGGCCCAGGGGGACACGCCATAGGCTTGTGCCCAACTCTGGCTCTACACTCAGGAATTACTCCTGGCGGTGCTCAAGGGACCATATGGGATGCTCTGGATCTGGGACCCAGAGTGGCGGGAAACAGTCTGTTACTCGGTGCCCAGGCTGGAGCCATGATACAGATTGAGGGGGAGCCGTGAAGGGTGGAGAGAGCCCATGGGATGACATGCCAGGGGGTGTGTGCGTGTGTGCGCGTGTGCGTGAACGCATGTGTGTCTGTGCCTGTGTGTGTGTATATGTGTGTCTGTGTGTCTGTGTGTGTCTATGTATCCATGTATGTGTGTGTGTGTCTGTGCCTCTGTGTGTGTGTATATGTGTGTGTCTGTGTGTCTGTGTGTCTGTGTGTGTCTATGTATCCGTGTATGTGTGTGTGTGCGTGTGTCCTGTGTATGTATATGTGTGTGTCTGTGTGTCTGTGTGTGTCTATGTATCCGTATGTGTATGTGTGTGTGTATATGTGTGTGTCTGTGTGTCTGTGTGTTTGTGTGCCTGTGTGTGTCTATGTATCCATGTATGTGTATGTGTGTGTGTCTGTGCCTGTGTGTGTATATGTGTGTGTCTGTGTGTGTCTATGTATCCATGTATGTGTATGTGTGTCTGTGCCTCTGTGTGTGTGTGTCTGTGTGTCTGTGTGTATCTATGTATCCGTGTATGTGTATGTGTGTGTGTGTGTGTGTGTGTGTGTGCGTGTGTGTGCAGTGACCTCTCTCTGCAGCTTGTTAACCAGGAATCTGGGTCTCAGGGGTAGCAAAGAATGGGGAGGGGGTGGGGGAGAACTTGGAGGGGGCCAAGTGCAGCGTCAGGGCCAGGCTGTTGCTTAACTGTCGTGATGCACTCGCAATTCCCGGGGACATTTTTTGTTGGGATTTCTTTTTCAAAGGTGCCTCTCCCAGTCATTATTTCATTTTCCCCGCAAAATGAAGAGGCAGATGTTTGCCAGCGGAGGTGGGCAGAATCTCCGTCCTCAGAGACAAGGACAAGAGGAGAGCTGGCCTGCCCTGCCCAGGGCTGCCCCTCACGCCGCGCCCCTGCCCCTCCCTTCACACTCACCCCTGCCCCAGCCCCAACCCTGCTCTCTTCTCTTTACGCTTTAGCCCTGCCCTGTCCATCACGCTTCACTTGACACCCCCCTTCACCCATGCCCCCGCCTTTCGCTTCTGACCTTCTGCCTCTCACACCCCACCTCCTCACACCCAACCCTGCCCCAGCCCCCCACGCTTCCCCCTTCCTCACACCCGGGCTCCCCTCCCTCACGTCCCTTTCTCGTGGCGTCCCCAGACGGAGGCTGCCGCCTTCTTCCTCTGTCCTGACTCCTGAGGCCTCCCTGCTCCCCGCAGGCTCCTGCACCGCCCTTTTGGCTCTCCCTATTTCTTTTCTGTGTCCCCACCAGTCCCCTCCCTCACCCCTCACCCCTTCCTTCTCTCCTGCTCGCTCCCTCTTTGGCAGAGGGACAGAGAGGCCAGGACAGGGCCCACCCAAAGCCATGTGGCTTTCTCTGCGGTGGCACTAGATGCTGGGTGCCCTGTGGGCTCTGTCCTGGTGCGGATGGCAGGGTGACGGTCCCTTCGGCTGTGTGTCTGTGCCCTGTTTCTGCCCGAAT
Source organism: Cryptotis parvus (assembly GCA_021461705.1). Lineage (NCBI taxonomy): Eukaryota > Metazoa > Chordata > Mammalia > Eulipotyphla > Soricidae > Cryptotis > Cryptotis parvus. The sequence continues at coordinate 209,175 of JAJIBD010002763.1, forward strand.
CCCTCACAGTGCAAGGGTGTCCCGGAGCAGGGACCGGACAGAAGTGCCAGTTCGGGGCAGCGCAGGCCTCTGAGCCTCACAGGTCACTCCGAAACTGCCCAGGGATCCCTGCAGGACTCGTGTGGCCCCTGGCAGGGGTTAGGGGGCTCCAGACCAGGGGCCTTGACCCAGGAGGGGGACCTGAAGCTTCCAGCCACCCCAGGGAGCACGGCAGGACTCTGGGAGGAGGCGGTAGGCCAGGCCCTGCTCTGCGGTGCTCCCAGCTGAGACGGGGGTGGGGGCCCGACTCGGAGCACCCCCAGAGATGGCTGCTGTTTGCCCCTATAGCTTCTGGCCAGTAAGAAGCAGGGCCAGCGCCGGGTGACTGCGGTGCAGGAGAGGGCTTCATCAGGCCTCGGTAGGTCAGATAAAGTGACGGAAATGGAGCCCCCCAGATGACCCGATTCTGGCCCTCACGCCACCCTCCTCTCTCCCCACAGATAACGAGCGGAGACGGCTCTGCACTGCCCACAGAAGATGAAGCGGCTGCGTCCACTCCTTGGCTGGCTCCCCTGGCCAGTGGGCACAGCCACTTGGCTCAGTGAAGGCTGTGAAATGAGGCTCTGGGACTCAGGTAGACAGCAGGTAGCTCTTGCCTGCCGCCTTGGAGCACTCACTCTTACCGGCTGCACCAGGAGCCCGGCCAGAGGCCTCGTGGACGAGCACCTGCGGCCAGAGGGACCTGAGAGCAGTTCCAGCAGCCGTGGTCAAGGGCCAGGGCAATGCCTCGTGGAGCCCACGGGCCTTTCCTGTGCCTGGCCGGGCTGCAGGCTCCTGAGAAGGACAGTTTCCAGGCTTGGAGGAAGAGCGTTATAGCCGAGCTACCCAGGTCGGTCTGCCAGCTGCCCTAACGATAGCCCAACGCAAGGCCCTACAGCTCTGCCCACAGGGAACACCAGTTAAACAGGCCTCAGGAGTCAACTGAGCCTGGGCTCCCTTCGCTCTGTTCCGGGATCCCCCCCCTCCCCCCTCCCCGCCCCTCGCTCCCTTGCAGCCGCTCTCCCACCAAAATTCAAGTACTACCCCAGCCTTCTTGCTCCTCTGCTGGTGCCCCAGTCACCGAGGTGATGCCCGAGTGCTTTCCAGAGGCTCTGTGCCCACCCTCCTGCCCTCTCTCCGAGCTTTCGGCTTCAGCCCCGTGTAAGCCCCCTGGTTCACTGCTACGGTGGGTCCTTTGCTCCCTTGCTTGCAAACCTCCCTGCGTTCACGGGGTCTCCCATGAAGCTTCCCACAGCGGGGGTTCTGGACGGGCAGCAGGCCATGGTCTACTCTGGGCACCTGCTCCTCCCCTCTAACTCCCAGCCAGGGCTGAGCTCAGGACCCCGGTGGAGGGAGGGCTGGATCTGAGCTGGCCTGGTGCTTTTCCAGATCCTTCCTGGAAAAGCTTCTGGAAACCTTCCTGCAACTTCACCTTCACTTGAAGGCTGTGGATGAGGTTCTGGGACTCAGGTAGGGTCAGCAAACTTCCTCCTGCCACCTCCCCTTGGGGCCCTGATGGCCAGCCGGAGGCTCTTGGACCAAGCCCCAGTAGCCCCCTTCATCCTCCTGGGATCTCCCTCAGGGCCCCCTCCTGTGGGCTGGCTTCTGGGGTCGCTTGCTGACATGCCCCCAGGCTGTTGGACTCAGCGCTTCAGCTCTTCCTGCCACCCGGGGTTCGCGTCCAGCCTGGGTCTCCCACAGCAGGTCCCGGAAGTCCTGGCCAGGGAGCCTAACTCCGGGGGCTCCTGGGGCCAGTGGCTCAGCGAGGTCCACGACGGGCTCCAGCATCTCTTGCTCAGCACCGCTTCTCCCTGCGGCTCCTCCTGTAGCCCCCGGGCCTCTCCACCTGCCCCCGTGGCAGCCGCAGTAACGTCCGCTTGGTCCCAGCAGCCCCAGCCCGGGTCTCTAAAAAATAAATTCAGTTTGGCTCCAACCCTGGTTCTGCTCTTCACGGCAGCAGGAGCTCTGAGGGAAGCAGGACTTAATCCTGGAGTTATGCCTGCAAAGCCGCCCAGAAAGGAGCCCGGTCAGCTCTAGAGCCCTGCCCCGGGGAGGAGGGAACGCTTCAGAGATGACGGAACCATCTGGAGCGCAAGACTCCATTTACAAAGTGACCAACAGATGTCTGGAGAGAGAGACAGAGACAGAGACAGACACACAGAGAGACAGAGAAAGACAGAGAGGTAGAGAGACACAGGGAGACACACAGAGACAGAGGGAGAGAGAGAGGGAAAGAGAGAGAGAGAGAGAGAGAGAGAGAGAGAGAGAGAGAGAGAGAGAGAGAGAGAGAGAGAGCACTCAGGCTGGAGCACATGCTTTGCATGCGAGAGGCCTGGGTTCATTCCCCAGTTACCACATGGTCCCCTGAGTGACCCCTGGGCTCAGAGCCTGGACTCAACCCTCAGAGGGTGACCCCCAAACAAGACAAAACCTAAAACCAAAGAGAACAAAGTGATGACTATTTCTGCTTGCAAGGCCCCGTGCAGCTGGCTGAGGGGGCGAGGGGAACATGGCTTGTGAATGTGTCCCACGGTCAGAGGTGGGAGAACGTGGAGAGAAAGTGTGTCTGAGTGTGAGCCAGCCTGGTCTCGGGCAGCCCCTCTGGGGCTCACAGCCCGGGAAGCCTGGCTTTCGGCTGTCTGTGAGGAAGGGGACTCTTCAGAGATGACGGAACCTGCCCACCAGGGGCAGGTGGTGGCAACGGGGCTGGGGCGTGTGGGGGAGTGGGTCCTATCATCAGGGAACAACCCACCTCCCACGGGGCCTGTGAACAAGCCGCACTAGCTCTCCGCCTGTCTTGTCAGTCCAGAGCCAGGGGACACCCCTCACCCGTGGCCGCTGTGCAACACCCACAGGCTGCCTGGCTGATTATTCAGCCGCCTGAAGGCCCATGAAGGCCCATGTCTGCCCCAGGATGGAGGGAACTGGGGGAGCCTCAGCCCCTGTCCCTGGGAGGGAAAGACTCCTGAGCTGGACGCTGGCCCTTGTGTCCAGAGGGAGCTGGGCTGAGTTGGGGGAAGGGCCCAGGGACCCCGAGACACCCTGAAGCTGCAGAGCAAGGGACCGGAGTGTCCGCCTGTCCCCAGACTATAGCCCCCGCCCTCATTCCTTCACCGGGGAGGCTGGCGCCCAGGGATCCCCTCGTCCTGGGGAGTGTTCCTTTGTGCAGGGTTGCCCCGATTCCTAGGGGCAGCCCACACTGAGCCACTGGTAAACGCACAGCCTAAAAGAGGGTCCCCTCGCCGGCTGGGGCAGCACGGAATCTGCTCTGCGCCCCCAGCCCCGGAATCTGCTCTGTCACCCCTCCCTGCACTGCTCTGCCCCCCAGCCCTGCACTGCTCTGCCCCGCCAGCCCTGCACTGCTCTGCCCCCCAGCCCTGCACTGCTCTGCCCCCAGCCCTGCACTGCTCTGCCCCCCCAGCCCTGCACTGCTCTGCCCCCAGCCCTGCGCTGCTCTGCCCCCCCCAGCCCTGCACTGCTCTGCCCCCAGCCCTGCACTGCTCTGCCCCCAGCCCTGCACTGCTCTGCCCCCCAGCCCTGCACTGCTCTGCCCCCACAGCCCTGCACTGCTCTGCCCCCCCCAGCCCTGCACTGCTCTGCCCCCCCCAGCCCTGCACTGCTCTGCCCCCCAGCCCTGCACTGCTCTGCCCCCCAGCCCTGCACTGCTCTGCCACGCCAGCCCTTCTAAAGCCTGAAACAAAAACCAAAGTAAGGGGGCGGAGCAATAGCATAACAGGGAGGCGTTTGCCGTGCACACGGCCGACCTGGGTTCGATCCCGGCATCCCACATGGTCCCCAAGCACCACCAGGAGTAATTCCTGAGTGCAGAGCCAGGAGTAACCCTGAGCATTGCTGGGTGTGACCCAAAAAAGAAAAACAGGTGCTCTGGGCCCCGGTTGGGACCCCATGATGACCGCAGCCCTTCTTCCCCTGGCAGCTGCGAGTGGGTGGCACCCAGGTTCTATTCCCGGGACACTGGGCACCAACACCACATGCTGGAGTCTGGCTCTCACTGTGGCTAGAACCTTCATAGCAAGAGGGGGAAGGCTCAGATTACCCCTGAGAAGCTTTATTAGCCTATGGGGACTCTGGAAGTTATTGGGGCTGGGGTCTGTGCCCTTCAGATCAACCTCGCTCCCTGCCCACACTCTTGCAGAGGAGCAGTCACGGGAATGGATGGTGCATGTGAACCTGGAAAGGAGCAGAAATGCCGATTCACGTGTGTGTGTGTGTGTGTGTGTGTGAGCAGAGATGCTGATTCACATGTATGAGTGTGCATGGAGTGTGTGTGAGCAGACAGCCTGCGTGATTCCCCTCTGACCTCTGTCTGTGCGGGGACACGCACCACGTGTCATCTCTGTCCGTGCGGGCACACTCGCCCCATGGCATCTCTCTCCTGACCTGCTTCCTGCCGCCCTCCACTCTACCTGCCACCAGCTCCTTCCATCTCTGTCCCCACGAGGCCTTCTGAGGGCAGGGCGGTTCTCCTCCATGAGACTGGGAGCTTCTGAAACATGGACACTGACTCTCTCATCAGGCCACGGTCTGTGCAGAGACGGGGCCTGGATGCCCAAAATTCTGTCTTGTAGGCGTCCATCAGCCCCCACTGACAATGCTGAGAATGGAGGAGCTGGCCACTGTACTCCCGATGCGCCCAGCCCCGTCCCCTTCCCAGATGGCAGGCTAGGGTGGGGGTGTCTGAAGGAGGGGTTGTCTGGGTACCCCAAGACCGCTTTCTAGCCTTGGCTCCAGCTTTCTAGCCTGGGGGGCTTCTGCTTTTCACTGCGGCTGCCTCATCTGTCGCTGTGAGGGCAATGACCAGTGGCCTCGGGGTTCCTCCAGTTTTGCCCCATGTCTGCAGCTCAGCTTAGTCCCGTCTCCAAGTCCTTTGTGCCCTGTCGTTCTCCTGGACCCCGGCCTGCTTGCACGTCTCCACTCTGAGCTTTTTGGCTGACCTGGCTGCAGGCAGCAGTTTCTTCCACAGACACGCAGATTGGACGCGGAGGGTCAGCGGGCGACGTGTCCTGGGCTATTATACCGAGTGAGCTGACAAAAAGCCATCAGAAGATGTATCGTTTAACGGGAGATTAAAAAGTGGTGAGAGCGGCCAGGGTTCTGACCCTGAGTTTTTAATTTAATTTCTTGGGCCGCTCAAATCATAACATACAAAACTGATAAAAGTAGCTGGTGTTTGCTCGAGGGTTTTTATCATGAATTGATTTGGCTGAAGTTTTCTCATAAGCCTCTTAAGCCTTTCTGGATGTTTCTAGACTGCACGAGAAGAGGACACGCAAGTGCTGTGGGCAGGCGGGAGTTTCCCCACACGCGGCAGACCTGGGTCCTGAGCAGAGGAGCCCCCTCGGGCTGCGGTGTCGGGGCCAGAGCCTTATGTCGTCCACTTGGACTTGCTGAGCCCGCTCCCAGGGACGCAGAAGCCCAGCCGTCAGGGGGCAGGAGGGCCCATGTCTGGCCAGGCCTCACCCCTGGCATTCCATGGAGGCCAAAGCCCCTGCCTGGCCCCCCAGTCCCCTGACAGACCCCTCACTTCCTGGGTCCCTCCTACCCTCTCCTCCACGGGGACCTTCTCCTGACGGATTCTGCCTGACCAACTGACATCATCCCAGGCTCGGATGAATGGAAACCTGCAGGGACGGGAGGCATTGGTGGGAGCCTTGCACTGTAAGACTGAAAACGGCTACAGCTGTTTATTTCCAATCCTAGATAGCAAACCAGGGCCTGCTGTAGATTTGAACGTGTTGTGGCCAACCCTACATCAGTCAGATCCCACTGACTGGCACTGGGGTCACTCCCTGGAATCCATGTAGGCCAGAAGGGAGCTTCTGCCAGGATGGAGGGTCCCAACGAGTGAGGCGTGTCTGGGTGGCGTCACTGCCCACTGCCCTCTCCACTCTCACTGCGCTCCACCTATTCCACACACACACGTTTCTTGGCCTCGGACTGCTGGTCTCTTCGAGGAAGGAGCACAGATCTCCCGCCTCCAGAACCAGGAGGGAGTTGATTCCAGGCCCAGTCAAGGAAATCCCGGGAAGAGCTCTGATTGGACAACTCACGGCCAGCAGCTCCCCTTGGCCTCCAGAGCCCCTGGGGGTAGTTCTGTGAGAGCAGAGTCCTGTTAATTCCCAAAGCATGGGAGAGGATGGGCTTCCCTCCAAATTGAAAGTACTTTTAATCTAGAGATGAAAATTCAAGACACTCGTTAAACCACTGCTTGCTTCTGGGTGTAGTGCAAGAGGAATTTCAAGGGGCAAACACTGCCTCAGAGTCTTTGGACAGAGAGCAGGAGGGGGGACGGGCCTCTCAAGGCACAGGAGGGGGTCCACAAGAGACTGTCCCTGCCCCTCTCTGCACTGTCCACGCTGCAAACAGCTCTGCAGTGGATGCAGTGGCTGTGGATGGGGGAGGGGCGAGCTGCAGGAAAGCACCCAGCGAAGGTACACTGGGCTGTGGCGCCAAGGGACCTGCTTTACTCTTGCTCCAGCAAACAAGCGAGCAACAGCGTTCTATGCGGGGAAAGCGTTGTCCATTAGCACTGCGTTTCCCAGCCAGATGAAAGAAAAATAAGTGTGGGATAGTCAGAAATGGAAATCTTGACAGCAGTTAAAATGAATTACATGTGCTCAAGATGGATTAAATGCATAACATATTGTTGGCTGGGAAAAAGAACAGTTGCAGGGAATCTCCTATTTATTATAATGTAAAACATTTACAAATATTATGTATTATTCACGGATACATAGAAAGGTAGTAAATGTTTTAAACCACTAAAGGGAACAGTGCCAATATCCAGCCTTGTTGCCCCCTTGAGAGGAAAGGACAGCGGGGCCAGAGAGACACTCACTTCCAACCATGTGTCCTGCTTTCTTTCTTTCCAAGGGGTCTAAAAGCAAAGTAAAAAATAAAGTGGGACTCATTCTTTTTATATATGTGCTAATGTGTATATGAAAACATATAAGGGCATCTGGACGTATTCCTTTTGTGCACAGGAATATTTTTTCCTGACCTGCTTTTACCTAACACTCTATAATGAGCACAAAAGCTTGATTTCCGGTGCCTGTATGATTTTCAGTGGCTGTGTAATAGCCCCTTCAGCTGCCCGTGAGTTCCGACTCTGTGTCCTGGGGTTACAGATACAGGTTGTTTCTGTATTTTCATACTGCAGTGACTCTCCTTACACAGAAAATTTCCTGAGGGCAGAAAACTGGCATTACTGGGTCAAAGATATGAGCTATTTTTATGACTCCTGGTAATTACTGGGTGAGAGTGTACTTCAGAACTCTTTGGGTAGCAAGTGACAGAAAACCAGTTCAAACTGGCTTATGTAAGAAGGGACACGCTTTGGCTTCTGCCGCTGAAAAGGCCGAGGGAGGGAGAGGGGAGGGCCTTTGCCATGGGCTCCCGGGAAGGAGAGGCTGCCTGCCATGGGTGCCGTTAAGGAGTCAGGAGAGGAGACAAGATTTCCAAGGGTCCTCAGGGCTCTGTTTGACCTTTCTGGGCCCCCCTCCGCCCACCAACCACACACACAGGACCCCCGTCCATTTTGCCTCTCTCTCTCTCTCTCTCTCTCTCTCTCTCTCTCTCTCTCTCTCTCTGAATCAATTCCTGGCACCCAGCCTTCTCCACCTGGCACAAGACGCTGTTCAGAACTCTGGGCACTCACGGCTGTATTAGTTTTCAAGCTACTGCAACAAATTACAACAAATGTGGGTGTTTTCAAGCAACAGAAATGTATGCCTTTCCATTCTGTGCGCTGAAATGTGGGCGTGGGCAGGACTTTCTCCCCGTGGAGGCCCCAGGGAGGAATCCATTCTCATTTTCGCAGCTCCGGTGACTGTCAGGCCTTCCCTTGGCTCACGGCTATATGGCTGTTTTCACATCACCTTCTCCTGTGTGGCTGATCTCTCCTACAAGCAATTTGTGATGGTATTTAGGACCCACATGGATCTACCAGGATAAACTTTTCTCTCGGGATCCTGAATCTTCTGGCATTTGTGCTTGTTCTCTCACATTCAGGCACTGGGAAGTGAACGTGGCTTTGGGAAGGAGGCCTTTTTCATTCTATCCTTATACCCCAGAATGCTAACTCAGGGCAAAGTCCCAGGGGAGGGATCTGATTGGTCAGCTGGAATCACATGACAATCCCTGGGCTAGATCACAGATGGTTTATAGCCAGTCTAAGTCCCTGCCCTTGTATGTAGCTGGAGAGTGGGGCCAGCTCGTGACACATGGACGATTGTCACTAGGGGGTGGACCCATACTGGGTGTTGTCACTAGTGTGGAGGTGTGGAGGAAAGGCATTCCACAGAGAACAGAAGGCTGGGGAGGTCAAGACACGATGAGGTGGTGTGTGGGGGGCCGCAGGGGAGATGAGAGCCTAGAAAGAGCCCACATGAGCAAGGCGCCAGAGTGATTGGAAACAGCTGACGCTGCTTGTCCGGTCGTGCCGGTGTGACCCATTCATGATCCTTTGTTTCTTCCAGCCATGCACCGACAGAAATGTGGGCAGTCATTATCCCCAGTGTACAGGGGAGGAAACGGAGGCACAGGACTATTAAGCAACTTCTCAAATTCTCATAGCTGAAAAAAGCATAAAGCAGGATCAGAAGCACAGAGTTAGGGACCAGGGCGATAGCACAGTGGGTAGGGCATTTGCCTTGCTCTAAGTTGACCTGGGTTTGATCCCAGCATCCCATATGGTCCTCCTGAGGAGTCAGGAGTAATTACTGAGTTCAGAGCCAGGAGCAACCCCTGAGCATGGGCAGGTGCTGCCCAAAAAAGCAAAAAAAAACAAAAGAAGTACAGTTAGGTGCTCTCTTCTTCCTCCTCCCTCCTCCTCTCTCTCTCTCTTCCTCTCTCTCTTCCTCCTCTTCCTCCTCCTCTCCCTCCTCCTCCTCCTCCTCTTCCTCCTCTTCTCTCCTCCTCTCCTCTCCCTCCTCCTCCTCCTCTTCCTCCTCCTCTTTCTCCTCATGCTTCCTCCTCCTCCTCCTCGCATTTCTTCCTTCTCCTCCTCCTCCTCCTCCTCCTCCTTTTCTTCTTCCTCCTCCTCCTTCTTTTTGAGGGGCGCTGAAGTGGTTTATTTCAGGAAAAGAGAAGAAAGAAAAAGACCCTCCCAGTGCAGGATATGGGGCCTCAGAGGGACCGCCTGGTTTGTGTTCTTAACTACCATTCTAAAGCACATAGCACCAACTTGGCAAGCAAGACGGTACAGGGCAACCCTGAAAAAGCCTGCTTGGGGGTGACTGTAGGAAACCACAGTGCTCAGGCTCGCGGAAGGGTTCCTGGGTCCCAGGCAAGATTTAAGCTATGGCTGCTTTGGGGTCAGGGAGCTGAGGGGAAAGCAAAGACTGCAGCGCAGGGGACACCCCTCCCTCCCTCCCGCCCTCCCTCCCTCCCTCCCTCCATCCCTCCCGCCCTCCCTCCCTCCCTCCCCCTCCCTCCCGCCTCCCTCCCTCCCTGCCTTTCAGAGGGGACACACCTGGGGTGACTCCCAGTGTCACTCTGGCTCTGCACTCGAAATTACTCCTGGCAGTGCTCGGAGGACCCTATGGGATGCTGGCGATCGAACCTGGGTCAACCACAGAGGGAGGAGGGGATTCCCATGCGGGGCTCTGAGTCAGAGGGAGGAGGGGGACTGCCCATAGGGGCTCTGAGTCAGAGGGAGGAGGGGGACTGCCCATAGGGGCTCTGAGTCAGAGGGGAGGGGGGACTGCCCATAGGGGCTCTGAGTCAGAGGGAGGAGGGGGGACTGCTCCATAGGGGGCTCTGAGTCAGAGGGAGGAGGGGACTGTCCATAGGGGCTCTGAGTCAGAGGGAGGGGGGACTCGTCCATAGGGGCTCTGAGTCAGAGGGGAGGAGGGGATTGCCCATGGGGCTCTGAGTCAGAGGGAGGAGGGGACTGCCCATATGGGGCTCTCTAAGTCAGAGGGAGGAGGGACTGTTCATAGGGGGCTCTGAATCAGAGGGAGGAGGGGATTGCTCATAGGGGCTCTGAGTCAGAGGGAGGAGGGGACTGCCCATAGGGGCTCTGAGTCAGAGGGAGGAGGGACTGCCCATAGGGGCTCTCAGTCAGAGGGAGGAGGGGACTGCCCATAGGGGCTCTGGAGTCAGAGGGGAGGGGGGGATTGCCCATAGGGGCCCTGAGTCAGAGGGAGGAGGGGACTGCCTATAGGGGCTCTGAGTCAGAGGGAGGGAGGGGACTGCCCATAAGGGGCTCCTAAGTCAGAGGGAGGAGGGGACTGCCCATAGGGCTCTGAGTCAGAGGGAGGAGGGGATTGCCCACAGGGGCTCTGAGTCAGAGGGAGGAGGGGGATTGCCCATAGGGGCTCTGAGTCAGAGGGAGGAGGGGATTGCCCATAGGGGCTCTGAGTCAGAGGGAGGAGGGGGATTGCCCATAGGGGCTCTGAGTCAGAGGGAGGAGGGGGATTGCCCATAGGGGCTCTGAGTCAGAGGGAGGAGGGGATTGCCCATAGGGGCTCTGAGTCAGAGGGGAGGAGGGACTGCCCATAGGGGCTCTGAGTCAGAGGGAGGGAGGGGGATTGCCCATAAGGGGCTCTGAGTCAGGGGGAGGAGGGGACTGCCCATAGGGGCCTCTCAGTCAGAGGAGGAGGGGGACTGCCCATAGGGGCTCTGAGTCAGAGGGAGGGAGGGGGATTTCCCATAGGGGCTCTGAGTCAGAGGGAGGAGGGGACTGCCCATAGGGGCTCTGAGTCAGAGGGAGGAGGGGATTCCCATAGGGGCCCTGAGTCAGAGGGAGGAGGGGACTGCCTAGGGGCTGAGTCAGAGGGAGGAGGGGGACTGCCCATAGGGGCTCTGAGTCAGAGGGAGGAGGGGACTGCCCATAAGGGGCTCTGAGTCAGGGGAGGAGGGGACTGCCCATAGGGGCTCTCAGTCAGAGGGAGGAGGGGACTGCCCATAGGGGCTCTGAGTCAGAGGGAGGGAGGGGGACTGCCCATGGGCCCTGAGTCAGAGGGGGAGGGAGATCGCCCATAGGGGCTCTGAGTCAGGGAGGAGGGGACTGCCCATAGGGGCTCTCAGTCAGAGGGAGGAGGGGACTGCCCATAGGGGCTCTGAGTCAGAGGGAGGAGGGAATTGCCCATAGGGGCTCTGAGTCAGAGGGAGGAGGGAGATTGCCCATAGGGGCTCTGAGTCAGAGGGAGGAGGGGACTGCCCATAGGGGCTCTGAGTCAGAGGGAGGAGGGATTGCCCATAGGGGCTCTGAGTCAGAGGGAGGAGGGAGATTGCCCATAGGGGCTCTGAGTCAGAGGGAGGAGGGACTGCCCATAGGGGCTCTCAGTCAGAGGGGAGGAGGGGATTGCCCATAGGGGCTCTGAGTCAGAGGGGAGGAGGGGACTGCCCATAGGGGCTCTCAGTCAGAGGGAGGAGGGGACTGCCCATAGGGGCTCTGAGTCAGAGGAGGAGGGGGGACTGCCCATAGGGGCTCTGAGTCAGGGGAGGAGGGGACTGCCCATAGGGGCTCTGAGTCAGAGGGAGGAGGGGACTGCCCATAGGGGCTCTGAGTCAGAGGGAGGAGGGGGACTGCCCATAGGGGCTCTGAGTCAGGGGAGGAGGGGACTGCCCATACGAGGGCTCTCAGTCAGGGCAGGGGCAAGACCTTCACGGACTTTTAGGGCTCTGAGAGCTGCTTCTCTGAGGGAATGGGGGGCTGGGCCACGGGTTACATTCCCGGGTGGGGACTGTCACCTGTCGTGACCGCTCCACTCACGTGCAGACGCACACTTAAGTGCCTCATAGTTGCATGCACACATACGCACCACACTCTGGCTTGTGTACACAGGCAAGCACACGTATGTGCATACGTATGTGCTTACACTCCCCATGCACACCCACGTGTGTGCATCCCAGCGTGTGTGCGTCCCACAGACATGGTGGCACCCTCCAGCTCCCTGCCTTGACCCTCCTCCCATGTTCCATGGCGTCCCCAGGGCGGTCAGCCCCACCATCAGTGAGAGATGGTCAGCTCGTGGGGCTGTGGGCCAGCACTCAGCAGCTGCCACTCCTCCACGCTGCACCTCTGAGGGCTGTTTCCCCAGTCTCACGACCTAGGGTTCCGCCAGAGTTAAGTCCTGCTAAACAGAGGCGCCTGCATGAGGTTTGGAAGGCAGGGGCGGGGCGGCTCCGGGTCCTCGGGTTCTCGGACAAGGCTCTGGGTTCCTCCAGCCCTGTCCCGCACTCAGACCCTGGCTCATGGGAGCCCCGATGCAGCTACGGTGCTGATGGGGCTTCCGGCCCAGGGCTACAGGTCCAGCCCTGGATGGGGACTCCGAGACACCCCATTCACAGAGTCTTCTTGATGAGGCCTGATAGCACCTGTCCAGGGACCCAGTTTTGCAGTATTGGTCCTGGATGCTTGCCTGGGACCAACCCCGCGACTCTGTAAACACCTAATTTGCGGTGTGAGCCTTTCTCTGCTGAACCTCCCTGAGCCACTTCCTGCACTGGCCCTTACAGAGACAGACATGTCTGGCTTTGGGCCCCTGCCCAGGCTTTGAGCATCAGGGCCTGGGCCAGGAGCAACTCTGCAGGGGCCGTGCGAGGGTGAGTTGGGCAGCACACACATGCTCACACACACACATACGCTCACACATGAGCGGCCTTCCACACACACACACACACACACACACACACACACACACACTGCGGCACTTTCGCGGAAGCCTCAGTGTCGGGGGTCCTGGCACCCATAGCTGGGGGTAGGATTAGCTCAGTTATGCTGTTCCGTCCACCCTTGGCCATTTCCCTCAGGAGCTGCAGGACAGCGATTTCAGGGCTGGGATGACTCAGCAGGGAGAGGAGTGAGCAGTTAACCCGCCACTGGGCCGCAGCCCTGGGCCCCGGCCCTCCAGAGGACATGGCTGAGTCGGGGAGGAGGTGGCAGGGGGAGAACCCAGGACCAGTGAGTGGCCTGCGCCCTGTGTTTTGGGGGAGAGGGAGAAAGAAAGCAAAGGAGGCAGAGGCAGCTTGGGCACCCCCAAAGTAACGTGTCTCTGACTCTAAAGGTAATTCCAAATGATGGATTTTGGACCTTAGTGGGATCCAGAGTCTGGGATCTGCTAGCTGTATATTCATGGTAAAAAGTATTAATGCCATTTCCTACAAATTACATCCTGAACTGCTTTCTGGTTCAGAGATGCAGCCCCTCCTCTCTCTGCTAGGGAGATTTGCCTCTGGAAATCAGCTCTGGCTTTTGTGAAGCTTGAGCCAAAGGCCCACAGAAAGATCTACATTTCTAAAGGGTCATTTACCTGGCTTCTTCTCTAGATAGCCCAACCCACGATGGGCTGTGCTGGAAGATTCTGGCGGGCTTCAGTCTATAAAAGAAGCTAGGGAAAGAAGAAGGGCCTTGTTGCCATTTGGCTTTTGCTTCTCTCCATCCTCTCCGCTCTCTGTTGGGCTTCAACACGTGGTGGCAGCCATCTTGGACTACACCTGGCGGGCCAGGCTGGGAACCCAGAGTCCGGGGGTTTTTCCTGTTCTTGGATTGTATATCAGAACCTGTGATAGTAAAGTCTTTTACAACTGGGCCGGATTCCCGAGTTTTTATAAATTCCCGCCGGCCTCGGAGGTAGAAGGGAACCCATTTCCCAGTATTGTTGGGGACCCCAGCAGTCCCTGATACTTGGGTACCATATAAGGTGTCAGGAATGGAACCTGTCAGGGCTGTGCAAAGCCAGCGCCTTCCTTGCTGTAACTCTCTCGGCCCAAGTACTTCAGGATCCCAGGTATTCCAGGAGCAAATACCAAGCAGGACTGTGTGCCTCTGTTTCCCTGTTTGTGAATAACCCTCTTGGGAGGCCTGGCGTGGGTGGCACTCAGCGTGAGTAAATTCAAAGAAGGCCCGGGATGGAGACCCCAGGGGGCAGTGGGGCTCAGTCCTCTCCCATGTCTGCTGCCATCTGCGCCCCCTATGGTCCTGAAGGGCAGAGGGGATAGCCCCTGTGTTGCAGGACACCTAAGAGCCTCTGCATCTGCCCTGGATTGCCTCCTGCGGGTCACTTCATAGATAGGGGGTAGTCTGAATGTGGCAGTCTTATCTGACCATGTATTCTGTACTGGCTGGCATAAATATTCTCTCATGCTACCACAATCATCGTGGGACTAGCTAGATCTTACCAACATATTTGCCTGGCCACGTTGGATCTCTAAGTAATTAGACCAGAGAGAAATGCTGTTTGCCTCCAAGCAAGCAAGCATGGCTCCCCTGATAGCTCAAAGGCAACTAAAATACAAAACTACCGTGAAGTGAACGAGACTCTTGTGAAGGCTTGGAGAAATATTTAATTGGCATTAGTATTAGTCTTTGGTACAGAGACATGCCATCTCAGAAACCCCCTTCTCTACCCTATAAAAGGCAATTCCAGGCAGATCTTGGCTCAAGATATTAGGTGAGGTGCTGGGAGAAATTACCTGAGGGCATTTGATCCTTCCTGCCAGGGGAAGTTACATTTAGCTTATAGCTTCTCCCAGCTCTCTTCGGAGGCTTTTAATTAGCTCTGGGTCCTTGTAAACAACCAGATGGCCTCCTGAAGTTGCTACATTCTATAGAGCTATTTTCCTGTTTTCATCTCTAGATAGCCAGCCCAGAATGGGCTGGGCTGGGGAGTTTGGGCGGATTTCTAGCTATAAAGTAAGCTGCAAGAAGAAAGAAGCTCCTTTTATCCTTTTTTCCATTTCGGCTTCCCTTGGCGTTTTGCTTCTCTGTCCTCTCCATTCTCTGTTGGGCCTCAACACGTGGTGGCAGCCATCTTGGCCTACACCTGGCTGGGGCCTAGCTGGGAACCCAGAGTCCGGAGGTTTTCCCTGCTCTTGGATTGTATATTGGATCCTGTGATAGTAAAGCCCTTTTAAGACTGCGCCAGATTCCTGAGTTTTCATCCATTCCCGCCGGCTCGGAGGTAGAAGGGAACTTCGTTTCCCAGCACTGTTGGGGGCCCTGGCAGCGTCCACGACATCCTGCATCCCGGGCAGGCACACCGGCGAGGTGCTGCCTCTGCCCGTGATGGATGGCCCGCCCACTGCAGCCACACTTCCAATTTGCTCCCCATTTGAACAAACGCTTTCCCCACAATTCAACCTGTCAGCCCCATGAATCTCTGTGGACAATCAGGGCAGGCGGCAGAGATCCCCTGCCTGGGGAGGGGGTCCTGCTGGTGGGCGCTGGGGCTAGGAGGTTTGGCTTCATCCTGGATGCTTCCTTCCTCACACACCCAGCCACCCCCACAATTCCAGGGTACCTACTCTCTTATCTACTCCTAAGCTTGCCCCCTTCCACTCCCTGGCTTGTATCTCCCCCACTCAGCCCCCAGAAACAATCTCAAAGACTCGGGCTTCTTGTCCTACTGCCCAGCTGTAGCCTGGCACAACCATCTGGCTCCACTTATGCTTAGAAATTGCCAGGGCCTTTAAGCTCCCTGACCCCAGCATGCACACACACACACACACACACACACACACACATGCACACACACATACACCTGTGCATTCATACACTCCACACACATGCACACACCTGCACACATACTCAAACACAGACACACACATCCCAACCTGCTCCGTCTCCAGGCACCATGAGAACAGGGGTCATTCATTTATTCATGGACTCATTCATTCATTCATGGATTCATATGTTCGATCATTCATTCATAGATTCATGCATTCATTTATTTATGCAACATTGAGCATTCCCTCTGTTCAGTTGTGAGTATGCCAGGAGCCCATACACAGTCTGGGGAATATAAGTGGAACTGTTGGACTGAGAGGCATCCCTCAGCCAGACAGTGGTGGAGGAAGAAAGGCCCTGGGACAATGGAACATGGAGCTGCTGTTCTGCCAGGTTTGTCCTCTTTTTCCCCTTCAAAACCCTGCTTGGACCTTCCTCCCCCTGGAAGCCCTCCATGATTCACTGTATCACTGTCACTGTCTTCCCGTTCATCATCGATTTGCTCGAGCGGGCACCAGTAACATCTCCATATGACCTGTCTCATGCAAGTAGAGCCCAAGGGCACCTGCTTGCTCCAGGAACATAAAGAGCCTCAAACCATTCCATCAGGTCATGGGAATGAGGTCTATAATTGTTACTGGTATTTGGCATATCAAATACGACATGGGTAGCTTGCCAGGCTCTGCCATACGGGTAGCATACTCTTATAGTCATCTCAAAATCCAGCATTTATTGATGAACCACGCGGCCGCTTGCAAGCCAGGCTGTGATAGGCTGGTCTGCTGGGTGGAGTTCTGATGAGGGAAGTCCGGATGTGGAAAATGGAGGCCCTCATGGAGTGGGGGGGTCGTCTGGCTTGTTGCGTGGCTCTGCTGGGGTGGCGGGCAAGGGCTAGAACCCGCCATCCCTCCCAGGTGTCTCATGAGCGGCTGGGCACAGGGAAAGCCAGTAGCAGCTCTGCCCCATGTCTGTGAGTCTCTGGATCAGCATACCTGGGCCAGATTTTAAAAAGTCTGCTGCAGGGTGTATCTCGATGAGCCGGGCTGTGATAGGCTGGTCTGCTGGGTAGAGTTCTGACGAGGGGGAAGTCGGATGTGGAAAATGGAGGCCCTCATGGAGTGGGGGTCGTCTGGCTTGTTGTGAGGCTCTGCTGGGTGGCGGGCCAGGGCTAGAACCTCCCTGATTACCCATTTGTAAACTCCATTAACAGACATGGTGGAACTCTGAATGTAAGACTCTTGGAGGTGTCTTGTCCTTCTCTCTTGTCCTTCTGTATCTTGTCAGAAACGATGAAGACTCTCCCAATAATATCAGCAGAGCCTTCTCCGGACTCAGATATTCTCTCCTCCAGGAAGCCTTCCCCCCACATCCTCAGCTCAGAGGACTTGAACCCTTCTCACCGCCCTCAGGTGCTTCTGCACCTCGGAAGTGGCTCTCTCCTCCCTCTGGGCTCCCGCCCCTGCCTGTGCTAATGATGATGTAGAGGCCAAAAGCGGGCTTTGATTTACAGCAGCTGCCTCCTTAGTGATGGATTCCCCGACCTCTGATATCGCTTTCTCCGCCAGCTCTGTGCTCTCGGATTCCTCTTGCCAATGGCGCTGGGGCTGTGGTGCTCGAAACGGACTGGGGAGGCGACTCCCCCTCGGGGCCTCAGAGCCGGTGCCAGGAGAGGCCCAGAGATGGCGGCTGGAGGAGGCCCGAGTTTACCTCTCTGCAGAATGGGTAGAGGCACCTGTATGGCACTTAGAGGGAAGCAGAAGGGGAAGCCTGCAGGCTCTCCCACTTCTAGGACCCGGAAAGCACAGCCCCCATCCCGTTTCCCAGGGCCAGAGTCTCCAGGCTGGAAATCTGTGACTGGAGCAGGCCCAATTTTCATTCACTCTTGCAGATCTACCAACATCTGCTTTTTCTTTTTGCTTTTTGGTTCACATCCTGTGATGACCAGGGTTTACTCCTGGCTCTGCACTCAGGAATTACTCTTGACCGTGCTCGGGGACCATATGGGATGCTGGGGATAGATCCCGGGTCTGACCCAGGTCGGCTGCGTGCAAACCTGCCAACCTGCTATACTATTGCTCCCCCTGCCCCCCATCAGCTACCAGCTTTGAGAAAGCAAACGGAGTGGGGCAACGGCTCCCCGCAGAGGGCAGCTCGAGCCAGCATCCTCCACCGAGGCTTTCCCTTGCATTTCAATGAGGATTCTTCCGCCTGGCATTGATTTATGCTCCAACCTTTCGGGCACTCGGGGCTGGTGGGAAGGGGGCCACGGCACACATCAGAGGCGGGTCTGCTGAGCGGGTCTCAGTGGAGAGCCAGCTACCTGCCCACCCGATCCAGACTGGGAGGCGGGCAGCTCTCTGTGCTCCAATGCTCAACAAGTTGCCCCACGTGTCTGCCGCCTGGCTGGGGTGTTTGTGGTGCTGGAGACCTGGCTTGGACCACTGCAAGCAGCACTGACCTGCAGGCTTGCATAGAGCAAAGCTGCTCCCCACCCACCGCCCCGCGCCTCTCCCCCATCCACACTGCCTTTGGGGGCTGTTTTTGTCTCCTCCCCTTCTGCTCCCCTCAGCACCGGCACTGCCCCTTCTTAGCCCAGCTCATGTCAACTGAGTTCCCTGACTGCGGCCTTGGGGTCCCCAGTGTGGGAGCACAATAGAAGGTTTAGGGGCTGGTAGGGCCCTGGGGCTCCACCACACCCACCTTCTCTGCTCCTCCTCCCTCATCGGCCTCTCAGGGGTACTACAACTCTCTGGGCCTCCAGCCCCAGCCTGGTGCCATCCTGATGGTGGGGTTGAAGCTCCCAGACTTCCTCCTGGTGAGCCTGTACCTTGCCCCTCTGGCTCCCCTCAATTCTGTCAGTCTTTCCTCTCTCCTTTTCTGCTCTTGCCCCTTACTGGGTGAGAGTGTCTGGGTCTACCAGCCACTCAGCAAGTGCTGAAGCTCCTTAGAGTCTCACTGGAGGGCACCTGGAAGGTGCTTCCAGGCAGTCAGCAGATTTAGAAGATAGACCCTTCCCCTAGAAGGGGGCAGGTTCTAGCCCTGGCCCGCCACGCCAGCAGAGCCTCACAACAAGCCAGACGACCCCCCACTCCATGAGGACCTCCATTTTCCACATCCGGACTTCCTCCTCATCAGAACTCCATCAGCAGACCAGCCTATCACAGCCCGGCTCGCGTGGCTGCAATCATCAATAAATGCTGGATTTTGAGATGACTACAAGAGTATGCTACCCGCACGGCAGAGCCTGGCAAGCTACCCGTGTCGTATTTAATGTGCCAAATACCAGTAACAATTATAGACCTCATTCCCATGACCTGATGGAATGGTTTGAGGCTCTTTATGTTCCTGGAGCAAGCAGGTGCCCTTGGGCTCTACTAGCATGAGACAGGACATATGGAGATGTTACTGGTGCCCGCTCGAGCAAATCGATGATGAACGGGAAGACAGTGACAGACAGTGATACCCTTCCCCTAGACGGATGTAAGGGAAGAGTCTTCCTGCCCAGTTCTCAAGCAATCATCCATCCAGGTGGGCGTCCTCCAACCCTGCCCCTTTCTGAGCAGACAGGCCCCCTCCCGCAGGCACTCTCCCGGCCTCCCATAGTGCTGTTCATCAGAGGGGCCCACGGCTCCCCTTCTTGGCTTCAGTTAATTTGCTACACTGCCTCACAGAAGTCAGGCAAAGAATTTAGTCACTGGATTATCGGCTTATTAGAGGCTAAGGCAGGAGCCCCCGGGGGAAACCCTGCCAAGGGTAAGTGTGTGTGCAGGGGGCTGCCTGGCCTTCCCAGGGCGACGCTCCCGCACCCCAACAAGCTCCCCACCCTGAAGCTCTCAGAACTCTCCTCTGGAGATTTTTGGGGAGGCAGCGGCGTCATTGTGTTCTAGCGGCTGCACTCAGATGTTTGTTCTCCAGCAGGCGAGGCTGAGAGAGGAGACTGGAGCTTGAGTGGTCAGACTGAGAAAAGGTTTTCCTTAAGAGAAAGGGAGGGGGAGAGAAAAGGGCAGGTGGTGGGAGGGTCTCCCTGAAGGATTCTTAGGCAGAAATCATTCCCCTTCATGGGGGGCTTGGGGATGCTCCAGGGTTACTCCTGGCTTTGCCCTCAGAAGCCACTCCTGGCTGTGCTCAGGGGACCATCTGGGATGCTGGGATTGAACCCTGGGCTGGTTGCGTGCACAGCAAGTGTCCTTCCTGCTTAGTATGGCTCCAGCCCCCCTTTTATGCCTTTTTTAACAAAGGGGTTTAGGTGAGCATTTCTTTATCAAGTTTAAAGAAGACAAGCCGTAGGACGGAGGTGAGGATGCTGGGCTCATTATCTCCTGGCGTCTGGCCAGCTAGTCGGGCAGGGCCTCGGTCATCCAGGTTCTTAGGCCCCACCTATGCCCCTTGTGACATTCTGCCCAGGAACTCCCTTTTTTTGGGCCATTTTCCTAATCTGGTTCATCTGTTTCTCCCTTGTCCCTATCACTACGTCTACATGGGTGATGACGTTGGAGTGTGGCTGAGTCAGTGCTCAGTCTTACCGGGTCAGGGGTGGGCAATGTCCAGCCCCTGGTTAACAGGGTTGGTTTCGCCAGCAATGAGCCCCTTCCTGCAGGGAGATCCAGTGCATTCACATAGCAAAGGATCCGTCCCATTTGGCCACTTTGGAGATTTCCAGGGGAGCTCAAAGTCTATAGCCTGGGGGGCTCTGTCACAAAGGGGGACAGAGAACTAGAAGAATCTTTGCTGCTGTCCATCAGAGTATCACTGACCACACACTCAGGGTGACAGACATAGCCAGCGTTTACTTGGACATGGCTGTCCAGTGGGGGTGACACTGGGCCGGGGAGGAATGTGACCCCTAGGGACAGCTAGCGGGGAGGGTGTTTGCCTGGCATGTGGCAGACCCAGGCTCTCTCCTTGGCATCCCATACGGTTGCACCAGTGTGCCTCCAGTGGTCCCTGAGCACAGAGCCGGAGTCAGCCCGAGCACTGCTGGTCCCCAAACAAAACAAAAATAAATGTGGCTTCTTGCGACATTTCCCATAACATATTATCCCAGCACAAACCGAGTAAGTCAGATAAGCTCCACACTGCATTCCCATGAAGTTCTGTTCCAGCAAGGGATACCCAGCTTGGTGTGTCCACCCTGGGGCTGGATTAGCCCAGCCTCCCTGGGAGCTTGGACCCTGAACCCAACCCTCTGCAGAACAGACGGAAAAACTCGGCCTCAGGTGTGTGTGGCTGAACCGCAGTGGGCTCAGAGTGGAGACAGGGGCTGCGGTGTGGGCTCTGCTCTCCGGGGCGCCAACTCGGTGCCTTCATCCCTAATGGGAGAGTTCATTGCTCAGAGGAACCAAGGAAACAGCATTTTATAATTTTTTTTCTTTTTTGGGTCACACCTGGCGATGCTCAGGGGGTTACTCCTGGCTCTGCACTCAGGAATTACTCCTGGCGGTGCTCGGGGGACCATATGGGATGCCGGGGATTGAACCCGGGCTGGCATGGGCCGGCTGCGTGTAAGGGAAACACCCTACCGCTGGGCTATCACTCCGTCCCCGAAAACAGCATTTTAGTTAAGACTCTCCTGGGGCTGGAGAGACAGGACAGTGAATTGGACACTTGCCTTGTGTGCAGCTGACCCGGGCTGGATCCTCAGCACTGCGGATGGTCCTGTGAGCACCACCAGGGCCTGGGACTATCCTGGGCAGTACGTATGGTCCCATTGAGCACTGCCAGGACCTGGGTCTCTCCCCAGCAGTGGGTATGGTGCCATGAGCACCTCCGAGAGTGCCTCCTAAGCACAGAGTTGGGAACAGCTCCTGAGTGCCGCTGACTGTGGCCCCACAACAGACAAAAAGAATCTCCTGGTGGCCAGCACAGGATACACACTGAACAAAAGGGGGCTTCTTAGGAAGATGCCAGATGCCTTTGCCCCAACACCCCGGGTTGGGAGTGCAGCCAGGAGCCAGGTGTGTGGTGACCTTGTCCAGACCCCCACTGGCCCCGCATGTCCCGCTTCTGCACACCAGCTTGTGGCACCCAGGTGTGGGGTCAGATGTGCTCACCCTGCGGAATGGCAGCTCGTCCGGGATTCTCCTCCAGTGTCAGTTTCGAGGAGGCCTGGATGGAGTGAGCCCCTGGGACCGAGCCTGATTAGACAGGGGGTGGGTAACTGCCCAGCTGAGCCAATCTCTCACCAACATGACCGGAAGTCATGGCTGTCTGTCTCAAAAGCATGGGACATCAGCAGGTACAGGCTCTGAAGGGGCCCTCGGACATTTGCTGATAACACAGAAAGAACTGGGAAGCAGGTCAGTGTTTCAGGCTCTCTGTTGAGAGAGGAGGCGGGGCGAGCAATGGCGGGGACTTTTGTCCTCCTGGATAGTTCACTGGACCCTCTAGGTTTCATGTGTGTGTACCCTCTAGGTTTCATGTGTGTGTGTACCCTCTAGGTTTCATGTGTGTGTACCCTCTAGGTTTCATGTGTGTGTACCTTCTAGGTTTCATGACTCTGGACATGAGTGTAAGACACATTTCTCTACAGGTGACTAATTGGGATTCTATTATGGTAAAAATGCTGTTCCTGACTTGTCAATGGTTGGAATCTACCACAGTGTGTGGAGTCAGAGGCTAGGTAGGATAGAGAAGGGAGCAGTGTGCTCACAATTGCTGGAAATGGTAATGCCAGACTAGAACTGAGCCGTGAATGCAGGCAAAGGGACAGACGTGATAACCCCTAAATGTATGTATTGCAAAGCCACAATGTGTAAGAGAAGGGAGGGGAGAAAGGCCGGAGCGATAGCCCAGCGGGTAGGGCGTTTGCCTTGCACGCGCGGCGCCTGTGCCGGCCCGGTTCGATCCCGGCATCCCATATGGTCCCCGAGCACCGCCAGGAGTAATTCCTGAGTGCAGAGCCAGGAGTAACCCCTGAGCGTCGCCGGGTGTGACCCAAAAAAGCAAAAAAAAAAAAAAGAAGGGAGGGAGAGAGAAAGAGAGAGAAGAGAGAGAGAGAGAGAGAAGAGAGAGAGGAGAGAGAGAGGGGGCTAAGTGTCTGCCATAGAGGGGGAATGGGGAGACTCAGGGGACATTGGTGGGAAATGGGCACTGGTGGAGGGATGGGTGCCGGAATATTGTATGACTGAAACCCAATCATGAGCAGTGTTGTAACTGTGTCTCATGGTGATATAATAAAATAAAAATGCTATTCCTCATTGGACTTCCCCTCGTCAGAACTCCATCAGCAGACCAGCCTATCACAGCCGGTTCGGCGTGGCCGTTTGCGGCTATGTGGTTTTATCAATAAATGCTGGATTTAGAGATGACTACAAGAGTATGCTACCCACACGGCAGAGCCTGGCAAGCTACCCGTGTCGTATTTGAAATGCCAGATACCAGTAACAATTATAGACTTCATTCCCATGACTTTATGGAATGGTTTGAGGCTCTTTATGTTCCTGGAGCAAGCAGGTGCCCTTGGGCTCTACTTGCATGAGACAGGTCATATGGAGATGTTACTGGTGCCCGCTCGAGCAAATCGATGATGAACGGGAGGACAGTGATACAGTGACAGTGATTCCTCATTGGTACAGCACTAAGTGAAAGCTTTGTACACAACTGAACCTAGTTCAGTCCCAGCCACCCGGTACTGTCGCCAAAGCCTGCCAGGAACGATCCCAGAGTAAATCCTGAGCTCTGCCAGGTGTGTTCCCAACCCCCCCAATTCTGCTCATTGAAAGGCGCCAAGTAAAAAGGCAAGATAGCAAACAGAATTTGCAGTACTATCCAGCATCACGCCCTGGCTTGACCAGGAAAAGTCAGATAGTCCCACTTTTTAAAAATTGGCAGGAGGGAGCGGAGCGATAGCCCAGCGGGTAGGGCGTTTGCCTTGCAGCGGCCGGTTGGTGCCAGCCTGGGTTCGATCCCGGCATCCTATATGATCTCCCGAGCTCCGCCAGGAGTAATTCCTGAGTGCAGAGCCAGGAGAAACCCCGAGCATTGCTGGGTATGACCCAAAAGCGAAAAAAAATTGGCAGGAGATGCCCGTGGGCCCAACAGGAAAAGGGATGCCCAAATGGCCAGTGAACATAAGAGCCTGCCAAGTCATGGCTCCAGGAGGGGGATTTCCCAGCTGCTGGCTTTGGACAGCGGAAAGCTGAAAATAGGGCCGACACATTGCAGCCTACCGCTGGACACTCACTCCTCAGCAGAGAGAACAAGGCACCGCACGGATGACGAATGAGCCTCCAAACACTGTTGAGCAGGAGACGGTCACAGTGCCTGCGTAATCTTGTCTGCTCAGAAATAGGCCAGACCGTCTTAACATCTTCCAATCAGGAGAGCGACACCTCTGAGGAGGGAATCATTGGACAGGGGCTTGGGAGGCTTCTGTTTGTTTGGGGCCATGTTTGGCGATGCTCAAGGGTTCTCCTGGCTCTGCACTCAGGTATTACTCCCTGGCGGTGCTCAGAGGAACCATATGGGATGCTGGGGATTGAACCCCAGTCTGCTGCGTGCAAAGCAAACACCCTTCCCACTGTTACTATTTTTGCTGCCCCTCAAAGGGACTTCCTGAGGCCCCGTTACCTTCCTGTCTCTTGCTCTGCTGCAGACAAACACACACAATTTGTAAACTGCTGGGAGCAGTTTTCTTATGGTTCAGCACACTTTTTTGTGTTTATCCATGGAAACTACTGTCTAAATTCCTCTTCCTTTCCGCCCCCTGACTGCTGTTTGCTTGTTTCATTGTATATTTTTGGGGGCGTTTAGGCCCACACCCTGTCGGATACAGGCTTAGCTAGTCTGGGAGCTCTGCTCTTTTACCAACTCAGCTTAATCTATTTGATCACTTCACTTGATCACTTGAATCCCGTTATTCATTGATTTGCTCGAGCGGGCGCCAGTAACATTTCCATTGGACCCTATCACGTGCCATTGTAGCCCAATGGCATCTGGTTGATTCAGGAATATGAAGAGCCTCAAACCGTTCCTTCAGGGTATTCCACAAGGAAGTCTGACCATCTTGTAGGTGGGCGGCCACGTGATCTTTGACATCCCGTGGGATCCAGTCGGTAACGGCTCTAGTCCAGCGGTTGTCTCCAAATCGCATTACATGTCCAGCCCATCTGATTTTCGATGCCTTGGCAAACGAGACAGCATCCCTGATTCTGGAATAGCGACGGAGGTCAGAACTCGGATTCCTTCTCTCACTTGAGTGAGGCGTGATATTCCAAGCATAGCTCTTTCGATGCCTCTCTGGGAGACCCGAATAGCATTCTCATCCTGCTTTCGTAGGGCCCAGGTCTCTGAGGCATATGTTAATGCAGGGAGAACGGTGGAGTCAAAGAGATGTGCCCGGAGCCGGAGGTTCTTTGTCCTTTTTAGCTATTTCTTCGATGCCTTTGAAGGCATTCCATGCCGCTCTCTTCCTCCTGCGCAGCTCAGGTTTTAGGTCGTTCATCATGTTGACTTCTCGACCTAGGTACACATAACTGCTGCATTCAGAGATGTTTGTTCCATTGAGAGTCAATGGGGCCTCTGGAACTAGTTCATTTCTCATGAACATAGTTTTCTTCAGATTCAGCTGTAGACCTACCTTTCCACATTCTCGGTCAAAGTCAGCCAGCATTTGTGCCGCTTGGCTAATGTTTGGTGTTATTAGAACGATGTCATCAGCGAAGCGGAGGTGGTGTAGTTGCCGACCATCTATCTTCACTCCCATTCCTTCCCATTCTAATTGTCTCATGATGTTCTCGAGGGTGGCACTGAAGAGTTTTGGTGAGATGGTATCACCCTGTCGAACCCCTCTTTGACATCAATGATCACTTCTTTGTAGAATGGTGAGATCCTGGTGGTGAATCCGTAATACAGCTCACGAAGGATCTTGATGTATTGGGTTTGAACACCCTGTTTGACTAGGGCTTCGATGACTGCTTCAGTCTCCACAGAATCAAAGGCTTTCTGTAAATCAATGAACGTGAGACAGAGTGGCATCTTGTACTCCCTACAAACCTCAATGAGCTTGGTTACTGTGTGGATATGGTCGATTGTGCTGAATCCTTTCCGGAAACCTGCTTGCTCGCATGGTTGACCTTCATCTAGTGTTCTGCTAATCCTGTTCAGGATGACTCGTGTAAACAGCTTGTAGATGACAGACAACAGGCAGATGGGGCGATAGTTGCCGATGTCATGAATGTCTCCCTTCTTGAACAGTAGAACTGTCCTGCTGGTTTTCCATTGGGAGGGCACCTTGCATTCGGACAGGTAGCGTGTGAAGAGCCGAGCTAGTGTATTGATGAGTACCGACGGCAGATTCTTCAGATGTTCGGGTCTGACTTTGTCTGGGCCTGGTGCTGTTCCCTTCTTTACCGATGAGATGGCATGTCGGATTTCAGAAGGGAGAACGTTGGGAATGACATATCCATCCTGTGGAATGGTTCTTAAACCTAGGCTTATCCTAATGAGACCTCTCTTCTATGTAAACACTGCTAGAGGGTGTGACAGTTACAGAAGTCACCTTGACTCTGAATAACTTCTGACTTATTATACATCTTCTAAGACTTCTATGTTTTCTAGATTGGGCACAGCTCCTAGTTATACCCACTGCACCCGAGTGGGACAGTTAGAATTTACCAGGAGACTACCATCCTGGCTACGTTGAGACTATCTTTAAAATGATAGGAAGGATCATGCTAGTTTGCCCTCAAGTGGGCGAGCATGACCCTTTCAGTATATGGAGAACAAGATACTCAGAATCACCCTGGTGCAGATAATAAATAAGGACTTTGTGGGTACCATCTAGAGTACACGAAGCTCATAAAATTAAGATGTATTACTTTATATCAGCCCCCTCTCTCTCCAGTGTTTTACATAAGAGATAATTTTATGTAAGATTATCATAGAAGGGATTAGTCCTTGGCGTAATCCTTTGTTTATACCTATAATAGGGTGTGGCACCACCCTTCTATACTCTGCTTAGGGTTCTTAGTTAACGGACCCTTTCTGTCCACAGATAGGATTACTTTGCTGTATATAAGGGAACTGACTTGAGGACCCTTCTCCTTCTTCCTCTTATTTTGGGGTGGGACTCCTCTCGGGTGAGATCCCTCTCTCTTTGGTGGGAGACTTGGGGTCTCTTGTATGATCTTAGTCCTGACCAGAGCTAGAGTTCTTTCATTATATTGGTAAAAGCCTTTTTGGAACTGCGCCGGACTCGTTAGTTTTCATCCGTTCCCCGTCGGCCTCGGAGGTAAAAGAGAACTTCTGTCCTGATACTGTTGGGGACCCCAGCGGCTCCCGACAACACCCAGGGATTACTCCTGGCTCTCTGCTCAGGGGTCACACCTAGTGATACTCAGGGACCATATGGGGCCCCGGGCGTTCAAGCACAAGGCAAGCCCCCTCTCTGCTGTGCTGTATAGCTCCAGCCCTGGGCTGCTGCTGTGTGATGTCTGGGTCATACACACACTCAGCTGCGGTGTTTGTGCTCTCTGCTGTGTGCTTGCCTGGGGGGTCTCCCTCTTGCACACACTGGTCCTGGGCTGTCTGGGGATGCACTCCTGGCCATGGTGATCCCACACAGCTCCAGAGCCACTGAGATGATTCACACTTGGTATATGTGGGGGCAGTGGGGATTGGACTCTTGACCTCATGCTGGTGAGGCTGGCATTTTGCCACTGAGCCCACTAATACGACTTAGGATGAATAAGCTTGGAGAGCTTATTCTCTAATGCATTTTTTATTTATCTGTTTTGGGCCACACCCAGAAGTTTTCAGGGCTTACTCCTGGTTCTGTGCTCAGGTATCGCTCCCGGTGGGGTTCAGGGGACTCTATGGGTGTGGGAGATTGACTCAGGTTGTCTGTGTGCACAGCAAGTGCTCTCCCCTTTGTGCTATGGCTCTGACTCAGTGATGCGGGGATCAAGACCGGGCGCCCACATGCAGAGCACGTGCTCCAGACCTTTGAGTCTCCTCCCAGAGTGGAGACATGGATGTGTGGGGTGGGTGTGGTCGGGGGCTTCCCAAGAAGTGCTCAAGAGTTCCCTGAGGCGCCGGCCAGCGGTTCAATATAAGGGCCCACTACTGGGCTCTGCGGTGTTGGGATTATCCAGGCCACCACCTCCAGGTGGTACTCGAGGCTCTCAAGAGCTGCAGCCAGTACTGTTGGGGAAGCATGTGGCCGCAGAGTCAAACCTAAGTCGGGTGTATCCTAGACGGCTGCTCTAACTGCCAGACTGTCTCCAGCACCCCCTAAAGCTGATTTTAGATGCGGTTTCTTATGACCCATGTGGACTCGTTGGGTCCAGGGAAGACTGGGTTGTCCGCACTCGCGCTGGCTCACTGAAGGGATTCATTGGTCTGGTCACTGGTCAAGCCTGGCCATAACCAGTGGTGGGGAAGAAGCTTGGCCATCCTGGCAGGTGAATGCCGGGAGAACGGTTCAGGTACAGAGCAGGGGAGGGGCAGAAGGGAAGCAGCACGGAAGGTGGCTGAGTACCACATGGCCAGGCGTGGCGTGGCCTTCAGAGGCCGGTGTCTCCCGTGGCAGCTGGTGCTGTCCCAAAGGATGGGCTTGAGTGGCCTCACTGTGGGGGCTCTCTCTCACTGTAGGGGCTCTCTCTCACTGTGGGGGTCTCTCTCTCACTGTGGTGGGGTCTCTCTCTCACTGTGGGGGGGTCTCTCTCTCACTGTGGTGGGGTCTCTCTCTCACTGTGGGGGGTCTCTCTCTCACTGTGGGGGGTCTCTCTCTCACTGTGGGGGGTCTCTCTCTCACTGTGGTGGGGTCTCTCTCTCACTGTGGGGGTCTCTCTCACTGTGGGGGGGTCTCTCTCACTGTGGGGGTCTCTCTCGCTGTGGGGGTCTCTCTCTCTCACTGTGGGGGCTCTCTCTCTCACTGTGGGGGTCTCTCTCACTGTGGGGGTCTCTCTCTCACTGTGGGGGTTCTCTCTCTCTCTCTGGTTCAGACTCAGGGTTCCCGCCTGACTTCCAGTTCTGCTCCTGCCCCTGAGGGTTTGTGTGGCCTGTGTGGTCAGTTCCTGCCGTCTCTGGGCTACAGACTGTCTACCCATAGAAGCAAAACGTGGAGAGCTCACAGGTCAGGGGCAGCCTGGCGTGTGTCTGCACCTGAGTGCCAGCCACAGTGCCACAGGACCCTCCAGCCCTGCCCGGCGTGGCCCTGGGGATCCCAGCACCACTGGTGGGCATTGAGCTGTCTGGCTGGACCACCTAGAACACCCTGTGCGGCTGATCGCTGCTCCAGAGGCCCAAACCGAAGGGAACCAGAGGTTATGTGACCCAGTCCTGTTGGTCCTCCCGCCCCGTTTATGAGATGCTCTTCCTCCTCCAAGCCTGTGGGAGGGCTGCTGAGTCTAGTCTGGCAACTTGGGTTTCAGCTCCGTTTCAGGTCAATCTCAGGTCAGTTTCAGGTCAGTCTCTCCAGCCTAGCTAGCCCCAGAGGCAGGGTTGAGCTCATCCGGACCCAAACATCCACTGGACCACAGGTCAGCCAACCAAGGGAAAGGAGACTCCTGAGGCCTGATGCTGGTTCTTCTTTCCGGAAGAAGGAGCCAGGATGCTCAACCCCAGGGCTGGGGGGTCCGGCTTGCGCTGGTCTGTTATGTGTCCCAAGGAGGGTCCCACGGAGGCATGTGTATCTTGAGGGTCCAATGAAGCTGTGTGTGTTCCGAGGAGGAGTCTGTCTCAATGAGAGTCCCATGGAGGCGTGTGTGTCCCGAGGAGGGTCCCCACGGAGGCGTGTGTGTCCCGAGGAGGGTCCCACGGAGGCGTGTGTGTCAGAGGGAACCCCCATGGAGGCGTGTGTGTCCCCATGGAGGCATGGGATTCGGTGCCCACGGAGGCGTGTGTCCCGAGGAGGTGTGTGTGTCCCCAGGACCGTAAGTGCCGCAGGGGGCCCCACAGAGGTGCCAGCGTCGTTGCAGGCCTTGCTGGGACGGATGGGGTGGGCTGTGGGTGTGCCTCTGGCTGCCCTGAGCTCTGACAGTTCACCGCTGCGCAAGTGATTAACCCCTGGCCTGGGCAGGGCAGCGGGCCCTGGCTGTCCCTTGGAGCGGACGGGGAGGCCCGAGCTAATTGAAGCTTAATTAATTTCCCAGTGGAGGCTGCAGCGGAGCTTCCTCTGCCATCTGGCCGTTTCTCTCCTCCCCACGGGATCCCGCGCCTGCCCGGGAGCCGCCGCCTCTGTCTGGGACCCACATGGGCTCCTGGCCAGGATCCCACTGTGGCCGCCTCACCGAGGTAGACTCCAGGCTCCCGGCCTTAGCCCCCAGACCCGCAGTGTCCACCAGAATGTCCCAGAGGTGGCCTTGAGGACTGCTTTCGACTGGCCTGGGGTCAGCAGGTACCCGCTGCTGCTTCCGAGAACAAGCCCCTCAGGCAGGCCCCGGGGCTTTGCTCCAGGGGCTCGTGGGCGACAGCAGGGTGTGGCGATGACGCAGGGCTCAGAGACCCCGTGCTAGTGAGGCAGCGCCCTCCATCCAGTTGGGAGCCTCTGACTCTTCTGGCATCTGTGTGCCGCGGGCACTGCTTGGTAGGGACAGGCATCGGGCCAGCTGGCACCTGCTCACACTCCACGCCAGGCGGGCACGGTGCCTGCTGCCTCCCAGGTCAGGCTGGGGGTGGCACTGGCCTCTGGGCAGGGAACGTGGCCAGCCCGCCTCTTCTTCCCAGGGTGAGTTCCGGGGGGCAGTGGGAGAGGCCCCAGGCCAGGGCAGCTTCTCCGTGCAGAGTGGGGGTGAGCCAGTACTGGGCTCATACTCAGCCCCCTGGGCTCTCATGCGGTCAGGGCCTGTGGTGCCCACCTGCCCCCTCCCAGACCTCCCGCTGCCGGTCAGGGGCCTGTGGTGCCCACCTGCCCCCCTCCCAGACCTCCCGCTGCCAGTCAGGGGCCCGTGTGCCCACCTGCCCCCTCCCAGCCGCTCCAGGAGTGCCAGCGTCTCAGGACCCACCTCCGCCGTGACCTTTGCCTGGGATGGTCCTGGCTGGTGTCCCTGCAGCAGGAGCCTGGGCTCAGGGCCAGGCCTGGGGCTGACCAGAGTTAGGGCGACTCTAGGGACGGAGACCAGGACTGGGACTGGAGCAGGATCGGAGGGTCCCAGAGACAGCAGAGCTTCAGGCCAGGATGTTTAAGGGTCATGTGGGTCTGGGGTGTGGGGGGGGCTACTTCCAGGCTGTGTTCAAGGCCGAGATTGGGGCTTGGGGTCAGCATGGGCAGGGTGGGAGTCGGGGTGGCCTGTGGTCTTCTTGCACCAGCAGCCTGGGTGTCTGTGAGCAGGGGCACCCCTCCCCCCGCATACCTGCCATGCCTAAGACACCCTCCCTGAGGGTAGAGTCCATTGCCCACTGTTTTCCCAGCCTTCCTGCGCCTTCATGGCACAGGGAGTGGCTGAGGAGCCGCCATGATGGGCTACGGGACTGGGCTCCAAAGTGTGGGTGTCTCCTGCTGTTTCTGTGAGACGGTGCCCTCCAGGTGCACCCCCAATTAGCATGACTCTTGTCCTAAGATTCTGGAGTTAATTTTGGCAGGGAGAGGCACACCCCGTGGTGTGTGTGGTGCTCAGGGGTTACTCCTGACTCTGTGCTCAGGCCACAGTCTGGTGGTGCTTAGGAACCGTATGGGATGCTGGGGATTGAGGCCGGGCAGCATGTGCGAGGCAAATGCCCTCCGCTGTGCTATTGCTCCAGCCCCAGAGAAAGCAGCACACAAGTGAGGAGACTCTACTTCATGGCCACATCCAGAGGTGCTCAGGCTCTCTCCTGATTCTGTGCTCAGCAATCTCTCCTGGTGGGGCTTGGGGGACCCTGTGAGGTGCTGGGGGTCAAACGCTGGTGCTGTCTCCAGCTTCCTGACTGAGGTTCTGGATTATCTGCTCCCTGGGGCCAGGCTGGGGACTGCCACCCCCTGTGTTTCCAACCCCGCCGGTGCGAGCTGTTAAAGCAGGAAGAGTTACCCAGTCTGAGTCTGGGTGTCTGAGCGCCAGTCCTTGGGCCCCTGGTGGGAGCGCCTGTCCCTCAGCCCTGACTGGACCGCCTGTCCCTCAGCCCTGACTGGAGTGCCTGTCCCTCAGACCTGACTGGAGCGCCTGTCTCTCAACCCTGACTGGAGCGCCTGTCCCTCAGACCTGACTGGAGCGCCTGTCCCTCAGCGCTGACTGGAGCGCCTGTCCCTCAGCCCTGACTGGAGCGCCCTGTCCCTTGGACCTGACTGCAGCGCCTGTCCCTCAGCGCTGACTGGAGCGCCTGTCCCTCATCCCTGACTGGAGCGCCTGTCCCTCAGCCCTGACTGGAGCGCCTGTCCCTCAGCCCTGACTGGAGCGCCTGTCCCTCAGCCCTGACTGGAGCGCCTGTCCCTCATCCCTGACTGGAGCACCTGTCCCTCAGCCCTGACTGGAGCGCCTGTCCCTCAGCCCTGACTGGAGCGCCTGTCCCTCAGCCCTGACTGGAGCGCCTGTCCCTCATCCCTGACTGGAGCACCTGTCCCTCAGCCCTGACTGGAGCGCCTGTCCCTCAGCGCTGACTGGAGCGCCTGTCCCTCAGCGCTGACTGGAGCGCCTGTCCCTCAGCCCTGACTGGAGCGCCTGTCCCTCAGCCCTGACTGGAGCGCCTGTCCCTCAGCCCTGACTGGAGCGCCTGTCCCTCAGCGCTGAGTGTAGGATCTGGCACACCCTCCTTGTCCTCCTTCCACCTTCTCTGTCCAGGCTTTACTCACCCTCTCCTGGGGTCTGCCCTATACCTGCCTGAAATCCCTGTCACTTGTACTGTTTTGGGGATGGGTGTGTGTGTGTGTGTGTGTGTGTTTCTTTGTGTATCTATGTGTCTTCTGTGTATGTGTGTATATCTGTGTGTGCTTGTGTATATTTCCGTGTGTCGTGTGTGTGTGTGTGTGTGTGTGTGTGTGTGTGTGTGTGTGTGTGTGTGTAGGGGCCGATGCTGCCCCTTAGCATCCACTCCCCAGCTGGTACATTCCACCACAGCAGGAGGCCTCAGTGTGTCCCCGGCAGTGTGGCCACTGTCTCTGTCCCCTCCCCTGACTTTTGTGCTTTGACTGTATTTCAGGCCTGGGTTGGTTCTTGCGGGTCCTGAGCCCAGAGACTGGCTCATACTCACATGCACGATGGCTGCGGCCTCCCTGAGCCCCTTCCCGCCCCGTATTCAGAGTTGAGAGGCTGGGATGGAGGCACTCAGCAGAAAGTGGAGGAGCCACAGGGGCAGGGGAGGCGAGAGGACAGCACAGGGCTGGGGTCAGGTGGGGGCTCCCTGCCCTCCTCGTGGCTGGGGTCTCTCCTGGGGAGGCGAGAGGACGGCACAGGGCTGGGGGTCAGGTGGGGGCTCCCTGCGCCTCCTCGTGGCTGGGGGTCTCTCCTGGGGGAGGTGAGAGGACCACACAGGGCTGGGGGTCAGGTGGGGGCTCCCTGCCCTCCTCGTGGCTGGGGTGGGGTCTCTTGCCCTGGGGCCTGGCCCGATAGGGAGATCTGCTTGTTCCTCCTTAGAGCTTGGGGAGTTTACACTCTGGGAAGGGGTGGGGAGCAGGCCCCGCCCGTGTTTTGGGGATCTGATGGGTCTGGACTGACACAGGTGCCGAGGGTGAGGGGCTGCAGGGACCCCGGGGCTGGGCCGTACCTGGAGCTGGCCTGGAGGCTTCCGATGCCCAGGAGGTGTCCCTGTGCTTGCAGCTGCTGCCAGGCCCTCGCGCCTCCTGGGGAGCAGCAGGGGTTCTGTGGGCCCTTCATCTGAAACAGGCGGGTGAGCTCAGGGCGCCCGCCCTGCACCGGGAGACGCTGCGGGGCTCTGAGGCGAGGCGCTGAGGCTGCTGCCAGCTGCTCTGACAGGGCGCGGGCACCCTGGGGGACTCGCTATCTCCCTGTGGGCTCCTTGCTCATCTTGAGGCTGGTGGTCGGCCTCTGGCCCATTGCCCTCTCTGGCACTGTCGCCCTGCAGGTCAGGGCCTGGGTGCCAAGAGGCTGGTTCTTGCCGGGGCCGCAGGTTCCACTGCGAATTCCTGCAGGGGGCTGCCGAGGGAATGAGGGGAAGCAGCCAGACCAGGGGCCCGACCTGCTCCTGAGAGCTGGCTTGAGGGGCCCCGGCCCTGGTGTGTCAGTGAGTGGTGAGCGATGACGGGAGCAATGCTCGTGGGTGCTGCTGGGCTCAGAGGCGCCGTGGTGAGCCCGAGAGCAGCACCTGCCTTGTCTGCACCGCCAGTGCCCAGACACCTGCGCGCTTGCCTTTGGCAGAGCTGATGGTCAGAGGAAAGCTCAGAATTTGAAACCAGACCCACTGGGTTGAAGTCCTGACTCAGATACTTGCTGTGACCTTGACAAGTCAATTTAACCTCAGTTTGCTCAACTGTAAAATGGGGTTATTGTTTTTTTTTTTGCTTTTTGTGTCACACCCGGCGATGCTCAGGGGTTTCTCCTGGCTCTGCACTCTGGAATTACTCCTGGCGGTGCTCGGGGACCATATGGGATGCTGGGGATTGAACCCGGCTTGGTTGCGTGCAAGGCAACGCCCTACCCGCTGGACTGTTGCTCCGGCCCCGCTTTGTTTGTTTCTGAGCCACACCCAGCAGTGCTCAGGACTTACCCTGGCTCTGCACTCAGGAATCACTCCCGTCAGGCTCGGGGTGCCAGGGATCAAATCTGGGTCAGCAAATGCAAGCACCTCTCCTCTGGCTCCTGAGTTTGTTTTAAATTAAAAATGTTTTTGGTTTGAGGGGCCAGATAGATAATAGAGTGGATAAGGTGCTTGCCTTGCACACGGCTGACCCAGGTTTTCTCTCTGGCATCCAATATGGTCCCCCAACTACTGCCAGGGGTGATTCCTGAGTGCAGAGCCAGGAGTAACCCTCTGAGCATTGCCAGGTGTGGTGCCCCCAAAAATAATGAATGCGTGAATAAATAAATAAATACACACATGCATATATGTACACACACATATATTTTTCTCCCCTTTGGTTTGACTTTTTGAGTCATGTACTCAGCAGGCTCGAGATAGCTGTGTGCTCAGAAGACAACTTTCGATGCCAGGACTGGAACCTGGTCCTGCTCAGCCTGGCGGCGGTTTCTGGCACCATAGCAGGGGATCTGGGAATGAGCTTCCTGCCTGCTCAGGGCCCGGGGTCTGAGGGGTTCACTGAGGGTGCCACAGAGCCGGGCCACAGAGCCGTGTTCGGGTCAGCTGTGCCCGCCTGCCACCCCTCACCCAGAACCTGAACATGCTTCACTGGTCCCTCCTTTGTCTCTGTGCTTTTGCATGAAGGCTGCTGGCCCCTGCGTCCAGGGCCGCTTGTCCCTCTGTGCTGGCATGATGGCCATCCAGTGTCCCTGCCCGGACTCATGCCTGGTGCAACGTGCGCGGTTTTGAAATCTGCTGGTCCAACAGGTAGGTGAGCTCTTTCCCAACCAAAGGGTCTGCCCTGCAGAGCTGGAGTGCGTCTGTCTTCAATTCAAAGAGCCGGGGACACGTGGCTGCTGCCCAGCAGCTCCTGACGAAGCCGTGACCCACTCCACTGCCCGCTCCAGCCCGCACGTCTGCCTCTCCCTCCCTAAATGCCATTTCCTGTCTGGGGCCCGAGCCACTGCCTGCTGTCTGGGGCGGCTGGAAATTTCTCAAATGTCGCTTTGATTTATGGCCCTAGTTAATTCTCGAGGAGGCCCAGGAGAGGCCCAGAGCTCTGGAGCCCGGTGGGATAAATCATTTAACAGGTGGTTAACGATTCCTTAAGGTCGAGGGGCACAGGCAGGGTGGTGGGTCCAGGTGTGGACGGATGTGGCAAATTTCAGATGCCAGGGGAATGATGGGGCTGAGTGGAGGCATGTGCCATGGCTTTGGGGCAGGCTGCAGAGGGGAGGCGTGGGCTGGGTCCTGTCAGCTGTGGCGCCAGCTGTGGCATCTCCCTGCCAGCAGGTGCCCCTCGACTGTGGAGCTCTGGCCGGGAGCAAGAACTCAGATACTGTTAAAGTCCGGCCAGACACCGAGCGGCCACATGGCCAGACCGAGGGGGGTGGTGCGGAGGCCGGTAAACTCTGCCTGACGCACACAAACATGAACTCACACTTACTAGGCAGCCAGACCTGGGCTGGCACCTGGAGCCACACTGTGTAGACGAGAGACTGAGCTGGTGAGGCAGGGAGGGGGCATGGGAGTGATCCCGTAACAGGAGTCTCCCCCAGACTCAGTTCCCAGGAGGGAAGGTTGTTTACGCAACCTTACACATTCCCACTCACACATTTACACCCATCCATACAACCACACACGTGAATGCATATGTGAGAATACATGTGTGCATGTGTTGTCTGTGAGGGGGTGTGTGTATGAACACGTGACTGTATGAGCATGCATGTGTTGTGTATGAGGGTGTGTGTATGAACACGTGACTGTATGAGCATATGTGTATGTGTTGTGAGGGTGTGTGTGTATGAACACGTGACTGTATGAGCATGTGTGCATGTGTTGTGTGTGAGGGTGTGTGTGTATGAACATGTGACTGCATGAGCATGTGTGCATGAGTGTGTGTATGAGGGTGTATGTGTGTATGTGTATGAGCATATGTGAGTATGTGTGTGTATGAGTGTGTATGAGGGTGTGTATGAGTGTATGAGGGTATATGTGTATATGTGTATGAGCATATGTGTGAGTATGTGTGTGTATGAGTGTGTATGAGTGTATGAGGGTGTATGTGTACATGTGTATGAGCATGTGTGAGTATGTGTGTATAGAGTGTGTATGATCACACGTGTGTGTACACGGGCACACACACTACGGGTCCCACCTGGTCCCTGGGGATCTCCTCTGCCTTCAGCATCTCCCCAGGCTGTGACCACCAGCCAAGGTCCGGGGCCAGTACTGGGCTTAGGAAGGTACCCTGCAGCGGCAAACTCTAATTCCAAAATGTTGCCAGGACTTGAGAGGGTGACAGAGGGGCCCTGGAGCCCCCAGGGAGCAGAGCCAAGCTCCTCCTGGGAGAACAGGCCCTTGGGAGGGTGCGGAGGAGAGCGGGAGGAGGAGGGAGTCATGGGCTGCAGGTCTGAGGAATTCTGAGTCTCCCGGTGCTCCTTCCCGCCCGCCCGTCCCGCACACTGAGGGGCCGTGGGGGCAGTTTGGGGACCGGGGCTGCTGGGCTTGGGTTGCTTCTGGTCTCCGGGGGCAGGCTGCAGGACTCCGCCTCAAAGAAGGCAGAGGCGACTCAGAGGGTCTTTGGCCTTGGGGGCCTCAGGACGCCTTTCTCAAGCGGGGCTGGGCCAGGGAACGGCACGCAGATGGGGCCATCCCGAACAGGGCAGGTAATGACTCCAAGGGGACGCTGGCCGAGGGCACAGATATCGTCCCCTACAGGCGTGTCCTGGGGCAGCTGGTTCCTTCATTGCTGGTGTCCCCGGTGGGGTGGACCTGGCTGAGGCCAGTGGGTAGCAGGACAGGAGGAGGAGAAGGAAGTGGAGGAGGGGGAGGAGAAGAAAAGAGGGAGGGGACAAGGAAGGAGGAGAGCGGAGGGAGGAGGTGGAGGAAGGAGGGAAAGGAGGAGGGAAAGGGATGAGGTAAAAGGAGAGGAGCAGCAAATTCCCTGGGGTTTGGAGGCGTTATCCTGGCCGGGGAGCACTGTCCTGGGAGTGTGAGGTGGGTGCCCTCACTCCGGGCCCAGAGCCTGAGGGAGCCCGGCCATATCTGGCCCCGGAGGGCACAGCAAGCCAGCATCTTCCCACCTGCTACTTGAGTTGTTGGTCATTGCAGGGTGACCTGCACGGGGGTGGGGAGGGGGTCCCCTTCCCACTCGGAGCAGCACATACTCCTGGCGGTGGGGAGATGCACCACAGGGCGGGGCAGGAAAGTGGGTTCATTTGCCCGAGCCCACGGCAGGTGCTGCGTGGGGAGCCTGGCTGGGCTGTGTCTGGCAGGAAGCTCCTGCCCAGACGGACAGGAGCTCAGACAATCCCCCAGTCCCACGGTGACCAGGATGGGGCCCCAGCTCGACACCTCATCGGGAAAGCAGGGGGCAGTCCCTAGTCCTTGCTGGCTTCGTGTGCCCCAGCGTCCACACAGAGGGTCGCTGCCGGGAGAAGCAGTGTCACCCTGGACTGCTGGCCTGACTCTTGGTAAGTGACAAGAGGTGTTAAAAATAATGACGCCAACACTAACAGGACAGCCTTGCCGGCTCGAATGGGCCTGGCCCCTCAGAAGGGAGACCCTTGGCCCCCTGCGGAGCTCTGTCCCCCTGGGGGAAGAGCCTCTGCACACTGCTTTCAGCTCTGGGACCCCCCAGATTCTTTCCTGACCACCTTTCTCCGTCCCCAGCTCTGACCTGGGGATTGACACCTGCATCCCTGCCCACCCCACCACCCCGACGTAAAATATATCTCAGGGCCTGGAGCCATAGTGCAGTGAGTAGGGTGCTCGCCATGCATGGCGCCCACCCGGGTCCCATCCCCAGGACCCCGTATGGTTCCCTGAACCCAGCCAGGAGTTGTCCCTGAGCACAGAGCCTGAGCTCGGCCGGATATGCCCCTCCCCCAAAGAACCAGGAAAATAAAATGAATCTTAGTCACGCTTAGTCATCTGAGCCGCCCTCTGCGACATCCAGCAGGTGCGACATAGTCAGCGTGAGTCAGCCGTGGCAGAGACACCACCACGGGCTCGCCTCCTGTCTGCTGTGTGACCTTGGGCTGATCGCTTTGATCGCTTTGTCTCTGTTTGGGGTCAACTGGGCTATGTTTTCTCCAAACTTTTTTGAAACCTGTTTGCCAAGGGGACCCGATATCTACCCTGTGCAATAGATACTTTTGTGAGCTGAGTGTTTCTCCCTTGCACCGGCCGGATGGGGAGTTCAGTTTGACACCTTGTCCTTATAAGGGAAACCAGGGCAGCTGGTTCCTGTTGGCTGGGGTGGGGTGGCAGGGTTTGAAAAGCTCTCTCTCTCTCTCTCTCTCTCTCTCTCTCTCTCTCTCTCTCTCTCTCTCACCTTCTCTTGCTCTTGCTCTCTCTCTCCCCCTTTCCCTTTTCCCCATCTATCTCTCCATGCCGTTTTGTGTTTGTTGCCTTGCTGGCTGCAATCCAGGAACAGATTGTCCCGCTGAGGGTTGAGCTGGGGACGCTGAGGGGTGGGCTCGGCTTCCTGTACCCCCAAAGCCACCATCCTGCTGTCTGTGAAGAGGGAGGAGCTGGAGCCCAGGGCCCTACTGGCAGCTCAGGACCCCCTGCGCCAAGAGGAAAAGGGACCAGGGATGACTGGGCAGACCAGGGGAGCAGTGACCCGTGGGGTCTACCGTCCCCTGCCCACCTTCGGTTCAGAAGCAGATGGCCCCCGCCTCCCGTGCCTCGCCAGCCCCCTGGGCCTTCGGGCTCTGCTGACCCCTTCCTCTGGCCCCTCATCCCTCTGGGGGTCTCACAAACCATCCAGGTTTTTGTTTTGTTTGGGGGGCCACACCCAGCGGTGCTCCGGGACTGACTCCTGGCTCTGCACTCAGGAGACTGCAGAGACCCCGGAATAGAACCCGGGTCAGCACCTTGACCCCATGACCCCACACCACCTCTCTCCCCAGATCAAAGGTCAGGCCAGCTCCCGCTGCCCACCCCGCGACCCCTGCTCCCAGCACCTGGTCGGCACTGTAAAACACGCACACCTGCCTGCGTGTGCACACGTGAAACACACACACTCATTTACAGAGGCACACACATCTGCAGGCACATGAAGCATGCGTGCACACACATGCCGACACGCACACGTATGCACATAGACGCACATCACACACACACCACTTGGGGGAGAAGGCGCATGTGTGCATGTGTGTGGGACTGAGGGACTCAGGGAGCAGGCGCTGTGGGTGCCTGTAGGTGCCCCCTGCCCCGAGAGCAGGGGAGGCTGTGGGGAGGGGCGCCTCCGGCTCTTGCGGAAGGGGGCACACCCAGTGGGCCCCGCCACACCTCCCCTGAGTCAGGATTGCCGCATCAGGTCACCTGCCCTCTGGGGCCTCGGGAGCCCCACCCTGCCCTACAGCTGTTCTCACAGCTTCCAACGTCCGCTTCCCACACAGACGACCCGGCCCCTGCCTGCCTCGGCACCCCCTTCATGGGACACTCTCGCGAGGCCTCTTTGGTGCCCCCCGGGTGCTGTCCACTTGGCCTCTCCAGAGGGGGGATTCACTCGCCCATACAGAGTCCAGTGTCGTGGACCAACCCAGACGGCCGCCCCCCCCTGGCCTCACGGTCTCCCCCCCGGCCTCACAACCAGGGGCACCAGCCCCCTAAACTTTGGACAATGCCAGGGCGCTTGCAGCCTCTTCTGCTTTCTCTCTCTCTCTCTCTCTCTCTCTCTCTCTCTCTCTCTCTCTCTCTCTCTCTCTCTCTCTCTCTCTCTCTCTCTCTCTCTCTCTCTGCGGGCTACTCTCAGGAAGGCTTGGCCCTTTCCGCCCTGTGGCCTAAGGGGTCCGGAGATAAAAAGGGACTCTGGTATGATAGAGACCTCTTTCTCTCTCTCTCTTCCCTCCCTCTCTCTCTCCCTCTTTCCCTCTTTCTCCCTCTCTTTTTCTCCCTCTCTCCTCTCTCCCCCTCTCTCTGTTTCTCTCTCTCCTCTCTCTCCTCCCTCTCTGTTTCTCTCTCTCTCCTCTCTCCCCCTCTCCCTCCCTCTCTCTCTCTCTTTCTCTCTGTGTGCATGTCTCTGTTTTGGTGCCACTCCCAGCAGTGCTGGGCTTACCTCTAGCTCCGTGCTCAGGGGGTCACTTCTGTAGGTACAGCAGTGACCACTCGGGGGTGCCTGGATGCTGAGGAGGCGCTGGTCTCCGTGCGGACGGGCCTGGGGCGGGCCTGGGGCAGCATCTCTGGAGGAGGACAGGCCTGGCCATGGTCCTGCCACTCACCGTGAGTGGCACTCACTCCTGAGAAGTGCTCCGGACGGCTCCACCTCCCAGATGCCACCGCAGCGCCCAGCCTGCCCCAGCGCCAGCAAGCACATGCACGCCGTATGTGCACACGCACAGTCACAGACACCCACGCGCACACATGTGCACAGCACACACAGGCATAAAAGCTAACACCCCAGCCCTCTCCGGGCTGTCGGAAGGTCGGTAGGGCTCATGAGGGAGCTGGCTGTGGTCCTGGCCTGGCTGCGGGGGGGCAGTGAGCGCCTGTCGGGGGCAGCCAGCGCAACCTCACCTGACCAACAGCCCCCCCAGCTCTGTATCTGCTCCCTTCAGCTGCCCCCCCCCACACACACACCAGCGCCTGTCTTTAAGGTCACGGGGCTGTTAACAGCGAGCTGCAAAGATGTGATCTCGTGTCAGTCTCTGAGGGCTGCTGGGGAATGGGCCCATTAGGGAGCCACTGCCCAGCGCTGAGGGCTCAGCACAATCCACAGGCACCCCCAGGAGCGGTGCTGGGAGCTGGCTGAGGTTGACGGTGTCCCAGCCCTCCCTCCAGGCCCGAGCTCTGGGGCCCAGGGGCACCTACTGGCAGGGTGGAACCACAGCTGGAGCCGCAGCTGACGGGCCCAGCCCAGGCCCTGCCTCGCCCCCTCCCTGCGCCCTCAAGCTGAGTCATGGGCCTCCACTCAGGCCCTATCGCCCCGGGGTCTGAAATCCACGTCCTCGTTTTCTCCCTTTTATCCACCATGAAATGTGTCTCATCCTCCTGCCCACCTGCCCCCCACCCAGGCCCCTCTGGCTACTTAAGGAATAGCTAAACGGGCCGGAGAGACGGCACTGTGGACGGGTTAGGTTAGGTGCTTGCCTTGCAGCAGTGAACCCCAGATGGTCTGCGGCGGCCACAGGAGTGAGCCCTGAGCACCATCAGCTTCTCTGCGTGGACTCAGCTGAGTGGAAGCTGCCGCAGTCGCCTGTGCAGCTCAGGGTTGCCCGCACGCATGCTGTCACAGTACCCGGTCGGCACTGGGCAGGGGTGTGCAGCGGAGGCGCTACCAGCCGCATGCCGCAGACACCCTGGGTCCCGGTCTCAGGATTCTGAGTCCTTTGGGGGTCGGATGCTTGTGAGACAGATCTGGAACCGAGTGAAGCTGGAGGAAGGGCCCGAGGAACTTTGTAACGCCCGTTGGACACACGCACACCGGGCTGCAGGCCGACATGCACACCTGCGGGACACACGCACACCCGGGCTGCAGGCCGACATGCACACCCGTGGGACACACGCACACCCGGGCTGCAGGCCGACATGCACACCGCGGGACACACGCATAACCAGGCTGCAGGCCGACATGCACACCGCGGGACACACGCACACCGGGCTGCAGGCCGACATGCACACCTCGGGGACACTCACACACCCGGGCTGTAGGCTGACATGCACACCTGCGGGACACTCGCACACCCGGGCTGCAGGCTGACATGCACACCTGCGGGACACTTCACACACCGGGCTGCAGGCCGACATGCACACCTGCGGGACACTCACACACCCGGGCTGCAGGCCGACATGCACACCTCGGGACACTCACACACCCGGGCTGTAGGCTGACATGCACACCTGTGGGACACTCCCACACCGGGCTGCAGGCCGACATGCACACCTGCGGGACACTCGCACACCGGGCTGTAGGCTGACATGCACACCTGCGGGACACTCGCACACCCGGGCTGCAGGCTGACATGCACACCCCGCTGGGACACTCACACACCCGGGCTGCAGGCCGACATGCACACCTGCGGGACACACGCACACCTGGGCTGCAGGCCGACACGCACACCCGTGGGACACTCACACACCGGGCTGTAGGCTGACATGCACACCTGCGGGACCACACGCACACCTGGGGCTGCAGGCTGACATGCACACCGCAGGACACACGCACACCGGGCTGCAGGCCGACATGCACACCCGCGGGACACACGCACACCCGGGCTGCAGGCCGACATGCACACCCACGGAGACACGCACAACCAGGCTGCAGGCCGACATGCACACCTCGCGGGACACACGCACACCCGGGCTGCAGGCTGACATGCACACCTGCGGGACACAAGCGCACCCCAGGCTGCAGACCAGCACCTGTAATGGTGGCAGCTTCCGGCTCCAGCTGGCACTACAGGGACAGCAGCTTCCAGAGTGGCTGTGTGCGGGCGCTGGCGGGGGAGGGCATTGCTCTGAGAACACGAGAGCCTGGCCATCTGAGCTTCTGTGAGCTGCCTTTTCTGTATTTGGGGGCACACCAGGCGCTGCTTAGGGGTTACTCCTGGCTCTGAGCTCAGAGAATCATACGGGTGCTGGGGATCGAACCCTGGACAGACACATAAGTGCCCTCCCCACTGTACTATCTCCACCCCTTGAGAGGAGGCGGTGCCGTTTGCCTCCTCTCCCCTGCCCCCGCCTTGCCCCTTGGAGCCCTGTCCAGCACAGAGGCTTCCTCTCCTCATCAGGGCCTTCTTCAGCTGTCTGCCCAGACACCTTGCAAAGACAGGAGTCTGGGGCCCCCCACAGGCATGGTTAGGTGGGGTTCCTGCAGACCTTAGCCTCCAGCTAGCAGCCCCCGGGGAGCAGCACCTCCTGCAGTCCGGATGCCCCCTGGTGAGCCGCCTCCCCTGCAGAGCAGAACAGTGCCCTCCCTCAGGAGAAGCAGCAGCACCAGCAAAGCAGGACCGGTGAGTGTTCAGCAGACCCATGCCCCCGGTGCAACTCTGGCCCCTTGCCACTCCTGCCACCAGGAAGCCGAGTGTGGAGGTTCCCTGGCTGCCGGCCGCCACCACACAGCATCCATGCAGCAAGGAATGGCCGGGTCAGGAGCACCGTGATCAGAGCCTGGACCAGAGTCTGTGCTTCTGCCCTGCCACCTAGGAAGCGAAGAGCATCTCTGAGGGGCTGCCAGGGAGTTCAAGAGAGACATGAGGGTCAGCACTGGCCGCTGGGGCACAGGTGGACACACAGAGTCTCCCCTGGGCCCTGTAGAATAGGAAGGTCCCCAGGACACGGTGAGGACCTGTGGCACAGATTACAGGACCTGTCCCAGGGTCGGAGGGTCCCAGTCCCTCCTGTGGTTACAAGGACGTCATGTAAGAAGGCCCAGAGCAGGGCCAGGCCAACAGCACAGTTGGGGGAGGCAGAATTTCCCTGCATAAGGTTTTTTTTTTTTTTTTTTTTTTTTTTCTTTTTGGGTCACACCGATGCTCAGGGGTTCCTCCTGGCTCTGCACTCAGGAATTACTCCCTGGCGGTGCTCAGGGGACCATATGGGATGCCGGGGATCGAACCGGGCCGGCACAGGCCGGCGTGCAAGGCAAACGCCCTACCCGCTGGGCTATCGCTCCGGCCCCCTCCCTGCATAAGGTTGACCCAGGTTCGATCCCCGGCATCCCATATGGTCCCCTGAGACCCACCAGGAGTAACTCCTATGTGGAGCCAGGAGTAACCCCTGAGCATCGCTTGTGTGACCCAAAACAAAACCAAAGTAAGAAGTAGAAGCACACACAGAAAGAGAAAGAAAAGAAGGAAGGAAGAGAGGGAGGGAGGGAGGGAGGAAGGAAGGAAGGAAGGAAGGAAGGAAAGAGAAGGAAGGAAGGAGGAAGGAAGGATAAAGGAAGGAAGGAGGAAGGAGGAAGGAAGGAAGGAGAAAGGAAGGAAGGAGGAAGGAGGAAGGAAAGGAAGGAAGGAAGGAAGAAAGGAAGGAAGAAGGAAGGAAGGAAGGAAGGAAGAAGGTAGGAAGGAAGGAGGAAGGAAAGGAGGGAAGGAAGGAAAGAAGAAGGAAGGAAGGAAGGAAAAAAGGAAGGAAGGAAGGAAGGAAGGAAGGAAGGAAGAAAAGAAAGGAAGGAAGGAGGAGGAAGGAAGGAAGGAAGGAGGAAGAAGGAAGGAAGGAAGGAAGGAAGGAAGGAGGAAGAAGGAAGGAAGGAAGGAAGGAGGAAGGAGGAGTACATGACAGTTCAGTGGGTGCTGCAGTACAGTGTTGCCCAGAGCCTCTGCATCTTGCCTGGGGTAGCCTCCTGCAGGCCACTTTGTAGATAGGGGCGGGGAAACAGTTTGAATGTGGCAGTACCTCTTACCATGTATTCTATGTTTGCTGGTATGAATATTTTCTCTCATGCTGCCACAATCATCGTGGGACTAGCTAGAACTTACCAGTATATTTGCCTGGCCACCTTGGATCTCTAAATAATTAGACCAGAGAGAAATGCTGTTTGCCTCCAAGCAAGCACGCATGGCTCTCTAATAAGTCTAAAGACTAATATACAAAACAACTAGGAAGTAAAGAGAGACTCTTATGAAGGCTTGGAGAAATATATACCCGG
Organism: Cryptotis parvus; assembly: GCA_021461705.1. Classification (NCBI taxonomy): domain Eukaryota; kingdom Metazoa; phylum Chordata; class Mammalia; order Eulipotyphla; family Soricidae; genus Cryptotis; species Cryptotis parvus. The sequence goes on from JAJIBD010002763.1 coordinate 253,874, forward strand.
CTGTAGAATATCCATTGGTAAGGATACATGCCCCTCTTCCACTCTACCCTGCAGGGACTCTGACAGATCTTGGCTGGGCAGCATTAACATTTCAGTGGACCTAGGTGAGGTACTGGGAAAAGTTACCTGAGGGGAATTGACCCCAACTGCTTCCGGTTGGTGTGGGCGATCTGTGTTGAAGGGATATAAAAGCTGTAGCCTGCTTTCTTCTGCTCTCTTTCCCCACTTTGCCTTTTGCTTTTCTCCCTTTCCTCTCTCTTCTCCTCCCTGTTGGGCCTTAACACAGGGTGGAGGCCATTTTGGCCCTAAGGTTCTGAACCTACACCTGGCCGGGACCCAGCCAGGAACCCAACGTCTGGGGTTTTCCTATTGTTGGATTGTATACCAGAACCTGTGAGAGTAAAGCCCTTTTGAAACTGCTGGATTCTCACATCTTTCTCTGCCCACCGTTCACCAATCCCCTGGGGCAGAAGGGGGATCCCTGACCCTGCTCCCAGATTTTGTCTGGGTGCCCGAAGCTCCTCAACAAATGGGCAGGCACTTGCCTTGTGCACAGCTGATCTGGTAACATCCCCAGCACCCATTCGATCCCTGAGTCCATCAGGAGTGATCCCTGGAGCACAGAGCCAGGAGTAAGCCCTGAGCAAGACTAGTGTGGCCCCCAAACCAAAGAGACTGTTAAAGGAAGACATGGCAGTGTGGGGGCTGGGGCCGGATGTGTGCTGAGGCCTTCCCAAGGTGCTGTCTCCACTGGGGCCACGCTTCCAGCCAGGCTCTCGGGAAGCCTATGGTCATGCAGGCTGGAGACCACCGCAGTGCTGAGGGAGAGTCATCAGGACGTCATGGGGCAGAGTGTGGGCGAGCAGCCAGGCAGGGGGAGGCTCAAAGCGTCAACAATCACCTTAGAGGCAGGTGACCTCTAAGTCTGACTTTTCTGCTTTGCGTCTCACTTCTAATGCAGAGAAGGGCCCCGTGGCCGCTCTTACGCTAGTGGGGGCGGGTGACCAGAGTGAGCAGTGACCATGCCGCCCGTGGCTGGCACAGACTAGGGTGTTGTGCTCGGCTGTTACCCTCTGGCTGCACCAAGGCACAGGGGTGTCTCCTCAGTGTTGGCGCACTGCTTTCAGGCTGAGCATTCTGGGGGTCCCTGTACAGTCTCAGTGGTGCCCCGAGACATCCCGTCTTTGGCTTTTACTTCTACCCCACCCCAGGGGGCCGTGTGGGCTCTTCAACTCTGAGTGTAGCATGGTGAGGTCCCATCCTGGCGACTTTTCAAGGGACAATATCCATTACAGACTGACGTCTGTGACAAAGGAAAAGTCCAGAGTCATTTGAGTCCCGAGAGCAAGTGGCCTTCAGGCAAGGCTTAATTCAGGAGCTCAGCCACCACCTCTAGTCTCTCGACTCTCTGCATGCGGATCCAGACCTGGCATGGGGTGAGCAGCTGTGTGCGGCCCTCGCTAGCCAGTCCAGCATGGCCTTCACTCTGCTCACACAACTGGAGGCCACACATCTGCCACCAAATTGGAGCCCAGGAATCGACTGGACCAGTGCAAAACCCGTGACTGAGGAGCAGATGACGGAGATTTGCTACTGCTTTCCCTGCTCCTGTTTCAGAGTTCAGGAGCACTGACGCCCCCTGAGAGCTACGCCCTGAAGTAAATGTGCCCCTCACCAAGACACCGAGCAGCTCTGTCAGATTCAGAGCCCAGAGCAGGGGACACAGGCCACACTGGGACGGAGCGGGGAAGAGTAGGGGACATAGGGCACTCTGGGATGGGAGCAGGGGACAGAGCGGGGGACACTCTGGGACAGGATCTCTGGTCTCCTGCGCCCACACCCAGGCTCTCCCCTCCACCTTTTTTCCCCACTCATTTTTGGGCTGCACCAGGCGCTGCCCAGGGCTTAGTCCAGGCTCTGCACTCAGGAATCACTCCTGGCTATGCTCATGGGACCATGTGGGATGCCAGGAATAGAGCCTGGGTCTACAAGCAAGACGAACACCCTCCCCAGCCCCTCCCACTCGCTTCTGTGGGAATTCTCAGAGAATGAGGTGTTGCTGGTCATGTCCTCATCAGGGCGGCTGAGTCCTCTCGCCACGACAGGACCCCGGACTCCAGACTTGGGGCCCGTCCTTTGGACTTGCCTTCTGCTCCCGTTTGTTTATCAAGAGCTGCCCTACAGTGGGGAGGGACGGGGAGATTAAAGATCTGGGGTACATGTGGTGTGGTGCCATGATTAAACTGCAGAGCTGGGGCCGGGCGATAGCCCAGTGGGTAGGGCGTTTGCCTTGCAGCGGCCGGCCCATGCCGGCACGGGTTCGATCCCCGGCATCCCATATGGTCCCCCCGAGCACCTCCAGGAGTGATTCCTGAGTGCAGAGCCAGGAGTAACCCCTGAGCATCGCCGGGTGTGACTAAAAAAAAAGCAAAAAAAAAAACAACCTGCAGAACTGCCTGGACTGTTGGACTGTGTTGGGCACGTGGGAGCCCAGGGATTTGCACTTATGACCGCATGGTTGCCCTCAGGCATTCTCCAGGCTCCTCAACACATTCTATGGGACAGCTCCTGCTCCCACAACTGGCCCTGAGCCAATTCTAGCACACACTCAGTCTACGTGACCTGGGTCATGTGGTCTGTGGGCTGGGTCTCAGCATGTGTCACCCTGCAGAAGGGCTGCTGGGAAGGGGGAGGGGAGGAACAGGCGCAGTGCTGCATGGGTGCTCCAATGGGCGTTACGTGTGCGTCTCAGCTCTGTGGCTGCTCCACGTGTGTCTTCTTCCTCCCGGGGCCTTCCACCTGTCCCCATCAGAGGGTGAGGCCGGGGGCAGCTGGAAAGCCTCAAAGCAGTGCCCCCTTCCCTGTCAGCTACCACCCACCTGCCCAGCAGGAGGCTGAAGTGGACTCCTCCCAGGTGGCCTTGGCTGGGTTCTTGGGCCTGCAGGGGTGAGGCCAGGCAGGTGTGGGGTATCTGAGGGGGTCTGGCTCTGGGGCGAACGCAGCTCTGCTGTGGCCTCGTCAGCCTCCACGGGGTCTCGCTGTCCCCCATCCCACCTCATCTCCCCCAGTTTCCCCCTCCTGAGCCTCTCACAGCCCTGTGGGTCCCCGCCCCTGAGCCACCCAGTGCTGGCAGCCACTAGAGCTCACTTACTCTCCCTTTCTTTGGGGGCCACATCCTGCAGTGCTCAGGGGCTTACTCCTACCTCTGTGCTCAGGAATCACTCCTGGTTGTTCGGGGACCCTGTGGGATGCTGTGTATGGAACCCAGGATGGCTGTGTGCGAGACCAAGGCCTAGCTGCTGTGCTGTCATTCCGGCCCCCCCATCTTCCAGTCTCCCCACTGCCTCTCACTCTCCACCCCAGCCCATACCCAGCCCAGGGGACGCGGAGGCTGCAATAAGTTGTTTTCTGTTTTTGTCGTGAGAATGAGCATTTGTACACAACCTGGCCGAAATGGCTGGCTTAAGCCCGGATCTCCCTGCTTTGGGGGACCCACTGAGGGCGGTGGGACTTACAGGCTCCATGTGCCCCTGGGAAGAGACCCCAGAGGGAAGCCACTGAGGGACGTACATTCTCCTGAAGGCTCTGAAATGTCGGGGTGGCGGCGACTCCCGCAGGGACCGTGTGGGATGTGAGTGTGAGCAGTCCTGCCTGCAAACGCGTGTGAGCAAGCACCCCTGTGTAGCGTGTGCACCTGGCAGTCCTGAGCGGACTTACTCGTGAGCACCGGTGAGTTGTGTGTGGATATGAGCATGTGTACAAGTGCATGGCAGCTAAGTGTGTGTGTGTACTTATGTGCAAACACACATATCTGCACGCACATGACTGCATATCTGAGTGTACACCGCTTTATGAGTGCATCTGTGTGTACATGTCACTTTTTTTTCCATTTTAGGTTACAACCAACGATACTCAGGTGTTACTCCTGGCTCTGCACTAGGAGTTACTCCTGGCGGCGCTCAGTGGACTGTACGGGATGCCGGGATGGAACCCGGATTGGCTGCGTACAGGCAAACGCCCTCCCGCTGTGCTGTCGCGCTGGATCCTGTGTGTGGTGCTGATCTTGCGACCCTCCCGCTCTCCCACGACAGGCCCAGGGAACACGACTGCAATGGCAGTGGGTGCTCTCAGGGGGGACAGGCTGGGGCTTCAGCGCGACCACCGTGTGCGACACCAGTGCGGGGGCCCAGGTGCGCACGCAAGACTCAACTGGCTTCAGGGGCCTGTGCTTCATGGCCTGCGAGGGGGCACAGGGGCGGGCCTCGCTGCTCACAGCCGGACGTGGACCCCACTTCTGGTCACAGATGGGTCTTAGGGCAACAGCCCGTAGCCAGAGCCTGCTGTGAGCAGAGATCACTGCTCTGTGTGTGTAACAAACAACGTTTACATCTGTGTGTGATCAGTCGTGTGTGTGATCAGCCTCCATGTGATCAGCTGCCGTGGTGATGTGTGATCTGGCCGTATGTGTGATCAGCCAGGTTTTGTGTGTTTGTGTGATCAGTGGCCTTGTGTGTGTGTGCTCGCGTGCACATGTGTGCAGGCGTTTGCAGAGAAAGGCGGGCAGAAGGAATGGGGGCCCCACGCCCAGGGTGGCACAGGCGTGTCTTGACTTCGATTATTCTCCGTTTGGGGCCACAGGTGGAGGTGGGCAGTTTACTCTGGCTCTGTGCTTTCGGGACTCGCCTCCGGCGGTGCTCAGAGGACCTTATGTGTGCTGGGAATGAGCCTGGCTCAGTCACGCGGAGGGCACTTTCCTTCCCTGATGTCCTCTCTCCTGGGCCCCACAGCAGCCCTTAGGCTCTCTGCACCTTGTCTAAGGGTTGCCACAGCAAAGCGCCAGTGGCAGCTTGTGCCAATTGCCAGTGGCGGCTGTGGCGTGGGGCCATGAAATGTAGGGAGGGCCAAGGGATTCTACGTGAGCAAGTGCTTGCCTTGCACACGCTGACCCATCTCCAACCCTGGGCACCGCTGGGTGATCCCGAGCACAGAGTCAGGAGTGAGCCTTGAGCACTGCCGGGTGGGATCCAAATACTTTCAGAGTCACACTTGGCCATGCTCAGGGGTTACTCCTGGAGGTGCTCTGGGGAACATGTAGAGTGCCCGGGATCAGAGCCAAGTCAGCTGATGCCAAGCAAATGCCATACCCGCTGTTCCAGGGCTCCATCCCCGGGACCCAAATATTCCGAGGACGTGAGGGGCGTTCCCAGGCACTGTGGTAGACTTCACCCCTGCCTCTCCTTCCTCTGCCCTCCTGGCGCACCACCAGGCCCATTGGGCTGGCTGGGCCCAGTGGGCCTGGATTCCCGTCAGCTCCTTTAGGCCCTGGGTGCTGACCTCACGGTCTGGCTGTCCATCAGAGAGGCCTTGGGGTAGCTCTGATGGTGGCTGGGGGGCAGTAGAAGTGTCTGGCCAAGGGCCAGTGGGTGATGAGTGCCGAAACCTGTCCACAGGTGACAGGGGATTAATACAGGGTGGGGCAGGGACCCCAGTGTGGGATCTACTGTGGGGCTTTCTAGAGCAGAGCTCATCCTAAGCCTAGAATTTTCATTACACGGTATCAACATTTAGCTCAGGCAATGGAAATGTCAGCTTTAATTATTTTCAAGGAGTCTTGATGGCTCTGGGAATAAATCAATATAAATAATGTTTTCATAAACTCAGAATCATGCTCCTAATAGTGTTATATCTATAATTTTAATATTCCAAACCATTTTTCTTTGCATCTTAGCCATTAATTGATGCCAGGGCTCATTTTTTCTGTTCTCTATTGCCAGGGGCTGCGGTGACAAGCTGACCCAGGGCCCGTGTCCCTGACACCAACTCTTCTCCCTCACTCTGCTTACCCAAAGGGAGTCTGGCATCTGGTCTGCCGGGAGCCGTCTTCCCCCTCTCTCTCGCTCTGTCCCGAGGAGGCTGCTCTGGCCTCTCGGCCTCTCCGTGGCTCCTGCCAGCTCAGGGTGGGCCATCCCCAGCTGTGTGCCTCTAGCAGAGGCAGTGTCCAGGGTGGGCTGTGAGGCCTGGGGGCTTGCTGGCAGGTTGGTGCAGAGCACAGACACGAGCAGAGTGAAGGAGCCATTGAGAGGATTCATTAACGGCTCCAGGAAGCTCGGGCTCCGTCCTGAGAATGTGGCCTGGGCAGGGTGCAGAAACCAGCATCAGGGGTTTTTTCCCGCAGTGGACGCCACCCTCTGAGCCGACACCCTGCACTTTTCAGCTGTTGGGGGCTGCGGATACCCATCCGGCTTTGGAAACAAGGGCCAGACTGCCCCCAGCCCCCTTGGCTGTCATCAGCCCCGACTCAAGGCCGGATATCCTGCCTTGTGGGCTCTGCCAGGCCACGGGAGCACGCCAAAGGGACTTTCTGGCACACATGAAACTCCCTGTGGGGAGTGGGGAGGCGGCCACTCTCTGCTCTGTGGGACAGGGGACCACCACAGCCATAGGCGCCCTCTGCCCTGTGGCCGAAGCAAAAATCAGTACGGAGACCAGACATGGCTGCAAGAGTTCCACCCCCACGAAAAGTCAGCTTTTGCCTCCGACTCCTGGTTACGATTGCCCGTCTCACAGCGACATGCTCAGGGAGAACATCCCGAGGGGATAGCTGCGGAGCTCAGGCTGGGGACAGTTCTCGATCCTCACCCATGATAAATAACCAGCCTCTGGCCTTAGAGCCTGCCCCGGGGCAGACATGCCCTCAGGCCCACGAGTCCTCAGCTTCCAGCCAGTTTCCTAGCTACGGTTGGGGGGCCTGCACCCAGTTCCTGGGGACAGGACAGTGGCTGTCTGGACAGCTGCTTGCCTTATCACATGCCTAACCTGGATGTGTCCATCCCTTCACACAGGTGTGGGCCTCACGACCACACTTTGGTATGGCAGAAATCAAATGCAAACACACACACAAATACACACACATGAACACACACACACGAACACACACACACACACACACACACACACACACACACGGTTCAAATGGCCAGAGCCCAGAGGGGATCCACTGAAGCGTCACCTATAGTCACTCTGACACTTTTGATTCCAGGCTCCACCAGACCTGGTCCCCTTCTCAGTGTTCATCTGCCAGTACTGGGCAGTGCTGTTAGTGGAGAGGTGGACAGGTGGACAGTGGGATGGAGCCTACGCTCCTGGATCGTGTGGGAGGCATGAGAACAGGGTTCAGGGGAAGGGACAGAAGCGAGGATTAGAAGGATGAGGGAACTTCGAACATGTAGTGATTCTCCTGTGTGTGGCGATGGGGAAGGGTGGAATCCCCGAATCTCTGCTGGGAATTTTCTTTGCAGGTCCCAGAGTGGGGTCTGGCTAAGCAGTGGGTGGAAGGGAGGAACAGAGGCTCATGAGAGGGCCAGTTCGGGGTCCACCAGAGTGAAGGGCTTTCAAAGGTGAGCCCCTGCCCGCCCACTGAGCAGTATCTTGAGACACTCTACTTGCTCGTGGTGTTCTCTGCGCTGGGAATGTGTGGTAAGAATTGTCTCAACCCTGGAGCCTGGCCCCGTGCCCCGGCCCTCCACGTGCTCAGGATAGGGCGTGCAGGGGGGAGGTGAAAACCCCCTCGTTTCAAGAGAGAGATGAAGCAAAGGGTGGTGGGAGACAGAGGGCGGGGAGACTACTCTGGCTTTGGGGGTACCTCGGCGAACCCAGCATGACTCCAATGTGTTTCCTTTCCTGAAGCAGACCTAAGAGAGACCTGATAACCAAGGAAGCTGAGGAGGACTGGACAGGTGCCCTGGGGAGAGAATAGCTTTGAAGCCCCCTGCCACAGGGACGCCCGCCTAGCGCCTGCATCTGCAGCCCCCTTCCTGCATCTCCCCTGCCTAGGTTCTGCAGGTGCCCAGCCCACCTCTGGGGTGCCATATGCAAACTGGCTGAGAAGGCTGAACAAAATGTCCCTGATGGTGTGGAGGATGGGCAGCTGGAAGTGGACCTTCACAGGTCCCCTCACTGGCACCTCACAGGAACCTTCACTGGCACCTCACAGGCACCCCCACAGGCACCCTCACAGGCACCTCACAGGCATCTCACGGCACCTCACCAGCACCTCACAGGCACCCACACAGGCACCCACACAGGCACCCACACAGGCACTCTCACAGGCACTCACAGGCACTCTCACAGGCACCTCACCAGCACCTCACGGCACCTCACCAGCACCTCACAGGCACCCACACAGGCACCCACAAGGCACCCACACAGGCACCCTCACAGGCACCTCACTGGCACCTCACAGGCACCCCACACAGGCACCCACACAGGCACTCTCACAGGCACTCTCACAGGCACCCTCAAGGGCACCCTCACAGGCACCCTCACAGGCACCCCCACAGGTACCCCACAGGCACCCCCCACAGGTACCCCCACAGGCACCCCCACAGGCACCCCACAAGTACTTCCACAGGCACCTCACAGGCACCAAATAGGCTCCTTCACAGGTACCCCCACAGGCACCTCCACAGGCACTGCAGTCATCCTCACAGGCACCCTCACAGGTACCCTCACTGGCCCACTTAAGAGGCATCGTCACAGGCACCCTCACGGGCACCCTACAGGCACCCTCACAGGCACCCTCACAGGTACCCTCACTGGCACACTTAAGAGGCATCGTCACAGGCACCCTCACAGGCACCCTACAGGCACCCCCACAGGCACCTCACAGGCACCCTCAAGGCACCCTCACAGACACCCTCACGGAGATCCTCACAGGCACCCTCACAGACAACCTCACAGGCACTCACAGGCACCCTCATAGGCACCTCACAGAATCCCTCACAGGCACCTCACAGACACCCCACAGGCACCTCAAGGTACCCCCACAGGTACCCCCAGAGGCACCTCACAGGCACCCTCACAGACACCCTTACAAGCACCCTTAGAAGTATCCTCACAGGTACCCTCACAGACACCCTCACAGGCACCTCACAGACACCCTCACAGACACCCTCACAGGCACCCTCACAGGCACCCCCACAGGCACCTCACAGACACCCTCACAGACACCTTACAGGCACCCTTAGAGGCATCCTCACAGGTACCCTCACAGGCACCTCACAGGCACCCTCGCAGATACCCTCACAGGCACCTCACAGGCACCCCTCGCAGACACCCTCACAGGCATCCTCACGGGCACCTCACAGGCACCTCAAGGTACCCCCACAGGTACCCTCTCACAGGCACCCTCACAGATACCCTCACAGGCACCCTCACAGGCATCCTCACAGGCACCCCCACAGATACCCCAGAGGCACCTCACAGGCACCCTCACAGACACCCTCACAGGCACCCTCACAGGCATCCTCACAGGCACCCCCACAGGTACCCTAGAGGCACCTCACAGGCACCCTCACAGACACCCTTACAGGCACCCTTAGAGGCACACAGGTACCCTCCCAGATACCCTCACTGGCACCTCACAGCCACCCTCACGGGCACCCAGCATTCCAGGAGGTGGAGTCTCCCCTTGCTGGGGAGCATCCCATTTCCCTCATTTTTAAATTCTGCAAAAGGTGGCCCTCTCCAACCCCAAGACTGCACAGCTCTGGAGTTCGGCCCTCTGAGAGGAGTCTGGTACACCCCTCCGGGAGGCTTTGGCTCAGGGTCTGCCCTGATTCAAGTCCCCTCATAGCCGAGAGGGCCCCACGGATGGCGGCACTGGCCGACCCTTGTCAGCCCAGGACCCGAGACCGTGTGGGGCGGGGGGTGTGACCCTGCGCTGCTGTCTCTGGCCTCTGCTTCCCACCTCCCATCCCAGACCATGCCCGAGAGTTCTTTTCCTCACCAGACATCTTGGCTGGTCACCAAAAGTATGAGGGCAGGAAGGCTGGGATTGTGGAAAGGGGCTTGTTCTCAGGGTCCAGCTGCTGTGTGCCCTCCCGAGACCCTCAGTGTGGTCTGGAAGCTGCCCCCGCCCCTAGCCCTGACGGCCAGAAATGAGCATTTCAGTCTCCAGTTGCCTGCGTCACTAGAGCCCCTTCCCTCCAGGGCTCCACTGCGGCCCTCCCACAGGAGCCAGGTGTCGGGATTCGGGACCCCTCAGTGTCCCCAACACTGCCCGCAAGGGGTCCTCAACACTGCCCGCAGGGTCCCCAAACAGTGCCCCAAGGGAGTCCCCAGCACTGCCTGCAAGGGGTCCCCAACACTGCCCACAAGGGGTCCCCAAACACTGCCAGCAAGGGGTCCCCAAACACTGCCAGCAAGGGGGTCCCCAAACACTGCCAGTAAGGGGTCCCCAAACACTGCCAGTAAGGGGTCCCCAAACACTGCCAGCAAGGGGTCCCCAAACACTGCCCAAAGGGGTCCCCAAACACTGCCAGCAAGGGGTCCCCAAACACTGCCAGTAGGGGTCCCCAAACACTGCCAGCAAGGTCCCCAAACACTGCCAGCAAGGGGTCCCCAAACACTGCCCGCAGGGGTCCCCAACACTGCCCGCAAGGAGTCCCCAACACTGCCCGCAAGGAGTCCCCAAACACTGCCCGCAAGGGGTCCCCAAACACTGCCCGCAAGGGGTCCCCAAACACTGCCCGCAAGGGGTCCCCAACACTGCCAGAAAGGGGGTCCCCCAAACACTGACAGCAAGGGGGTCCCCAAACACTGCCCGCAAGGGGTCCCCAAACACTGCCAGCAAGGGGTCCCCAACACTGCCAGAAAGGGGGTCCCCAAACACTGCCAGCAAGGGGGTCCCCAAACAGTGCCAGCCCCTAGGAAGGCGCCTCCACTGGCAGCCGGGCCAGCAGCTGCCCCACCGTCTCCTTCACACTCACTCGCTACCATCGACTCATTTTCACACAAAACGAAGACAAATCACTTCGCTTTGGAAAACTCCCGCTTAAGCGTCTCATTCTGGTTTTTATTTTTTGTGCGGGCAGGGAAATCGTCAATGAGAGTGCTGGGCTGCAGATGGGCCTCCATATGCCACACGCCCGCACGCTCCCACCTTATGAGCAGCCTCGTCAGGTTCGGGCGTAAAGCTTAATTAACAAGTGGTGTGCACAATTATGTACTTAATTATCTACTGCTTTTATTTCTTTGTTGTCGCTGGGCTCTCCGAAGTTTGGTAACAGTTATAGGCAGCCGTTCCTGTGTGTCTGCTGCTCCCGGTCCTGGTCTTTTTTCTTTTCCCACCCCTACCCCTGCCAGGGTCAGGTCATGGGCAAGAGAAGGCCTTCCCGTCCACCCTTTTTCTCCAGTGCTCAGTGCCTGAGGGTGAGCCAGTGGACGTTTCTGCCCTGCCCTTGCGAGCTGAGGCCGCTCAGGTGAGCCAATGACCCTGGGCCTCCTCTTCTCTGTCTGCATCATGCC
>JAJIBD010002764.1:0-58305 GCA_021461705.1 Cryptotis parvus
CATAAGCCCAGACAAGTCAGACCTGAACACCTGAAGAATCTGCCATCAGTACTCATCAATACACTGGCTCGGCTCTTTCATATGCTACATGTCTGAATGCAAGGTGCCTCCCAATGGAAACCAGCAGAACAGTTCTAATGTTCAAGCAGGGAGAGATTACGACATTGGCAACTATTGTGCCATCTACCTGTTGTCCGTCATCTACAAGCTGTTCATCAAGTCATTCTGAACAGAATTGGCAGAACATTAGATGATAGAAAACCATGCAAAGCAAAGTTGGCTTCCAAAAGGATTCAGCACAATGGAACATATCCGTACGGTACCCAAGCTCATTGAGGTTTGTAGGGAGTACAAGATGCCGCTCTGTCTCACGTTCATTGATTTAAGGAAAGCCTTTGATTTGTTTGAGATGGAAGTGGTCATGAAGCTACCCAAACAGGGCATTCAAACCCAATATATCAAGACCCTTTGTGAGCTGTATTACAGATTCACCACCAGGATCTCACCATTCTACAAAAAGTGATCATTGATGTCAAAAGAGGGGGTTAGGCAGGGTGATACCATTTCACCAAAACTCTTCAGTGCCACCCTTGAGGAACATCATGCAACAGTTAGAATGGGAAGGAATGGGAGTGAAGATAGATGGTCAAGCAACTACACCACCTCCATTTCACTGATGGCATCATTCTAATAATACCAAAGATTAGCCAAGAGGCACAAATGCTGACTGACTTTGACCGAGAATGTGGAAAGATAGGTCTACAGCTGAATCTCAACAAAACTATGTTCATAAAAACTGTGCTAGTTTCAGAGGCCCCATTCACTCTCAACAGAACAAACATCTCTGAATGCAGCAGTTATATGCACCTAGGTCAAGAACTCAATTATGACAAAGCGACCTAAAACCTGAGCTGCACAGGGAGGAAGAGAGGGGCATAGAATACCTTCAAAAGCATCGAAGAAATAGCTAAAAGGACAAGAACTCTCCAGCTCCAGGCACATACTCTTCAACTCCACCGGTCTCCCTGCATTAACATACACCTCAGAGACTTGGGGCCTGGAAAGCAGGTTGAGAATGCTATCGGGTCTCCCAAGAAGAATCGAAAGAATATGCTTGGGAAGAGCTATGCTTGGAATATCACACCTCACTCAAGTGAGAGAAGGAATCCAGAGTTCTGACCTCCATCAATGATCCAGAGTCAGGGACACTATCTCGTTTGCCAAGGCATGAAAAATCAGATGGTCTGGACATGTAATGCAATTTGCAGATGACTGCTGGACTCGATTCGCTACCTATTGGATCCCACAGGACATAAAAGATCACATGGCCGCCCACTGACAAGATGGTCAGACTTCTTTGTCAAGACCCTGAATGAAATGGTTTGAGGATCTTCATATTCCTGAAGGGAACCATAGGCCATTGGGCTACAATGGCACGTGATAGGTTCAAATGGAAATGTTACTTTGGTGCCTGCTCAAGCAAATTGTTGAATAGCGGGATGTCAAGTGATCACGTGATCAAGTGATCAATGCAGACATAAAATTTCTTTCAGTTTTTTTTCCTCATGAGACAAAACTTATGGTTATTAGTGTATAAAGGAAGAGCTGACCTAAATTATGCTTCTAAGCACAAGAATAAATTAAGATTATATACTCAGATGAATACATTCACTTATATTTTTTAGAAAACATTTAAAGAATTTTATTCACTCAGCTATTTCAAATAGCTGCTTCATCTGGTAGGATTTTCCTCTAACTGGTCTGTGGCTCTATGGAGTGACATGGCTCCTAGGTCACAGAGCAGGCCATTTATGTCAAAGGCACAAAGAATGCAAGGTTCCCTCCCTAAGGGGTGCTGTTGCTTCCTAAATACAGATTTTTTCCAATATCTCAAGCCTTTTTAGAGATAAACGAGAAGTTTATGGAACTGGCAGAAAGGATTCCAGGCACTTTGAATTATTTCAAGAGCTACATTTCTGCTTCTGTAAAAGACTCAATTTGTGACCTTGTTTAGTTGTCTTTGACTCCACTCAAGCATTGGGTTGTAACCTGAGGACCATGAGATAGTCAGAGTCATGCGTAGGATCCTCAATTTGCTTCTTTTTTGTAATTATTAAAAAAGATGTTCAGAAAACCTGGAATAAAAGTCTTCTATGTTTTAGATTTGGAGCTGTGTTTTAATGTGTTGGCTATTTTTCCCTAGTTTTCAGGTTCTGTATCAGTTTGGTCAAGATGTAAGGACATAACTAATTGACAACCACCAAAGTCCTTACAGATTTATCCAAAGTATAAATAGTTAAGACCCTACTGAACCACCCCATTGAGAAGTCCCTCTTACAGGATACAAAACACACCACACACTCCAAGCCCAAGGTGCTCTGAGAGATATGCCACAAGATAATGGCTATTCCCATATAGCTGACTCAGCTGGGCTCATCTGAACCAGAAAGTAGCCCCACTTCTACTCAGCTGTACTGTGGAGACCTCAGCTTGAGAGTTGCCAGGTCTAGCTCTGGGGCTGCAAACTGACATAAGCCAGGAGGTAAGAGCTGGAGGGGAAAGGATGCAGCCTCATTTCTTTCCTGCCAACCTGAACCTGAAAAGAAGGAGCAGGAGGAATCTTCACCTTCCAAGCTGACTGACAGGTCTTACCTCTGTTGCCTTCTGACATGGGCCCATGATGCATCAGCAACTTTGGGGGTAAGGGAGGTGTCGCAGCTGGTCTCATTATGGGGAGCAGAACTGTAAAGAAGGAAAACAATTTCCCCACTGTCCATCACAGGGAGCACTAGCCAAGTCTCCTTTTTCTCAGGAAGTGACTGATGAGCTTATGGAAGATACTCCATAGTTCCTCCAGGAAAGCTAATGGTGTCTGAGGTTACCTTTGATAGGTTGAACCTTTGTTCAAATTAAGCCACATGTATATATTTTTTTACCTGAGTAACTTCCCTGGCTGAGTTTAGTTACAGCCATTCTAACCTGCTTTCTCACCTCAAGAGGCTCCAGGTTTTCTGCAGACTCTGGCTGCTCCTCTCTCCCAGGGCCACTGTGGGTTTCCCAGTTGTCTTGGGATGCCAGGACTGTTGAAAGGTAGACAGAGACACAGTCAATATTTTAACTGTTGGGCCACAGAAATAGTGCTCTTGGCTCACATGCAGCCAACCTGGGTATGATCTCTGTACCCCATAGGGTCCCCAGAGCCCTGCTAGAGTGATACCTGCATGCAGGGTCAGGAGTAAGTCCTAAGTACCAGCAGATGTGGCCCCAAGCAAAAACAAAACACAAAACAGTTATTTGAACACAAATCCAAGTAGATTGGGCAGTTCTAAACCAAATTGTTAAAGCACTTTCACTTTTTACAAATAGGCTTCCTAAGAGAATAGCTGGTTCACACTTGTCATTAAAATGGCGAACACAAGCAAATAGTGAGATTTTTTTAAATTTAGAAAACAAAACTCATCATTACTCTGTCCAGTCATTATGATGGAGTATGACTTTGAACCAATAGTGAAATATGATTACAAAAGGGATACAGAATAATCATAGTAGTTCCTGTCTTTTATTGAAATCAGATTCTTTAAAAAACTCCTGCAAAGTAGTCAAATGAGGGTGAGGAGAGTAGTTTCCGGATAAGGGACCTAGGCTCAATCTCAGAAACTGAAAATACAATAAATAAATAACAACAAAACTTTTTAAAGATTGCCAGAGTTTCCTGTCAGCATTCAATAATTATTTCATGAAAATTATAGTACTATAAAAGTGTTCAGTAGCATATACAAGTAAAATCAATAATAATAATAGTAATAAATTATTAGCTTGGGCATTTCAACAATGTCACTATTATAAACTAATAGAAAAAGGAGAGCCACCACAATCAAACCTTCCTGACCTATATCTTACTTAAATGACTAAATCTGTATCCCAGAAAAATGAAAATAACAGTAAGAATCAATGAGAGGTTAGAGAAGCCAAATCCAATGAAGAATAATTTGTTGTTTCAGAGCCCAAGATACCAATTATCATTATTGTAACAACATTTCCCATTTACTGAAAATTATTTGAACCTAGGTTCTCTATTTAATGCCATTGACATACATATTAGTAGACTTGGAAATCAGAGTAAATGGAAGAAAGCAATGCAGCTAAATGACAAAGCTCTCCATCACCTAGACGTGTCCCAATCTCAGATAATCAGAGTGGTAATAAAATCCCCCCTTCCTGAACCTCAGTTCATCTCTGTACCAGATAAAACCATCATCAGCATCATGTGGTGATTTCATAATAAACTGTTGAGGCATCATCCCCATTGTTTGGGCTTCAGTACGAATAAAAAAAAAGAGCCACATAAACATTGTAAAATGTGTCCAAGTATTGCACTGAAAATTCTTCAGTGGAGTTATGTCAATGTGAATTGTTTAGGCTCTGAAACCCATTTGGTCTGAACCACTTATAGGTTATGTGGAGGCTTTGCCTTTATTGCTCATCACCTAGAGATGTGTTCATGTAAACATTAATAACAAATGTCTGATTATTCTCTTCACTTCAGGGATTTGCATTATGATCCTCTATACCTCTTGATCTAGTGAGAAATACAATTCTGGGGGGCCTGAGTGATAATATGGCAGATAAGGGGGCTCTTCTCACATGCAGTCAACCTGAGTTTGATCCTGGTATAAAATATGGTCCCCTGAGTTCCGTGAGAAGTGATCCCTGAGCACTAGTGTGAACCCACACAAACAAATAAAATAACAAATATATTTTAAATACTTCCTTGAGCCATTTACATTGCCCCCCATTTTCTAAATGTCAAACTATATGCAATGGTCATAGATAAGTTTTGTTTTCAGATTTTGAATTTTATGTAAAGAAACAAGAGTTTGTGTAGATTAAAACAAAGAAATATAAATCATCTCTTTTATTACATATTCTTAAAAGGCATATAGTACTAGTGTTTAGAATAATCTACATCCCTTAATTTATAAATAGAACTTAATCCTTAAACAATTATACTGTCTTGACAGGTCCGTGTTAAAATTAAAATCTGCCATAATATGTATCTCTCATGAGTAACATTTTAAGGATAAAATATTAGTCACTGCTTAGAGCAGAGATTTGGGCTCCTCTACCCATTCCTCAGACTCCATAGTCGGTGGGTGTGGCTATGAGCTCCCAGCCACCACAGCCAACAGCCAGAACAGGGACATTCCAGACCCACGGCTGCACAACAATCTTAGACAATAATGGATTTTAGGACCAGGTCCTTCCCAGGATCTTTCACATTTATACACAGTAATGATCATTCTAGTTGCAACAAACTGGAGAGGTTATGGGAATGGGGAATTATGATGTCACTCTAGAACTACTATTGAATATGCACATAGAAACATCATAAACCGTTAATGTCTATAGCGCAAGTCACAAAGTATAAGAGTAGAGAGAGAGATGCAGGGACAGAGAGAGATAAAAAGAAAGAAAATGTGCCTGCAATAGGGGCAGGCTGGGATTGGGGGTGGGGAGTGTTTGGGATGTGGGTAATGAGAATGGGGCATTGGTGGAGGGATGGGTGCTGGAACACTGTATGACAGAGACCAATTATGAACATCCTTGTAATTGTATATCTCACATGGTATAATAAAAATTTAAAAATAGAAAAAAAAGATTAGTCACTGGCTTTTCACTTGGACTTTCCTAGAAAATGGTAGATAAGAGAGAGCATCAATTTTAAACTACCATCATCAAACTTTTAGCAACTAAGAGAAATAATAGACTTGCAAGTAAAATATAACCAAAAGTGTGCAGCATTTTTTGGAAAATGCAAATGTAACAGGGAGTTTGTGGTAAGGATGTGAGGGTGTAAAGTTTTAGTTTCCATCAATGTGAAATGAATAGCAAATGCCAGGTTATTTAAAGAATTATTTTTTCTGTGTGTTTAAGTAACCTCTTTAGAAGGAGAAATTAGACCTGCATTGGCTAAGAAACTGAAAATAAATATGTTAGAAAACAGACACAAAACTCTGATCCTCCTGTCTTGGAAGGTGAGTGGGAGAAGAAAGCCCCAAGAGTGCCAGTCCTGCCAGAAACCGCCCAAGGACCTAGGGACACAGATAAGGACCTTGAGTTCCCATTGTCCTTTGTGCTATCTTTATTTCCTCTCTCCCTGTGACCCATTCCCCACCAGCACACAAACATCACAGGCCTCCTCTCCATGATTCAGAGCTGAGTTATTGCCCTTCTGAAGACTGCTTTACAATTAATTCCTTTATAATCCTCTGATGAGCTTTGATGATTTTCCATCTACTTTCCTAACTGCATCAGCCAGAGAAATATTAACAATGTGATAGTGATAGTGGCATCCCTAGCTTAATAGAACTTCCAGCTTCCCCAGGAAGGCTGACATGACAGACCAGTGGCAGAAGGCAGACTCTATTGCTTCAGCTTTCTCTGTATTATTACTATTTGGGTAGTTATTTTTTTCGTCTGTATATTTTTCACTTCTGGATATTTTTATCTTTTTGTAAGCATATGTTTTTGAATAATAATGACCACTGGCTATCATAAAATGAGTTGTCTGCAATTATGGAGTAGATCTTATGCTCTTTTATCAACCAATTTACTTCATCTTTACAGACTTTCTAATAGTCCATTATTATTAAAATGTATAACGAATGACTTAAGCCAATGTATTTGTGATATATATGATGATTTTGGCAAAAACATAAAACCCATGTTCCTATTAATTACAGTTTTGTGATTTTTAAAATACTAAAAAGTTGACTGAAATATTTTCTTGTTCTCTTTACTGGACTTTTCCTTGTAACTATTCTCCCCAGTTGGTCAATGGGCTTTTCTCTCTCTGGCCAGAGTCACCTCTTCAAGATTCACCTGTTGTGAGCAACCAAGGGCCACCCAACCTGTGGGCATCTGGAAGGCTAGTTTCAGTCAGAGCAGTCAAGGCCACTCTTGCCCATCACCCTAAAGAAGCAACTTCTGACCCTTTTTATGACATAGAAGAGTGTAGAATGAGGGGTACCATTTGTAGAGCTCTATCCTTGAGTCATTTCTCTCCATCTGAGACTCATCTCTATCCACTCAGAGTAAATTCTGGGGTCATCCCCCTCCCTCAGAGGTTGGACATTTTCTGTACCTCCCAATGTTTTTCAATTTTTAGATACTTGGCGTTCACTTAGGAAATCATCAGGTTGCCAAGTGTACATAATACAAAAATAGGAGGTAAAATTTTCAAAAAATTTAAATTTCTTCTGGGATACTTGTTCTGCTAATGGTGCATAGAATTTCATGGTTCCAGCCCCTATTCAAAAATTCATCGTTAAACAACCTCACAGCAAAATGACTTTTTTGGGAAAAGCGTAAATACAAGGGAAGCGAATGTGAATCATTCCCCAATGTAAAATCCACTGAGGATGCTGTAATCTCCCAAGTGTGAAGGGAAATCCAACTCTGAGGCATATTTGGTCTGCCCTAGTTCAGCTCCTGGCCCCAGCTCAGTGATGCCTCTCCACTGGCCCAAACAGTCCAAGCTTGACCAACCCTTGGACACCTGATAGAGGTCTGCTTGCCTTTGTTCCTTCACTGTTCTTTGCTGGAAAGATTTCTACCTGGTGATCAGCACTGAGCAGACACTGCTTGTTTTTCTGGCCTTCTATAATATTTGGGCCAACAATTAACTCTCCTGGTCTTGCTTGTGGTAAGAATGGGGAAATCCTAAAAGCGTGTAAAATGGGGAGGTTCCCAACCAAGTCTTCCATGTGCAAAGCAAGCACCTTCCTTGCCTTTTCTGTATCTATCTCTGGGGCTTCCAGAATTTTCTTTTTCAGTATAATGACTAAAACAGTAATTTTTGTCATGTTGGAAAATAGAATTTCAAAATTTCTTCTTTTTGGGGGTGGGTGGGCTCATACCCAACAATGCTCAGGGGTTACTCACGGCTCTGAACTCATGAAAACTCCTAGCAGTGCTCAGGGGACCATATGGGATGCCACGATTGCAAAACAAACACCTTACCCATTCTACTCTCTCTCCCCTTTCAAACTTTTTTTTTATTCCTTAACTTTCACTTTAACTTTGACACTATTGAGCAATATAATTACCATATAAAGTGACCTGGAAAAGAATAATCACCTCCACCTTAGGAAAAAATACCCACATCAAACAAGACAAAGTCAAGGCCACAATTTTCTCAACATCTTAGAAGTTCTAATCACACCTTTTATTATCCACCATGCAATATCCTGTCAAGCAGAAAAAAATACACAACAGGGTCTAGAGCCTAGTGTTTCTATTTGATAAGTGAGAAAAAAGAAATATGAATATCAAAAATACGTATTATCTCATAAAAAAAACTTAGAAGTTGGCATTCTTAGTTTTTGGATTTTAAATAATAAAAATAAAAATCACTATTATTCTGAGTTTTTTTTTTAAAGTGGACTAAATTCTACATTAGGAAAAATATATGATGGCATTTCAATATTGCAACCTTGAAACTCAAATCCCGGGAGGTTGGCTGATGCATCTCTAGAAGTGTCGAACAACATAATTCACATTTCAGTCTCATTTCTACTTAAGGTGGAGGGAAGACAAAAGAAAGGAAATAACTGTTTTAACTTAACAAAATCCTCCAGGAGAAGAAATGGAATTTGCACTCTAGGAAATAAAGATGCCACTTTAAGAAGAGAAGGTTTTATTCTTCCATACTATTGGATTTACTCAGAGAAATGATATGGTAAAAATGATTGTTTTAGCATATTCACAGTGACCTATGCTCTGACTGAAAGAAAGTATTATTTCTCATGAGGCTGAAATTTATTTCCAATGTTAGCCTTTGGTGTCCTTTTATCTTTCCTTGCTAAACTACATATATTTTGACTGTATATCATACCCAGTATTTTTCAATATTAATCAGATATTTATCTTTATACGTAGTTTTATATTTCTCTCTTCTCTCATCTTCCCATATAAGAAAGAACTTTCATTTATTATTTATTATTTAATTCACTTCAAAATATGAAAAGTTCAGAGAATTCATATAAGTATTTTTTTCTTTAGGCCAAATATAACTTTTTAAATATTTGAGGAATTCTATTTTTTTCTCTGGTAGTAATGTCCTACTATTCTTCATGTAGACAATGTTGAATGCATACATATAAATGACAAACATCACTTGCAGCATTAAAATTTACTCGAAACCACTTACTTGGGATAAAGCATCAATCTACTACTAGTTTTCAGTGTTGCTCAACCATGAATATTGCTCCAAGAATTGAATTTATATTCTTTGGTAATTTGATATTCTAATTTCTAGAGAAAAATTAAATTTAAATAGATAATATTTTTGTGATTCACATGTCATCGTTAGCAATAAATAATGCATATAACTTGGTTTTCTTTCAATGGTGACTGAAAAGATAATATTGGAACTTTCAGGGTCATTTAGAAATCAGTGGCAAGAAAAGGCTAATGACTTTCAATAATTAATAAACAATTATCCATACATCAAAATAATCTAAAAATGTATAGTATTTATTTCTACTTTTTGTATTTTTGAGTCACACCCAGTGATTCTCAGGTGGTTCTGCACTCAGTAATTACTCCTGGTAGTATTCCAGGGATCCTATGGGATGCCAGGGATCGAACCCAGGTTGGCTGCATGCAAGGTCTATGCTCTACCTGCTGCACTCTCACTCCAGCCCTTTGATATCTATTTCTAATTGAAGTCCAATCATTTTTATTTTATGTTGGGAATTCCAAGGGATTATTATCTACACTCTTCAGTTTTGTGTAGAGTCAGTAAGTCATTAGACAGCCAAAGATATTGTTTTTGTGAAATAGACACATCCAGGTCATTCCTTTCCTCCTAATATACCAACACAATTTTTGTACTACACATAATAGTTTTATATACGCATTAAAGGAAATGTTTAGCCTATATTTCATTTGCCATTATAAACATACTAGGAAGCCTTGGATGGCAGGTAATTCACAAATACAATATCCTGTACTAATTGAACTACGATGAAATAGAAGAACAGTAATCAGAAATGATTTCACATTCTGCTAACTTTCTGAATTGAAAATAGTATCTTCTCCCAGGGGATACATATTATGACAATCTTAAATTAACAAGATCTATATTATACCACGTCTCATGAGAAAGAAGAAAGCAATAGTACAGCTTTTCATTATCAAGTGAAAAACCTAGGAAGAAGGGAATGGTTGGAAATGGAAAAGGCTACATGAAGAGGACAAATAGTAATTCATGCCCTGTTTGGACTATAACTTCTGCTTCCATGTTTTAATTATATATATATATATATATATATATATATACATATATATATACACACATATATATACACACTTAAAATATAATTTTTACCATTCCCCATAATTCCAGTAAGTGCAACAATCTCTTCTTGGAAAATAGTATTCACATAAAAATATATTGCTTTTTCTTGCTAATAACTTTAACAGTAAATCCCTTACATTGAACACCAGGATCCTGACAAGGGTGAATCACACTCAGCACCACACCACACCTGACTAAGGGGTCTTCACCAAAGATTTCACTTTCATATCTGGAAAAGTTAAAACAGTCTTTTAAGAGGCAAGGAATAATGATAAATAAAAATTTTAATTGCATTCTCTTGTCCTCAATCAACACTGCTTTCTGCTGGGGTTGGAGGGGAAGAGGAAACCAAAGCTAAGGCTCATTCTAAGTGTCACCAGATGTGGTCCCCAAACAAAGAGAACTCTAGAGGCTGGGAGTGGGGCAGGACCCTTAGCATGTAAACTCTCTTGGATGTATCTGGCATTCCCACTCCATCCTTTCATCTCATACTCTGCAACAGGCTCCCAGAATCCCTTCTTGACCATCAAGGGGCAGGCAATAAAGGAGTGAAGAGATTGCTTGTGTCCTGAGCTCAGAGGAGAGAATCAAGGCATATTTCAAATACAGAGAATGAACAGTCAAGTCCTCCCTGCAAGGATATTGAGTTTCAGCAGGGGTTTTATTATTTTTTTCAACTTTATTTGATCACTTGATCACTTGATCACTTGAATCCCATTATTCATCGATTTGCTCGAGCGGGCGCCAGTAACATTTCCATTGGACCCTATCACGTGCCAATGTAGCCCAATGGCATCTGGTTGATTCATATTCTGGTTGAATATGAAGAGCGGGTCAAAACGTTCCTTCAGGGTCTTAACAAGGAAGTCTGACCATCTTGTAGGTGGGCGGCCACGTGATCTTTTGACATCCCTGGGATCCAGTCGGTAACGGCTCTAGTCCAGTGGTTGTCTCCAAATCGCATTACATGTCCAGCCCATCTGATTTTCGATGCCTTGGCAAAGGAGACCACGCGAAACCTAGGTGGGGCGCGGCGGGACGGCGCGGGTGGGGGGGAGCTGGAGGGCTCTTTTGTTATGCAAAAGCGACTAGCTCCCGCCTCCCTGAGATTGCCGCATCTGGAGACTGCGAGCATTGCTAGGGGTGGGGAAAGCAGATGGGATTTGGAAAAACGATATATAGGCGACCCGGGATGCGGGTCCACCCCACCCCTCAGCAACCTGCGCAGAAGCAACTTTATTTTTTTTTTATTTTTATTATACCACCGTGAGATATACAATTACAAGGACGTTCAATTTGGATCTCTGTCATATAGTGTTTCAGCACCCAGACCTCCAGCAGTGTCGCATTCCCACCACCAATGCCCCAACACTCCCTCCCACCTAACCCCAGCCTGCCACTATAGCAGGCACCCTTTCTTTCTCTTTCACTTTCTTTGTCTCTTTATTTCTCTCTTCTCTTACACTTTGTGGCTTACCCTACAGATATTAATGGTTTATGATGTAAGTCTCTATGTGTATATTCAATAGTGAGTTCTAATGTGACATTGTAATTCCTCATTCCCCATCAACCTCCCCAGTTTGTTGCAACTACAATGATCATTACAGTATATAAATGTGAAAGATCCTGGGAAGGACCTGGTCCTAACCTTCATTATTATCCAAGCCTCTTGTGCGGCTGCGGAGTAGCCATGTGCCGGTGCAGCTGTGAGTCTGGTCTGTCTCTTGCCCAGCTTTGCAGGCTGTGGAAGCTGCAAGCTCATAGCCACGCCTGCCGACATGGAGGTGGAGGAGCCCAAATCCCCAGCTCCAAGCCTGGCCAGCGTGGCCACCCCCAAGTGTCTGCTAACCCTAGGAGCTATGTTGGACTCGGCCAGGGGGCTGAGCCGTTTATCAGCAGGGACTTTAATACCTTCATTATTCTGGGAATACTGCTGAGTCGCCTTGAGAGGAACCAGGATCTTCTTTGATAAACTTCATTTCTCTTTTTAATAAACATGAAATTCTCCTCTAGAACAGGATTAATGTCTGCGAGGTGCCCTCTGCTTTGCATCAATGCCATAACAGCTCTGGGACACTTCAGACCAGATACAGACCTGGCACCACTCGCTGCTGGGATCTCCTTCAGCACCCCATCAGAATGCTGCAGTGCCTGGCCCTGAGCAAAGTGCAAATGAGACAGAGAATGGCCAAAGACTGGGCCTGTAGAAGCTGACAGTGATCTGAGCCTGAGATCAAAGAAGAGAGAGTCAGCAGGTGAGATGCACCAGGCAGCGGCAAAGTTCAATATTTTTTGAGACATAGATAATCCTCTGAAAGGCAATGGGAGAGGTGGCAATAGTTACAAGAAGGTGAACTGTGGGATAAATCAGCAGATTTTCCTTTAAAATAGGAACTTTCCATTTTTAAAGCAAAACTTTCACACTTTCCCCTATACATCTAGATTTCAAACTGTTTTAAACAAGATTTTAAGTGAGGGAATTTTTTAAAATGCTTTTAAAAAATCACTAATTTCATGGGACCGGAGGCGATAGCCCAGCGGGTAGGGCATTTGCCTTGCATGCAGCTGGCCTGTGCTGGCCTGGGTTCGATCCCGGCATCCCATATGGTTCCCTGAGCACCGCCAGGAGTAACTCCTGAGTGCAGAACCAGGAGAAACCCCTGAGTATTGCCGGGTGTGACCCAAAAAGCAAAAAAAAAAAAAAAAAATCACTAATTTCAGCTTGCTATTTCTAAACGAATTAAGCCCCTTTCTGCAAGGGGTAAATCCACCCGACTAGGTGCATCCATGTGAAATAAGACCTGAAGTTTCTCTTGTTCTGTTCTCAGGACTTAAGGGAGCCTCGTGGGAGTTTACACACGGAGGACTCAACATACTGCCCACTGGAGCAGGGAATTTGCCCTCACACCTACATCCTGATCTGGATGCTCGCCTGTAACGCCTTCCAGAAAATATCTGAGGACAGGATGAGGCAACTTGGTCTTCTATGTTATTTTTTCCTTTGAGTAAACCTTTTTTTTTTTACCCTCATGCAAATTCACCTTTATTATTGTATTGTTAATTTTTTTTAATTAATATTGATCCAGGGATCAAGAAGTCACTACATTTCACTCCATAGTTAATTCTTCCTTCCCTGGGAATTGTGAGTCACCTTGTGAACTTTGAGTGTTTTATTTTTGCAATACAATTTTTTGGATATCGTGGCTAATCTATTGATAATCAAATCAATTATATGTTCAGTGAACATTGTCTTCCTGTGAATTCAAAATGAGATTTTAAAACCTTTTTCTTTTGCTTCTGGTTTCTAATTTTCTGGATGATTCTTGGCAAAAACCCATACACATCTGTGCAAGTTGTAGGCACAAACAAGCATGATGTGTGTGTATAGCGAACACATGTGGGAACAGCTTATTCTCAGGGGTCAGTGGAGTGATCAGGGCAGAGGCCGATCAAGTGCTTGGAGCACACTAGAGCAGGGATGCTGCAGACTGAAAGTTTGGACTTCTCAAAGTCAGTCTCTGCTTTCTTAGAATCTGAGTTTTTCAGGGACTAGGCCAGTTTTTCCTCACTGCGACGACCAATGAAGAGAGCAACCACTCCCTGCTGCTGACCTAAAGACCTTAACTTGCCTTTCCTTTTGTTGTCCTATCTCCCCCCCCCCCAGCACTTTTTTTGGATGGGTAAAATGAGCCATTTTCTAAAAGCTGACAACTTAAAATGATAAATCAGATGATCTCCTGGTTGCTGAAGGATCTCTAGGAAGGTCTCTGGACTGTTTCTTAGAGCCTTCCTTCAAAGCCTTCATTGAGGTCAGGCTGGCAGGATTCAGGGCCCTGAAAATATGCCTTGAGAGCTCAGTGAGACCCCTGTTGTGTGAATCATGGAGGACAGGCACTTCCGCTTTTTTTCTGAGCTGAGATATTTACAAAGAGGCAAGTGGCCTCTGAGCAGGAGGACACAAGGTCTGCTCGGCCATCCCAGCCCATGTTTCAGGCACAGGGACACACACAGCCATGGAGGATTTAGGAGGACAGATGGCCCGATCTGCCTGGAGATTTCTGCCCTTATGGGCTCTTGTCAAGAACGTGGCCGCAGTGTTTGCAATTGCTGTATTTCATCCTGAGTTCAGCTTTCTGTGGGTTTTGGTCCAGCATTACTCAGAGTGGAATGCTTGGGGAAATGTTTTGAGCAAATTCGTAAGAAGAAAAAGCAGAGCTTGACAGATTTACTGACAGAATATATAAAGGCCCTGAAGGAGGCAACAATTTTGACAGGTTTTGATGTGGAGGTAGGTCAGGATTGTGTAAAGGTTCATGAAAAGCCAAATTCTTCCCTCCTCATCTTTACCAGGCTTTTGGATGGGGTGTTGATTAAGCGGTACCCAACAGGACCCCAAACTGTGCACTACTACTCACACATACACACACACACACACACACACACACACACTCACACACACTCTCTCTCACACACACACATACTCACACACCTGCCCAAGGGTGCACAACACAGAGGGGAGTTTTAACCACACTTCATTATGTTATATTTTTCATGAACATTTTGATTTTAGAGAAAATCATGTTGATTGCTAGAAACCTGTTACTCTACCTCCCAGTGAGAGAAAGGAGCAAATGTTCATTTGTGTGTGTAGAATTTCAGACTGTGCTCTCAACCAATTTAACATATTTCAAGTGAAATGATTGACAGAATTTGCTATTACATTTTCATTAATAAAATACTCCTTTCTTACAATGATGTTCTTCCCTTCCCTACACTAATCTCTGTGCCACCCAGACCTCAGTCCTTTCCTGTTAATGGGTAGTGAACATCTAATAGAATAACATGTTTGCCAAACGTATCCTGGACATATAATGCTAATCACACATGTGCAACTATGTGCATTTGGTAGTATTCTTCTATGACATGTTTCTCTACAAAATTGCAATTTGGTCTCTAAGACTACTACAATGCATATACACAAAAATATACTGAGACAATTATTAAAATAAATGACTATTTTTATAGCCACTTAAGCCAAATATGTATTGACCCATATACTATTGCTTTTGTCTGAATGTTCGGGTCCACACCTTATCTGAGGAGCCACACCTACCTCGATGCTCTGGGGTCACGCCAGTAGTTGATGGCAGAAGCTGGGCTCCCCAGCACAGACAGCAGCTCTGACTCTGAGTACCCACCCTGGCCTTCTGTTAGTGCATTTATAGCTCATAAACAGCACTCATAGGCCAAACTGTGATTAAAATAACAGTAGTTTATCCTATTCTACAGCTACTTAATAATATTCCTGCATAAAAATGCATGTCAAGCATTCACACATTTTTCAGAGTTTAGTGTGAGAATGTATGATTTTTTTCACTTTTAAGGTAAGATATATCTTCCTAGTCCCTGATGTAAAATTGTCAGATTAATAGGAAAACGTTTCCAGAACTAATTTTATTATTTGATATTAACTTTATCAAATTAAATCTTGTTTAAAAAATTATACACATGCACTTTTCTATAGAAAAACACATACAAAAGGAATATACAGAGAATAATATGTATTTATATATACATAAATATGTCATGATGAGAGTGAGTTTTCCATTGGGTTCCAGACATAGGCTGCTACAACTCTTCCTTAAAAGTATACTTTTATGCCTATTGTTATATGTCCATTGCTTTCTTTAAATTGCTCTAAAATGATAACTGTCATAAATATTTCTGTCAACCTGCTTCACATTAATCTTCAAACTACTTGAAATGCTCAAAATCACATGTGAATATTTTAGTACATTACCTAATAACAAGATACACCTCTATAAGTTAATTAGCTTAAAAGGGAAGAAACATCCAAGGTCTTGTGGTGGGAGATTCTTCTCTCCTTTTTTCTTTCCTTTTCGTTCCAGTCTCATAAAAATCTACAGCGCTCGGGAATGTTGCTGCTGGCCACACTGAAGCCTTTGCCACACTGTCTGTTAGAGACCACACCACAATACCCATTGCTCAGCCCATCTTCCCAAGGCACAGAGACACATTCTTGCATCTGGGTCACATGCAGCAATGTGTGCAAATGTGGGCTGGACCACTGCAAGGATTCTTCTGAGTCCACTACTCCCCCTTCACCATCCTCTAATTTCTTTGGCTTTATGTTTCAGGTGGTGGAGGAGGAAAACTGCCTAACCTGGCTGTGAATGTGCCTAACTGGGAGCCCCCGGGGAGGCGGGGGGAGGGGGTTATCACATTGGCCTGG
This sequence comes from Cryptotis parvus, assembly GCA_021461705.1. Lineage (NCBI taxonomy): Eukaryota > Metazoa > Chordata > Mammalia > Eulipotyphla > Soricidae > Cryptotis > Cryptotis parvus. Next base: position 16,617 of record JAJIBD010002764.1, read on the forward strand.
CTGATTCCTGAAAGGTCTGAGCAACAGCCCAATTTGCATTCTCTCCAGGCACCTGTCTCCTACAGGACCCTTCACCAGAAACGCCCAAGGGCAGTGGCGACATGCCCACCTGGACCCCACTGGCACACACTGTCCCTGTAACAGCATGGAAAAATCTTTCCCTCTAACTTTAGCATTGACTCCAAGGCTCTAGTACTTCAACTCCCCACAGTGGGCATGTGTGCGGGAGCACAGAGTGAAAATCACCTGGTCAACAAGTTAGGAAAGAATTTTTAAAAAGTTTCAGGGACACTTACCACAATACAGCAGACTGAGTCTACTGCTCTGTGTGTTTTACCTTCATGCAGTATATTGGAAAATGTCAGAATGTCAGCATGATACTCACACATAATAGGTGATGAGCATTCTTTTTTTTTTGGGGGTTGGGTCACCCCCAGCGATGCTCAGAGGTTACTCCTGACTCTACACTCAGGAATTACTCCTGGCAGTGCTCAGGGAACCATCTGAAATGCTGGGGATTGAACCTGGGTCAGACACGTGCAAACACCCTCCCTGCTGTGCTATTGCTCAGGCCCTATGTATTCCTTTTTATCCAATTCTTCTAAGTCCTATATAAGGCAGTCAGAAGGTCAATCATGTCTATTCATATTGCAAACTCCTAACCAAAAATAAAATAGTTTTCAATAAAAATGAACTCATCATGAATTGGTCTTTTATTTTCTAAGATACAGAACCACACAGCACTTGTTCGTGTCAGTGCTCAGAGGCCAGGTGGGGCTGTGGTTCAAACTCAGGGCATCACACACACCAGGCTCCTCTCTTTGCAGCCTCTCTTCCTCTTCTGAAGCAGGCAGAGCCACGCTCCATATCCCACAAGGACCTTATTATCATTATAGTGAAACATTGGGATATTGACTCACCAGAGTAACATTGATTTTTAAGTATTGTTCCACAGAATGCGCCAAACCAGTTCAGAGCAGAAGTAGTGTTCAGACACAAGCACTGTCTTTGGAACAACAATCTTGTGATAAATTTCTGTGACTAGTCAGGGACGTAGAAAAGGTATCTAAGCACAAAAATGGTAATCAAGGAGAGTAGATATAACAAAGGAAAAGAGCCTTCTCAAGAGCTTCCCAGAAAGCATTCCCAAGCTCCTCCCAGATTCTGAGGTCTCGGACCTGCTTTCCCACCCTGAGGCATTCCCTTTGTTCTGAAGAGCAGACAGCTTCCTGAGCTGTGTGGAATCTGATGATGCGACAATGCGGTTGAAATGGACTTTAACAGTCATAATCTACATGGTTTAATACCTTCTGGATCACCACATCCAACTATTCTGTAAATGAGTCATATGCAACAAAACCTATCTGCAGTTATGGTGCAGTCTACTTGAACACAAAATTTCTGCTGGTTCCATTGCAGATGAGTTGTTATCAATAGCCCACAAATTCTGTGATATAAACCCAAGACATCAAAGTGATACTGCCCAGGAAATAAGGCTCTATATCACTGAGAACATGTCTGGAAAGCTTTGCTATCTCAGTAGAGCGTTTACACTTTCTCAGACTGAAGGGTTTCTAGTTTGACATGGTGTGACAGAAGCAGTAGTGATAAAACTCTCAATAACTCTGAAATCAAGGAAAGCTGAACTTAAGACAGAATTTAGTACCTCATATGAAATAATCAAAACATAAAAATATAAAAAAATAGGATGACAGATAACATCCACAAGAAGATATATCAAATGTATCATCTCATCTTCGCTGTAATATTATAGATGTACCAGGTAATAACAGATAAAACAAGATATCACCAGTTCCTTTGTGGAGAAATAAGATTTAACTGCAGTGCAAGAAATGAAAAAAATCAACTGATAAAAGTCACGAAAGATAGATTGCCAGAGTAAAATACAGCTGTAGTCTTAAACAGTGTGAAATAAAAAAGATAAAGAAATTATCAATATTCGAACATCAAACTGAATCGGACCATCCACACTGCTCAGTGCTACCTGGAGAGCTGGCAGGGGCACCAACCACACCCCCATCTGCTGTCATGAGCCAGAGAGTGAGGAACAAGAGATACACACACTGAGCATGGAGAAGAGAGAGAAAGGAATAATGCTACACAGAGGGAAGAATATAGATTAAAATGGGAATACTCAAAGGGTTGGGGTTGTTTAGAAGTAAGTGGACCAAATTTGTTTTATTTGTCATTTTTTTAGTTCAACTGGCCATGCTCAGAGGACCCATTGGGGGGTTACTAAGGGTCACACTTGGTGGTGCTCAGGGACTCCTATGGGCTGCCAGGATTCAAACCATTGCTATAGCCACAGCTGCATGGAAGCAAGTGACTTAAGCTTTGTAATATCTCTCTGGCCCTGGCTGGACCAAATTAGAAGTCAGAGAGATTTATATCTGGAAAGCCTCTGTTTAGGGTCAGAGAGACTTCACAGGGGTTCAGGCACTTACTCTATTTGTAGCCGACTCCAGTTATATCCCATATGAGCACTGTCACTCCCCTAATCACAGGGCCAGAAAGCCCAAAGCACAGCCAGGAGCTGACCCTTAGCAAACTAAATTAATACTAAAACTCCCACTTCCTGCCACCTAACTCAAATGAAACCAATTCATCACTAGGATTTCCTTTCCTGACCTGTCAAATAAAACTACATTACATATCTTCTTGGCTTGTAAGAGTTAAAATGACTCCTTAGCTACTTCAAAAGCAACCTAGGGTCAAGTGTGTGATTTAAATTTATTTTGGGGCCAGTGCCATAGTACAGCAGGTAGAGTACTTGCCTCACACGTGGCTGACTCGGGTTCGATCCCTGGCACCTCATCTGGACACCCACACTGGCCAGGAGTAACCCCAGAGCACAGATTAAGGAGCAAGACCTGAGCACTGTCAGGTGTTGCCCAAAGAAGCAAAAATGAAGTATTGTATTAAATCTATCCATGAAGGTCTTTCGCATGCTAAATCTTTAGCATTTACACTCTGGTATGTAGAAGCTTGGGGTTGCCCCTTCAGCCTAACAAGAAGTAAAAAATTCAACAAATCAGGGAAATTTGCTAGAACCTTGGGGAAACAAATCAGAGGATAAAGTGGGGTTGCCTAGATGAGAGAAATTAACAGGCAAATGATGAGAACCGTGACATATTAAAGCAAAAACCCTTGTGCTAAGATATACACAGGAACAAATGCACAGGTTTTTCACCTGGAGGCTTGAGGAGGACCCTTGTGAGAGTGAGCATAAAGCTCCACAGGGACTTGGTTGGGGGAAGCCCAACCTTTGTGTTTGCCATCAGACATGGGGAGCACAGAAAGTCCCCAGAGCCACCGTCAAGGAAAGGGAAAGGAAGCAAGTCTAAATGAATGCCAGCCATTCTGCCTTTAACAGGTGGACTGTCCTTTACATATTCTGTACACAGTTCTTATAAAGTGGCCATTTACCACTGCCTTTGTCATAGTCATCTCTTCCTCTCTACCATCTGTAGTGCAAATCATAATGCCCTATGGGAGAGAGGGAGAAAGAAGGAAAGTGCCTACCACAGAGACATGCTGGGGGCCAGGGGGTTGGCAGGAGAGTAAAGGGCCACATTGGTGGTGGAAAACATGCACTGATGGAGGAATGGGTGTTGGAATAGTATGTGACTGAAACTCAATCATGAATAGTAATCTGTGTGGCACTGTGACTCAATAAAATAAATTAAAAAACAAACAAAAAACAATAAAAAAATCAACGTGTATTATCACGATAGGGCATTTCTCCAGAGTCTTAATACTGAGGTTTTACTAGAAGTCAACTGCCTTGAGGAAAACAATCCCAGCTCCCATCCACCCTGAACAGTCATTACTCCCCACCCCCAAGCCACATGCAAGCGGGGATACTGGGGAAGTTCATGGTCCATCAGAATAGACTCACTAAAGGCTGAGGCATAATCTTAGGATTGAGGCCAATGGCCTGCACTCAACCCTCACCACCACTTCACAGCAGCTGTGCATGACCAGCAGAGACATGGTCCCACTCTATTCTGCCACTAATACTAAAGTCCCTTTGTCCAGACAGTATGTGCTGGAAGTCACACTCCTTTAGCTAAGAGGTTCCTCCATGTCCTCCACTTACAGCTCCATCTCAGTGCAACACATTTTAAGTTGTTGTTATGGCAACACCCCATTTCTGGATTTTGAAATATGTTCAACTTACCTCATACTGTGAAGCAAACTTCCCTCACATTTAATGCATAAAACAACAGATATTTCTGTAGGCCAGACATTGAATAGGACACACTGAGGTAGCTTATCTGACCTCGCACCCCATGAGATCTCAGTTGGGGTTGTTTAAGGTTTAAAATAGCTCCAGAGCTGGTACCAGGGTCCCTGAAGCAAATGCCAACAGAGCTTTCCATGAGGGCGGAATTTTCCTAAATCTACTCAGACCAAGAGGGAAACCTCCAGCTTCATGGAACAACTACCACATCACAATTCTTCTGCATTAATTTTAATTTAAGCATCAATTTGTGCCTAGAAGATACACTAGATTACTTTTCAAGCCCTGCAGTTTATTCATCTGACCTAGATTATTTTGTCAGTCTGCATATTTGCTCAGTAGCAGGGAAATAAATCTTCTGTCAGGACTCAAAGAAGGCTTCCATCTATCCAGAACAAAGGATGTCACCCAACACTGCAGAATGAAGGCAAGATTCCCCAGTCTTTTCTGCTCAATAGAGAAGTGCTGCTGGATCCATGGTCCTAAGAGGACTTTGAAAGAGGGATAGCAGAGGCTTGGTCTCTCTTCCGCTCTGCTCAGCAACCACCCACACTGTGAATGTGCACACATCCCAACCATCTAACCTCTGCCATATCACTGGGTAAATAGCCAAGTTCTCAAACACTTCCAGTACATGCTAAAGAGATTAAATCAGTCATTCTTAACCCTTTTGACCACAGCCCCCTCTAGTCTTGTTTTTTTATTGTACAACCACTTTGTCCAAAGAGTTGAGCTCCCAGTTTCATGTCATGATCTCCCTTTTACACCTGTGCCCACCCCAAATATCCTGTCATACACTGGGGCCCCATGATCTAGAAACTCTGTTCTAAATCTCCAACATGAGAGTTTTACAGACTATGGAGAGGTTCTTAGAGGCCAATCTTGATGTGGCCTGTGGCCATGCCGGCACCACGTGAATGACTGTAGAGCAATGGCAGTTATTCAGCATTCAGCTCTTCCTCCTCCCCTCTTACGACCCTTATCCAACACGCTAGACATGGGATCCCTTCTTAGCTTCTGTACAGTCACAGAGCCCTTGGTTTCTGCCCACATGCCAACATATGTACTCTACGATGTGGTATCATTATGTTTTTAATACCTGAATCCCTAGCTGACAGTGCAATGATAAGGAAGAAGAATAACTGTATCACTGAATAACATCATATTTAATTTAGATACCCAGAAGCTATAAGGGTATAGCAAAAATACAATAATTCTGGAACAATTTGATGGTGTTTTTTAAAAGTGTATCAAAAACGTATGCCTATAGGAAAAATGAAAGATACTGGTTAACAACTGAAAAACAGTATTTAAAACACACACACAGTCAATACATTGTTTTTCTGCTATCTAGAAATAATGCATTTATATGTGTCCTAGCATACATTTATTACTTGCATTAAATTGTACCCTAAAGGAGAGTACCTAAACATGTGATAAATCTTTTCACTAGCAGTCAGTTATTACAGCAAACCATGGAGGGCATCAGAGGAGCTGCATGAGCAAGAATCAACAACATATTCAACAATTTCTATATGAAAATACCTTCAGGGAGACTATGGTCAAACTCATTTGTATTGAACTATCCTGTAGGCTTGCTCTGGCACTACTTTGATAGAGGTATATCTTTATCATATGTACATTTACATATATACATATATATACAAACACTAATTGAATGTTTGGATTATTAAGAATTCATTTTACTAAATTTGTACTAAATTTATCTCCTCAGAGCTCCACCCAGCAGAAGAGATGATCACAGCCCGGCTCGCACAGCCACATGATTCATCAATAAAGGCTCAAGTTTTGAAGTGACTACAAGAGTATTCCACCCACACAGCAGAGCCTGGCAAACTACCCGTGTTGTATTTGATATGCCAAATACCAGTAACAATTATAGACCTCATTCCCATGACTTGATGGAATGGTTTGAGGCTCTTTATGTTCCTGGAGTGGGCAGATGCCCTTGGGCTATCTCGCATGTGACAGGACATATTGGGATGTTACTGGTGCCCGCTCAAGCAAATTGATGACCTACGGGAAGACAGTGATACAGTGATCTCAATACATTATTTTCCATGAAAAACAACACCACCATTACATAACACTTCACTTGTATCACTTGTCTATACCCCCACCACACACACACACACACACACACACACACACACACACATATATATATATGGGCTACATTAGCATGTGACAGGATGTATGGAGATGTTACTTGTGCCTGCTCGAGCAAACTGATGATCAATGGGAAGACAAGTAATAAGAGTGAAGTGATATATAATGGTGGTGTTTTTCATGGCAAAATAATGTATCGATATAACTTTAGTAAAATGAATTCTTAATAACCCAAACATTCAATTAGTGTTTCTATGATTCCTAAGTTGAATTTTTTCTAGAATTGGGAAAAGGATATAATATGCAAATATTTTCAGAATCCTGATTTCTTATTATTCTTAACTTTTTCTTAAAAGGTAGAAGAGAACAATTTAATCTTAAAATGTTTTTTAATTGTATATCTTTGTAATTGTAAAAAAAAACAGTCAAAAAAATAAAAAAAATAACTAAATAAACTTACCCCCAAAAAAAAATGTTAAGTCTACTCCAGGTACCTTAAGTTCAAACAGACCATTGTATTTTTTCCAAATTAGATACTTTACCTTGATGTATATTGAATTTAAGCTATTAAATTATTTTAAAATACCTAACATAAAATAAGCTAGTAAATGAGAAAAGGATGCCCTTAATGTCACAGTATCATCAATTTAAATATTTTTGAAAAATTTAAATCTCTTTAAGAACTAGATATCAACAAGTGAGAGTATAACTAACCTAAAGAACATAATTAACTGCTTGAATGATCTAAATTAATTTTCAAATGTTGCAAGCAAAGAATATTCTTGGTAATTTAGAGAAATAAATCATCAGTGGAATGTAGGGAGTGCAATGGGGAAAGCTGGTAGCAGTTCTGCCTGGTGTAGCTGCGTCTGTGGTTCAAGCATTCCTGGGCTTGAAATATTTTCCTCTGAAAGCCTAATAAAACCTGAGCTGCGCAAGAGGAAGAGAGCAGTATGGAATGCCTTCAAGAGTGCCAAAGAAATAGCTAAAAAGGACAAAGAACCTCCGGCTCTGGGCACATCTTTTTGACTCCACCATTCTCCCTTCATTAACATACGCCTGAGAGACCTGGGCCCTACAAAAGCAGGATGAGAACGCTATTCAGTTCTCTGCAAGAGGAATCAAAAGAGTTAAGCTTGGAATATCATGCCTCACTCAAATGAGAGAAGGAATCTGGCGTTCCAACCCCCATTGATGATTGAGAGTCAGGGGCACTGTCTCATTTGCCAAGACATCGAAAATCAGACAGGCTGGACATGTAACACAACTTGGAGATGACCACTGGACTAGAGCCGTTACCAACTGGATTGCACAGGACTTCAAAAGATCATGTGGCCGCCCACTTACAAGATGGTCAGACTTCCTCGTCAAGACCCTGAACATATGTTTATATTTTCTTCTAGTTGCTTTGTTAATGGTGTTTTGCCTTTGAAGATGTCTTTAGCTTCAATGTCGTGGAGGGATTTTCCTATATTTTCTTCAACGTACTTTATGGATTCAGGCCTGATTTATCCTAATTTTTGGTTTTTATTTTTTAATAGGTTTTTTCAATAAATATAATTATTATGATAAAAAAAGACCCTGAACAAACGGTTTGAGGTTCTTTGTATTCCCGAGCAAGCAGATGCCACTGGGCTACACTGGCACGTCATTGGGTCAAATGGAAGCATTACTGGTGCCTATTCGAGCAAATCTACAAATAACGGGATGTCAAGTGATCAAGAGATCAAGTGCAAGCAAAGAACATCTGTTAGTAGATCCCAGTTGGTAGATCATAGATCAGTTTATGCTGTTACCAGCATTAAAATTTATTTTTATTTTAAAAGGCATATATTCCCATATATATGCATATATATATAGTACTTCATAAACTAATAAGGTACTTTTATATTTTCATTTAATCATAAACTACTATTATTAAAGATTGAATTGTTATAATTCCTGATAAATACCGATAGTATCACAAATTAAATTGCCTTCAACACTTTTTAAAAATTTACCAATCATTGTTAGAATCATGCATGTGTATATATGAAAATGAAATACTACTATACTATTTAAAAAGATAGAACTATACCAAAGCCACAACTTCTATATTCTTATTTCCTGCCTTATTTTATTGGTAAAATTAATAATATATTTATAGATTGTTGGATGACAGGTTTAGCAAGTTTGGGAGCTTTGCTGTTTTGCCCACTCACAGCTTAATCTACTTAAGCCAAGGTTCATTCTAATAGATCTCTCTTCTATGTAAACACTGCTAGAGGGTGTGGCAGTCAAAGAAGTCACTTTGACTCTGAATAACTTCTGACTTACACATCTCTTAAGACTTCTGTGTTTTTAGATTGGGCACAGCTTCTCTTGATACCCACTGCACCCAGTGTGGGACAGTTAGATTTTACCAGGAGACTACCACCCTGGCTACATTGAAACTATAGAAAGCTTATAGGGTAGACACCTTTTGGTGGAGTTTTTATGTTGCCATCTAAAAATAATAGTTTCTCTAACTTTCCTAAAAAAAAAAAAAAAAAGCTTATAGGAAGGATCCTGCTAGTTTGCTCTCAAGCAAGCAAGTGTGACTAAGTATACAGAGTACAAGATACTCAGAATCACACTGGTGCAGATAATAATAAGAAGGACCTTTTTGGGTACCATCAAGATTAAATGAAGCCCCTGAAATTAAGATGTATTACTTTATATCAGCCCTCTCTCTCTCTCTCTCTCCCCCTCCCTCTCTCCAGTGTTTTACATAAGAGATAATCTCTGCAGAAGATATTAGTCCTTGGCTAACCTTTCTTTATACCTGTAATAGGGTGTGGCACCACCTTTCTACAATTTGTTTAGGGTTCTCTGTTACAGGACCCTCCCTGTCACAGATCCAGATTACTTTGGTGTATATAAGGGGACTGACTTGAGGCCCCTTGGCCTTTTGCTCCTTCTTTTGGGTAGGACTCCTATCGGGTGAGATCCTCTCTCTTTGGTGGGAGACTTAGGCTCTTTTGTATGGTCTAAGTTCAGACTAGAGCTAGAGTTCTTTCATTATATCGGATTGCTGTGGAAGAGCTTTTTGTACTATTAAAAGCCTTTTTGGAACTGCGCTGGACTCATGAGTTTTCATCTGTTCCCCAGCGTCCTTGGAGGTAGAAGAGAACTTCTGTCCTGACACTGTCGGGACCCCAGCAGCATCCTCGACAATAGATAATGTATCTGTTATTCTCATTTTTCTGAATTTAGTTATTAAACAAAATTTTCTAATAAACAATACTGTTTTCCTTCACAATTTTACCTGCTCTATATCACTGTCACTGTCTTCCCATTCATCATCGATTTTCTCGGCGGGCACCAGTAACATCTCCATATGTCCTGTCTCATGCAAGTAGAGCCCAAGGGCACCTGCTTGCTCCAGGAACATAAAGAACCTCAAACCATTCCATCAGGTCATGGGAATGAGGTCTATAATTGTTACTGGTATTTGGCATATCAAATACGACATGGATAGCTTGCCAGGCTCTTCCGTGTGGGTAGCATACTCTTGTAGTCATCTCAAAATCCAGCATTTATTGATGAACCGCGCAGCCGCTTGCGGCCACGTTACCCAGGCTGTGATATATGTTATAAAAATTCATCACATTTTTTTCTTCATGTTTAACCTGGATATTAAATATTACAGAATTCAGGGGCACAGCTTTATATCTCGGTGAATGCCACTACTCCCATCACCATATTCCCAGTATGTTCCACCAACGAAATATCACCCTGCCATTTCCTCCCTATATGTCCCCCTCAGTAGAAATGTTCCGGGTCCTTCCTCCCACCCAGGACCCCTCTGCTTCTGGTAAATTGACTGTCTTCCCGTTCATCATCGATTTGCTCAAACGGCACCAGTAACATCTCCATATGTCCTGTCTCATGCTAGTAGAGCCCAAGGGCATCTCTTTGCTCCAGGAACATAAAGAGCCTCAACCCATTCCATCTGGTCATGGGAACGAGGTCAATAATTGTTACTGGTATTTGGCATATCAAATACAACACGGGTAGCTTGTCAGGCTCTGCCATGCAGGTGGCATACTCTTGTAGTCACCTCTGATCTCCAGCATTTATTGATGAACCGCGCGGCTGCAAGCAGCCACGTGACCTGGGCTGTGATAGGCTCCGCCAGAATTAACCCCCTGAGAATTGTTGAGTGTGACCCAAAAAGCAAAAGCAAGCAAGCTAGGGGTCAGAGCGATAGCACAGCGGGGAGGGTGTTTGCCCTGCACGCGGCCAAACCGGGTTCAATCCCTGCCATCCCATATGGTTCCCAGAGCACTGCCAGGTGTAATTCCTGAGCGAAGAGCCAGGAATAACCCCTGAGCATCGCAGGATGTGACCCAAAAAGAAAAAAAAAAGCAAGCACTCAAGTAAGGTCAACCCTATGAAAGGTTGAAGATCTTAATCCTATACTATCTCTCTAGGGTCAAGAGCTAACCTCTCTCTTTTCTTAGGGAGGGGGAAAGAGGGGAGGAACAGACCCAGCAATACTCAGGGCTTACACTGGCTCAGGGATCACTCTTGGAGGGACTCAGGAGACCATATATGGTGCCAGAGGTAAACGTGCAAAGCAAGTGCCCTTCCCACTGTACTATCTCTCCATCCCGCTATCAGACAATTTTTGTAATATTAAAATTTAAACAAAAGTGGGGCTGGAGCTATAGTTCAGTGAGTAGGGTGTTTGCCTTGCACATGGTCGATCCCCAGCATCCCATAGGTCCCCCCAGTACCGCCAAGGATAAATGCTGAATGCAGAGCCAGGTATAACCCCTGAGTAATACTGGGTGTGACCCAAGAAGCAAACAAAAGAAAACAGCAACAAAAACTTAACAGAGAAAGTACAAGGTAGCAGGGGAGCAGGTTCCAGGGTGGGTCTCAGCAGGGCACATGCTAGGTTGGGCTTCACCCCGGCACCCCATGGCCCCTAAGCAGCACCAAAGGACCAGTTGGGACCTCTGGCTAAAAAATGAAAAGCAGAACCAGGGCTCAAGCTCTCTGAGCAACACTGGGGTGGTTCGAGACACCCCTGCATGACCAGGACAGTTTTCACATATTTTGTTAGTTCTCATTTTTTACTGGTGTTGGTGTGCTGGCTGTTTTGCCAAGTTTCTGCTTTAGTTATTCATATTCCACATAGGAGTCAGCCATATGGAATTTTCTTTTACTTCCTTCCCTCACTTCAGTTAGCTTAAACACCTGTAGTTCATCCATTTTGTCTCAAAATAATTTCAAGTATTTTGTTTTTATTCGGTGGTTATTAGGCCCTTGCCCATAGGCACGTCAGGTTCACTCCTGGCTCTGGGTAAGGGGTCAGTATTGCAGTGCTAAAGGGATCATACAGTCCTGAGAAAACATGCAGCGCTTGCTGTATGCAGCAGCCCCTGAGCCCTGTGCTGTCCCTCTGGTTTCATCCATTGAATGGAGTCAGATCCCACTGAGGTCATAATCCACAGCTTCCTGATAAAGCTACTTGCTCATGATGAGCATTTGGGCTGAATTCATATCTGGGTTACTGTTAAGTAATGCTCTTACTCACATGGGGAGATTAACATTAATGTAAGGGTAAGCATAAATTCTTGAGAATTTGCATAATAATTATTTAAAAGCTGCAACTCTAGCTTTCAAATAAATTAATAAGCATTATAAATAGGAGAAGCATATTAAGGGTTATAACAATGTACTAAGTTTTCCCATAGAATAGTTAAATTAGCTCTTTTTTTCAATTGTGGCAATTATTTTAGTAGAAATATGCCTTCCTGGGTATCTAATGAAATCATAATCAACTGAACGTATTATTTAAAATGAGTTTGATATTTCAAACTTTTGAAGTATTTTCTTTCAATAAAAATCATTTCTAAATTGCAAATAAGCAGAGTAATAAAGAAATACAAAACAAAATGGCTAAGGTAAATTCAGAGGTAACAAATATTAAAATATAATTACATTAAAACTCTGATGAATAAAACTTTAACATCTCACAAAGCATAGGCTGTAAGAAATAGTAAAAAAATATGACAATGCCTAAAACAACCTGAAGGCACAAAAAAATTGAGAGCAAACATGGAGAGAAATTATGAAACCAGTTCAAAAGAATTGAAGAGCTGGATTAAAACTTAGAAGCAGCAAATCTGTGGGCAGAGCTGCAGAGAATAGGTACTGCACTTCTCTTGTTCTGTGACCCCTTATCTTAAGGATGGTAACATGTATGTTAAAGCCTTGCTGAGGCTTACAGATTAATAATGAAGGAAGCCAGACCAGAGTGATAGCACAGCGGGAAGGGCAGGTGTGTGCACGTTGACAACTCAGGTTTCATCCCTGGCATCTCATATGGTCCCCGAGCACCAGGAGTATTTCCCGAGAGCCAGGAGTATCCCTTGAGCATAGCAAGTGTGACAAAAAATGCCAAAATAATAATAATAATGATAATACAAATTACTTCACAACTGCCACATGCCCCTTGAGGTATTGCAGTGGTGCCAGGCTGCATCAGAAGGTAGCAGAGAGAAAACAGGCTTGTCTACACCCCAGGGCTCCAACCAGTGTACCCTAGATGGTTAGTGGTCTGACATAGAAAAATGCTGGGCCCCCTGGGATGAACCCAGAGTCACAACAGAGCCTGGCAAGCTACCCACGGTGTATTCAATATGCCAAAACAGTAACAATAATGGACTTCATTCCCAACGAATGGAGAAGTTACTGTCACCCACTCGAGCAAATCAATGAACAAGGGGAAGATAAATGATACAAGTGATCACTTGATCTCTTGACATTCCGTTATTCATTGATTTGCTCGGCGGGCACCAGTAACATTTCCATTTGTCACTATCACGTGCCAGTGTACCCTAATGGCATCTGCTTGCTCCAGGAATATGAAGAGCCTCAAACCGTTTGTTCAGGGTTTGATGAAGAAGTCTGAGCATCTTGTAGGTGGGTGGCGACATGATCTTTTGGACGTCCCGTGGGATCCAGTCAGTAATGGCTCTAGTCCAGTGGTTGTCTCCAAGTCGCATTACATGTCCAGCCCATCTGATTTTTGACATCTTGGCAAACTAGACAGTGTCCCTGACTCTTGATCATCAACAGAGGTCAAAACTCCAGATTCGTTCTCTCACTTGAGTGAGGCATGATATACCAAGCATAGGTCTTTTGATTCCTCTTTGGGAGACCCGAATAGTGTTCTCATCTTGCTTTTGTAGGGTCCAGATCTCTGAGGCATATGTTAATGCAGAGAGAATGGTGGAGTTGAAGAGATGTGCCCGAGCCGGAGGTTATTTGTTTTTAGCTATTTCTTCAGCACTCTTGAAGGCATTCCACACTGATCTCTTCCTCTTGTGCAGCTCAGGTGCTATGTCGTTTGTCATGTTGAGTTCTTGACCTAGTTAAGCATAATTGCTGCATTCAGAGTTGTTTGTTCCATTGAGAGTGAATGGAGCATTTGAAGCTAATTCCTTTTTCATGAACATTGTTTTGTTGAGATTCATCTATAGCCCTGGACCTTTCCACATTCATGGTCAAAAGTCAGCCAGCATTTGGGCCACTTGGCTAATTTTGGTGTTATTAGAATGATGTCATCAGCGAAGCGGAGGTGGTGTAGTTGCCGGCCGTCTATCTTCATTCCTTCCCATTCTAATTGTCACATGATGTTGTCGAGGGTGGCGCTGAAGAGTTTTGGTGAAATGTTATTACCCTGCCAGACCCCTCTTTTTTACGTCAATGATCACTGCCTTGTAGAATGATCACTTCCTTGTATAATTATAATAATAATTAATAATAATAATAATAATAGAGAGAGCCTTGTATAACTCTATTATTGACAGCCCTGCCACCCACCAGAATATCCTAAGAATAAATGTTTAAATCTCCTAAAAATAGATTTCCTCTTCTAAAAATAGATTTTTATGTTTCCCTCCACCACCTGCTTGTGCTGATCATGGAGGCAGGGAGCTCCCCTCAACGTGAGTCTCACCCCTCTCCCACACAACAGCTCCTTGCTTGAATAAAGTTTTTTCTCTGTCACTCTGTCTCTTGGTTAACTGACCTCACTGAGGCACAGTGGAACCTCTGCAGCTGCACTGAAACTCACATTAGCCAAGGAACAATTTGAAGTTCAAAAGCAAAAATATTGTTTGTTGTTTCAGGCATAAGGCATTCTAACATGAAGAAGCCTTTGCATCTATGAGTTTCTCTATGGGGTATAAGTGAATGGATATAAACAACATCAGAGTTTGCCCTTAAAATTTTGATAAATCTGTTGTTTGTTTCCTATGAGAGTTACAACTGTGTGGGTAAGGGGCAATAAAATCTGTGATTAATACTGTCCCTGAAATCCCTTGCAGAAGATGACGGATCACCAGCCCCAACATCTATCTCAAAACTAACACCTGTACCATTGTCTCATTAAGAAACAATTTCTTTGTCGGTCTCTGATAGAAATTTAGCGGTCACCCAAATATGCTACTTTCTTAAATTTGTCTCATTAAAAGGTCATCTGATGTGTTTGAGAAGCAGTTTGACATTACAAGCACATCCAAGACTAAACAACACTTGGTTTCAAACAAGTTTACAAAAGAAAGAAACCATAGAGACAATGCTGTAACTTTATTATCAGTTCCTATGGCTAAGACATTATAGGGAATTTGTATTTTCCAAGTCTGGATGATATTTTTTCCATGCTCCAGGTAACAATCTACTCAAATTAAAACATTTTATATTCACCATCTTGCAGAAACAGGCATAGATGCTTCTCATTCAGGACGGTTATTCCAAAGTGACAATTATTTGTGAGACTTTGATCAAAGAACCATAGACTTTCACACACTACATTCACCAGACATTTACTAGACATGTGTTTTTAATTGCTCGTGATTTAACAAGGTGTTTGCTCCTGGAAAACAATCTATCTGCTGGATTCGTTAATGAAAGTGACTCCTTCCTTTGGCGCCTCTGTATTTCTAATGAGTGAAAACGGCAGTTTCGTGCGATGACACCTTTTTAATCTGAATGTGTCCTATACCACAATGAGTTACGGAGGCTGTTTTAAATCCACCTTTCGGGAAGAAACAAACCTTAACTTCTGTTTGAAGATGCAGGTGACAAATGAGCTTCCACCGAGCAGTGATGATTCTCCCTAGAACTCCGTGATGCACCCTGAAGCAGGGACAAGGGCGCATGCTTCACACTACATCTGTCACAAGCAGAATGAAGCAAAGAGCCAGGGACTCTTCCAAACCTGGACAAACTTCTCAGATTTTAACTGGCAGCAACACTGAGATTCTACCAGAATTTTTTTTTTTTTTTGCTTTTTTGGGTCACACCCGGCAATGCTCAGGGGTTACTCCTGGCTCTTCACTCAGGAATTACCCCTGGCAGTGGTCAGGGGACCACATGGGATGCCGGGGAATCAAACCCGTGTCAGCTGCGTATAAGGTAAACGTCCTACCTGCTGTGCTATGGCTCCACCCTCTACCAGAAATTTTAAGTTTTAGGTTATCTCCAATATGTGTACATTCACCAAAATTTTCAGGCTTTTAAACAACATTTTGAGTTACACACTGTGAGCTTGTATATTTATATTTAGTAAAATTTGCCTACCTGCACAGAATAATACACTATGCCTCATCAAACAGAGTATGTTAGAGAATATTTATCATAGTGTAGGTATACTTCTATCACGGTAGTTATAGTACTCATTCTTAGCTTTATTTAAAAAAATGGAAAAAATATCCAGCCTATGAAATATTAAAAAATAATTTTAAAGAAATGATCACCCCAACCAGATTTGTGTTTGCTTCCTATAGAAGCTATCTCTTCAAAGATGTGCTTTTAAACAAAATATATCTAAGAAGTAACAAAGTCTAATGCAAAATGGAAACAAACATTGAATGGAATCAATGCTTACATTTTTAGAATTTGTAATTCTAAAAAAAAACCTATGAAAACAGAAAGAAAATGGTAAATACATGCTTAGTGAATTCAGAAGCAATGGGACACTTAAAACTTCAATGTCTGTATGACAGAGTCAGAAAGAAAGTACAGTGGGAAGGCACTTGCCTTGCTCACAGCCAATCTGGGGTTCGATCCCCAGCACCACAAATGTTTTCTGAGCACTGCTGGGAGTGATTCCTGAGCACAAAGCCAGGAGTAAGCCTTGAGCACAGCCAGTTGTGGATCCCAAAACAACAATAAAAATAAAAGCTTGTACTACTGAACAAGGCTTATAGAATTTGGAAATTCTAGTTAAAATATAATCAATAAACATTTATCTCACCATAACATAGCTCAATACATGACCTGAATATAGCTTTCATACTCAGATGACTAATACAAAATGATTAAAAAATTATCATCTAGATTTGATCATAGAACACAGAACTAGGACTGCCACTTTCCATATGCAGTTGGAGTGAATAACACGACCCAATGTAATGCACTGTGTGGTGGTGGAAATTTATTTCTCAATTATGATTTACAGGACTCAACCTCACCTGCTGCTTCCTCCCTGTGCTGGTATGTTTGCCCCCTTGTGCCCATGCTGTCATTATCAAATGTCTATGACAGGAGATGGAGTCAGTCTAACATTCAACAAGGAATGCCTCAGAATGAGAGTTTAACACCAACTCATCTGTGTAGATGCAAGAATATAAATGCTGGGATGGAATATGCGTGTTTTGAGAAATGACTTCTTTATTCATGTTCACTCACACACAAAGAATTGGGGTTATTTTGCCACCCCAGAAAAACAGGTTATTACACATTTTATCCTGGGTTAATTTTTCAGTCTAACTGATAAAATATTTTAATAGTTGTCAGATACTGAAATATAATTAAAATATGTTTGGCCAAACTTTTTATTTGAATGTGAAATATAAATATTGAAATGAATCACAATAATGGGTATTTATTTCTTAGCACCATATATATTATAATATAAGGACATTAGTTGCATATGAAAAATAAATATATATTTTAAATAAATACTGAATTTTGGGGGCCAAACCTGGATCAGCTAAGAGCTTACTCCTGGCTCTGTGCTCATATCTGCATCAAGGTGCTGCTCAGGGGACGATCTTTAGTGCTATGGATCAAACCCAGATCAGACACATGTAAAACAAGTTCCTCACCCTCTGAATTATCTCTCTGGCCTTTGAATATGTTCTTCTAAATCTCACAGATTGGGAGCAGAGAGATAATATAATGGGTAAGGTGCCAGCCTTGCACACAGCTGACTCACCATATGGTTCCCTGATACCACTAGTAGTTATCCCTGAGTGCAGGGCTAGAAATAAGCCCTGGGCACAGACAGGTGTGACCCTAAAAAACCAAAAATAATAGCTTACAGATTGTACAGAGTAGAGACAGTATGCCATAGTCAAAAGTTACATAATGAATACACAGCATCAGTGTCTGTATTCACTGGCTGTATTCATTACCTAAGAGGAAAATATACAAATACATGCATTCTTGTAAGGGCACCCCTTTTTCTGAAGGTGCACCAAGCATACTTCCAGGGCATCACACATGAAAGTGAAGTACACTAAAGTTTTAATGAGAAAAAGAGGTGGTAAAACACAAATAATTTGGTATAGAATGTGATTTTGGAGTAAGCACAGGCCTCACACATGTGTGGCCCTGGGTTCCAAGAATGAAGCTGAAAAGCCACCAGCACCTGATGCTCATCACTGCACTACACACAACAGCAAGACTCAGGACACATACCCCAGCAAATGTGACGGGACAAAGAAACTAGATACACAGGGAACAGCACTCGACCAGAAGAAAAGATGGAGTCAAGCAAGTTACTACCACAGGGATAATTTTGTGGAGAATATCTTGATGAGGGAAGTTAGGCAGGAGACGGACAGACACAGAACGACTGTCTCATATGCAGAGTCTGAGAAGTACTGTAGGGAAACAACCACTCCTGTAAGCAACAGCATGGAAGAGCAGGGGAACTGGTCTTCAGTTAGAAGCTCACCACTGTGTTGAGGAGAGGGGTTAGCAGTCTCTCTGGAGGAGTCTGGAGTATTAATAGAGAGTAAGGCGATGTGTATGGTATCTTATCATCATTGTTGTAGACCACAGCGCCAAAAGGGAAGGGAAAAGGTGCCTGTCATAGGGACAAGCAGGGGAACTGGAGGGAACTGGGGATGTGGTGGATGGAAGTAGACACTGGTGAAGGGATTTGGTGTTGGGACACTGAACTCCTGAAAGCTAACCATGGATAACTTTATAACTGCAATTCATGAGAACGAATGAAAAATTTTAAACAGAAAGATATTAGAATTTTGAAATACTGTAGAACCCATTGAGGACTGGGTTGATTCCACTCAATATACTGGAAAAGCATGCCAGTGGTCAGCAAGGTCAGGGGATTCAGAAATGAGTAAAAAGGCAATTCCTGACCTCATCAAGAAGCTAGAAATGTAAGTTCATTTGTGAGACTTAAAGTTTTCAAAAGATACCACATAGGAATAGATATTTCCATTATAGAAACATAATGACTAATGTTGCTATAATTAAGCACATATACCACCAAGTTTCCCTGCGTACTTTGACCAGGGCTCCTCGTCAAATCATGGCATGATCACTATCAGTTAGACATCAATACCTGCCCAGTCAGGCAAGAGGCAAGTTTTCTGAGAGCTACACTAACTATAAAGGGGGATTGTGCTCACCATTAAATAGCTAGGAACAGAGATACTAAAATATTTTAGTAGCTTACTTAAATTCACTAAACTACTGAGCTCCAAATCAAGTCTTACACCCCACTTGGCTCCTGCAGTCACATTAGTGTCTTATCAGCATTCCATGTCACCACATCTCCGGCCTCAGAAATAGATGATCACTTATGAGTTTCTTTAGAGTTCCCAAAGCATCCAGGGCTGCTTTTAATGAGTGCACGTCACAGTGTAGGTTAATAGCCATGTCATCTAGTCTATGTTGTGGAGGAAAGAAAATGCCATTTGTATTTTCAATGTACTGAGACTGGAAATGTGATGTGCTCCTTGGGAGAAAATTTGACTTCTAAATTCCCTCTACCAAAGTAGACAATTTTTCACACATGCAAATACCTACAAGGTGAACTGAAGTCTGCTCTCTTGGGTTCAAATTAGAAGCCAACGACTGTAACTAATAAGGACTGATGGGAGAGCCCAAGTTGCTAATTGGCAAATAAAAGCATCATTGCATTTAGAATAGTCATTGGCAAACAATTGTAATGCAAAACGCTATGATTTAGTTAATATTCACATGTTATGTCTACATCATATAAAATGAGTTTTTATTTTGTACTAAGTACTATTTTGGACTAGATTGCTGAAGCTATGGGATAAAAGACAACTCAAATAAAAGATAAAATTTTTACAAAGATACACTAACATATTAAATGAGCATTACATTTTTTGCTGCATCTTTCCTTATAGATAAGAAAGCAGATTTCATGTACTATTAACTTAGAAAAGTGAGTGAGGGGCCAGACAGATAGTACAGCATGTAGGGCACTTGCCTTACATGCAGTCAACCGGGATTGAGCTCTTGAATCCCATATGGTTCCCTGATCACCTGCAGGAGTGAACACTGAGGACAGAAAAATAAAATAAGAGAGAAATAAAAGACAGAGAGAGAGAGATGGAAGGAGGAAGAGAGAAGGGGAAAGAAGGAGAGTCAGGGTTCAGGCAGGGATGGAAGGAAGGAAGGAAGGAAGGAAGGAAGGAAAGAAGGAAGGAAGGAAGGAAGGAAGGAAGGAAGGAAGGAAGGAAGGAAGGAAGGAAGAAAGGAAGGAAAGGAAAGGAACGAAGGAAGGAAGGAAGGAAGGAAGGAAGGAAGGAAGGAAGGAAGGAAGGAAGGAAGGAAAGGAAAAGGAAGGAAGGAAGGAAGGAAGGAAGGAAGGAAGGAAGGAAGGAAGGAAGGAAGGAAGGAAGGAAGGAAGGAAGGAAGGAAAGGAACGAAGGAAGGAAGGAAGGAAGGAAAGGAAGGAAGGAAGGAAGGAAGGAAGGAAGGAAGGAAGGAAGGAAGGAAGGAAGGAAGGAAGGAAAGGAAGGAAGGAAGGAAGGAAGGAAGGAAGGAAGGAAGGAAGGAAAGGAAGGAAGGAAGGAAGGAAGGAAGGAAGGAAGGAAGGAAAGGAAGGAAGGAAGGAAGGAAGGAAGGAAAGGAAGGAAGGAAGGAAGGAAGGAAGGAAGGAAGGAAAGGAAGGAAGGAAGGAAGGAAGGAAGGAAGGAAGGAAGGAAGGAAGGAAGGAAGGAAGGAAGGAAGGAAGGAAGGAAGGAAGGAAGGAAGGAAGGAAGGAAGGAAGGAAGGAAGGAAGGAAGGAAGGAAGGAAGGAAGGAAGGAAGGAAGGAAGGAAGGAAGGAAAGGAAGGAAGGAAGGAAGGAAGGAAGGAAAGGAACGAAGGAAGGAAGGAAGGAAGGAAGGAAGGAAGGAAGGAAGGAAGGAAGGAAGGAAGGAAGGAAGGAAGGAAGGAAGGAAGGAAAGGAAGGAAGGAAGGAAGGAAGGAAGGAAGGAAGGAAGGAAGGAAGGAAGGAAAGGAAGGAAGGAAGGAAGGAAGGAAGGAAGGAAGGAAGGAAGGAAGGAAAGGAAGGAAGGAAGGAAGGAAGGAAGGAAGGAAGGAAGGAAGGAAGGAAGGAAGGAAGGAAGGAAGGAAGGAAGGAAGGAAGGAAGGAAGGAAGGAAGGAAGGAAGGAAGGAAGGAAGGAAGGAAGGAAGGAAGGAAGGAAGGAAGGAAGGAAGGAAATACCTGTCCAGCTCATTTTACATGAAGGGTTGCCAGAATGCCAAGTTGTGCTGAATAGATTTGTAAGTCATTTACTTGTGAGAATCCTTATTTTGTTTTCTTTTTTGCTACTACTGAATGTCTTCATTTCATATCACAAAAGAATTTTAGGATCCTCTTCATCATTAGCAAGAAGCAAAACATGCCTGACAAACTTATGAAATGAAGCAAATTATCCAAAGTTAATTGGACGAATTAATAAACTAAAAGAAACCAAGGCACCAGGAAGACTAAGGCATGGGAGATGCAGACACAGTCCTCCAGTTCTGAGGCCCAACAGCATTGTGATGTCTTTACCAAAGTCCCTACCTACAATTCGGTCATAAACATAATCTTCCCAGTTAATGAGGATAGGGCAGTGAAGAAAATACCCTTACACACATGAAGCCCTTCTGTTGTTGTTGGCACACTGGGCTGTTTTCAGGGCTTACTCCTAAATATCACCGGGAACCCCGGGGTGATGCTGGAATCAAGATCATGGTCTTCAACATGCAAGGCAAGTGTTCTGGAACTGTCAAACTCCTGGTCCCAATACTCACGAAATGTTTATGCTAGTTAGGGGAAAATAATTGTACAGAATGACAGCATATGAACCTGTCATAACTTCTGAGATAAAACATTAAAAAGAGTGAAAAGAGCAATGGCAGAGACGTTAACGGAATTTAAATAGTGCAACCAGGGATCACCCCCTCGGATTTAGACATTTTTTAATTTATCTTTAGAAATGGACCTATTTTCTAGTTGATTATGGTGAATGAAGTAAGAAATGGACTCATTTGTTTGGGGCAGTTTTACTCTTTTTCCATTATTCACAACCAAAAGAAGAAGAGCTAAAGGGAAGTTAGGAAGGACAATCTCAATCAAATATCTACCAACCTCATGAAACTGTCGGTCAACTGCAACTGATACACAAGAAAATGAATAGAAAGAAATATAGTTATAGTACCCTTTCTGGGATTTAACCATAGAGAAAGACAGAAACCAGCAGAAGCTACTAGCCACTATTATAATGTAACACTCCACCAGTTTTGTTCATCTACTCTATTTAACTAGTATTTATTGACCACTTTCTTGAAAGCATTGAACATATTCAGATCCCTCTGCTATGCTTCCAGAATCAACATCGTTAGGTATTTTTAATATAATAAACAGTGAGGGTTGATTTGTCCTGAATAAGTCAACTCTAATGGAAATTCAGAAATCTCGTTGCCACCACCGACTTACACATCCAAATAAACAACCATCAACCCAAAACAAGGTTTATTATGCAGACAGAATGAGTCTTACTTTAGTTTTAAAAATGGTGCTGACATGCAGTGCAGTTTGGTGTTTATCCCAATAATCTGTGCTTTTTCAAATAACCATTTGCATATAAATTGCTTTAAAGAATGTGTTATCAAGTCAGAAGGTAAAAAAGACTCAGAATTAATTTTAATCCTACTTGAGCTTTGCAGCTCAGAAGTTTTCCCTACTAAAACAGAATCTCTTGAAAACTTGCAGTGTTGTGAATATAGTTGTTCTCAGTTCTTGGGTTTTAAAATTTTCAGTAGTTTGAGTCCTACAGAGCAATATTCTCTGAAACTATTCCTGTGTATGCAAGGCAGCACTTCCCTGAAAAATACATTGCCATTAAATTCTAATGCTTATGGGAAGGGATACTACTTATATTCACGGTCTGCTAAACTAAAGTTCTTCAATACTAGATGTATTAAATGTGAAAAGCTGTATTTTTAATACTTACCAATCAAAATAATTTGCATGGATAATATTAGTAAAACTTTTGAGTCAGTCATACTGTCTGATGAAGTATATGGCTAAGACCATACATCCTTCTGAAATATTTCTTTTAGTTTGTTTACACTTTTATACAACTCCCTTAGAGCTAAAAATAATCAAAGGATTTGATATCTCTAAGCAAAAAATTTATATAAGTAGTTATAGCAATAATTAATATTTTAAAGAAGAATTTCTAACATATTCAACCTTGTTGAATATTGGTCCCCTGAGAACCAGTAGGACCGATTCCTGAGCACAGAGCCAGGTGTAAGCCCTGATTCCAGCTAGGTGTGGCCATAAGCCCCCCCAAAAAAAAAATTTAAAACATAAAACATTTCCTATGCTGTACATCCCATGTGGCATGAGATTGGTCATTCCTGCCACCACTGGGATGCCAATATGACAATCCACAGGTGTTTCCTCTTCTATCAAGTTCCCTGTAAGATTTCAAAGCTACAGAGATAGTACAGTGGGGTAGGATGCTTGCCTTGCACACGACTGATCTGGGTTCCATCCCCAACATCCCATATGGTTCCTGGAGCACCTGCAGGGATAATTCCTGAGTGCAGAGCCAAAACTAAAACAAAAGATATCATTATCTTTACACATGATCCCAGGTTTTTTCCAGTTCTCCAACCAGGAAGGCCAAGTGTAAGCAAACACCTGAATCCTGTACAATCCCTTGGCCCTAAAATGTATATTTTACATGTGTTAGAGAAATTAAGCACAACAAATGTATACAAAATAATGTTGCCAAAGCTTTACCTGGTGCTGGAAAACACATTCCTCCTTAGATGCTACAGCCCATAGAGTTTAAAGATTAATGAGGCTGGAAATTTGACACTTAAAGGAACCATTTTCCAAGCACCAACGAATGACACCACAATCTCCCCATGCACACACAGGCACAATACACACGAACCAGCCATCTACGCAATTTCATGATAATGAACACCATAGTGTTCCAGCCAAAAAAAATGTACATTATGGCTTCTAAGTGTACTTTAAAGGGTATTCTCAGGACCAGGCAGTGTCTGAGGGTAACCCTGGGCCTCCCTACACTGTGAGCCCTGAGCTATGTCTATCTCTTCCACCACGACATACACTTTGAGCCTCTAGCTACTGATGCTTCTATTGATCTCAAAAAATTTACTCAAACCAAAATGACTTTCTTTTTCTAAGTTCTATTTTCATATAAGTGCTGTATAAATTTCATCTATATGGAAATCACTTTTAGTATATGGTATGAGTGCTGACCAATTTCATTCCTGTTGTTTATGAAACAATTTTTCATTGGTTTTCCAAAATCACAATTATTATATAGAAATTTGAAGTGTATTTAATATATGGAATATATTGCATAATTTGTTAACTTTTTATTGTAACTGTACAAAATTTTAAGTGAGTAAATATTGATGGGAAGATGCACGGGACAGCTGAGTCCCTGGCTCTCCTGTAGGGCAGACTTAGGACTCCCCCCTTTCAGTTTCAGCTGCTCCTTCTCTGGAAACGGAGGTGCCCAGTGGGAATATGAGTGTTTGTGGGTGCAAGGGAAGGCACGCCAGTTTTTGACTACCCGCGGGAAGCCAGGGAGAGGGGCCCCCTGACATTGGAAGCTGGACAGAAGCTCACAGTTCTTGTTTTTAGGGGGGAGTTTTCTGTGGTCAGGAGACCATCCAGTGCCAGGGGCTGAAGGTTGTTGGGTACCTGTCGGGAGACCGGGTGATGTGCTCCAACTCTTGGTGCTAGCTCCAGGTCCTCACAGCTCTGTTGAAGGTAACCGGTGACTGGCCACTGGCGAGTGGTGTTAAGAGTGGAGTAAGCCCCCCCTCCTCAGCAGGGAAGGCCAGTGAGGGGGTGTTGGTGGGCTGTGTACCACCCTGCATTCCTCAGGGACAGTGCAGGAGAGGGGGAAGCTACAGAGAAAGGGAATAGGACAGAGACTGCTCAGTGAATGACACAGAGGACAGAAGGGGATAGTACAATTGTCTTCTTGACTTTCTGTGTGTTTGGGGGCCATACCTAGTGATGCACTGGGAATTCTGGCTCTATGCTGGGGGTTGTTCCTGGCAGTGCCAGTGACCATGTGGTGCATGGGGAGCAAGTCCAAGCCTCCTGCATGTGAAACAAGCACGCAGCCTGGAGCTTCTAGCTCCAGCCTCAAGATTTAAAACCTCTTGGGACCTGAGAGATAGCACAGCAGGGAAGGTGTTTGCCTTGTATGCAGCCAACCCTGATTCAATCCGGCGTATCCCATATTGTCTCCCAGCACCGACAGGAGTAATTCCTGAGCAAAGAGCCAGGAGTAACCCCTGAGCATTACCAGGTGTGACCCAATAAGAAAAAAATCAAAACAAAATAAATAAAAGTTTTTATTTTAAAAACTTCTTGTGCCCAAGAACAATAGTGCAGTAGGTGGGGGTTGCCTTGCACTCAGCCAACTCAGGTTTAATCCTATCTGGTGTTTAGGAATAATCCCTAAGCACAGAGCCAAAAGTCACCCCTGAACACTACCAAGGATAACTCAAAACCCAAATAAATAAGTAAAAGACCTTAAATGGAAAACAGGGCCAGAGAGAGGGCCCAAAGTTTGGAGCATGTGGAAGACCCAGGCTCAATCCCTGATATCACATGATCTCCCAACACTGCAGAGTGTGGCCCCCAAGTAGTGTGTGTGCAAAGTGTGCACACGCCACACCTCACATACACACACACACACACACACACACCAAACTGGGTGTGACTCAGAGGGAAATTAATGGAAAGCAATGACATTAATAGGCAACCAGGATCTGATCCTGACTAATAAACCTAAGAGGGCTTTCAACTCCCCTGCGGTTCAGTGGGAAACAGCAGCCGAGGCTACAGCTCACACACAGCACTTACGTTGCACATGTGAGGTTCCAGGTTTGATTCCTGGCACCACCACAACAAAAAGAAGGCAGCAAATGGGCTCACTCTCTATCCTTTGGGATCCCGGAACCATACGCAGTGGTGTTCAGAGCTATTTCTGGTTGTACTCAGGAGTTACCCCTGGTGGGGTATGGGGAACCACCTGTGTAGAGGTGACCAAATCAGGGCTGGCACATGCCTTTAGCCCCTTTGTGCTGTCTCTCCTCTCTGACTTAATTTTAACAGGGTGGTTCAAGCCCCTGGACCAGCAACCCCCTCCCGGAACTTCCAGGTAGCACCTAGAGAACCCCCACCAGCACTTCCGGTGGCTCTCAAGGACCCCAGTGCTGCCAGGATGGTCTGGTGGTCCCCAGCATCACAGGGCCCAAGCACTAACCTACCTGGCCCAGATGGTTAAGTATCGTCAAGAACGACCTCTGAACTCCTGAGGAGCTCCCAAATCTCCTGACCAAAATAAAAAGCCAGGGCCAGAGAGATAGTCCAGCAGGTAGAGCTTTTGCCTTGCACCACGCTGACTCAGATTTGATCCCCGACATCCCATATGGTGCCCCAGGTAATTCCTGAGTAATTCCTTAGTGCAGAGCCAGGAACAACTCCTGAGCATTGCTGGGTGTCTAAAAAAAGAAACAAATAACCAAATAAAAAGCCAGAGTGGGTAGACCAGAGTGCTAGCACAGTGCATAGGACTCTTGCTTTGCAGGCAGCCAAACCAAGTTCGATCCCTGGCACTCCATATTGTCCCCAGACCTGTCAGGAATGTGCAGGTCCCAGAAACATGCTCAGGGTCTTGGATGAGGGGGCAGCTGTGGGTTCGATCTGGCCTGGAGTAAGCCTGGGGTCTGGTGCCCTTTCAGCTGGACCTTCCTGGGCGAGAGTCATACATGGTCAGTCTGATCCTGTGGCTCAGACCTCTGCAGAGAGAGTGGATGACCGGGCTCTCCCTTCAGCAACACCTGCCTCTTCAGGTGGGGGAGGCCGCCCCCTGGTGATGCTCAGGGCTCACTCCTAGCTCTGCCGTCAGGAATCACTGCTGGCAGTGCTTGGGGGACCACACGAGATGCTGGGGATCAAACGCGGGTCAGCTGAGTGCCAGACAAGTGCCCCCACCTGCTCTATTTCCCCTGCTCCCGAGATGACCTCTTTTATTTTATTTACTTTTATTTTATTTTTTGGGTCATACCCAGCAATGATCAGGGTTTATTCCTGGCTCTCCACTCAGGAATTACTCCTGGCAGTGCTCTGGGGACCATATGGGAACCTGGGTAGGCCACATGCAAGGCAAACACCCTCCCGACTGTGCTATGGCTCCTTCCCCCTGCTCCCCAAGAGGCCTTTTGAGACCATTTTTCCATGGGAATGTGGTACTGTGTGTTTTTTTAGGCTTTTTGGGGTCATACCTGGTGATGTTCTCCCCCTCGAGGTATTACAGCTGTGGCTGTGGTGTCCGGCTGCGCTGGCAGGTGGCAGACAGGAGACAGGCTTGTCTGCACACCCAGAGTTCTGCCCTGTGGGTCCTGGATGGTTTATGGTCTGATATAGAAAAAAGACTGGGATGAACCCAGAGCCATAGCAGAGCCTGGCAAGCTACCTGTGGTGTATTTGATATGCCAAAAACAGTAACAACAATAATGAACCTCATTCCCAACAAATGGGGACGTTACTGGCGCCCTCTTGAGCAAATCGATGAACAACAAGAAGGCAAGTGACAAGTGAAAAATATTGATATTTTATAAGGTATATCCTATCTCCATGGAAGATTATTACATAACATTTACAAAGTACTATTTAAGCCGCTAATGTTTAAAGTTTCCTTCAATAAGTTTATTCTCTTTCTCTCGATTTAATCCTTAAAGGGGTATTTTGTTTGTAAATGTGAATTTATTAGTTTATATATATATGGATTCCCGTTAAAGATTAAAAATATTTTATATTTGATGATTTTTAAATAATTTTGAATTTAAAGTAAAAATTTAAATAGTTAATCTCTAACGATATAAAATCGGTTCATGGAATGTAACTGGTTAAAATAATTAATATACTTATTTATTCTGATGTTCCAATAGTACTGGATTTGTCCACTTTTAATGCCATCAATCTATAAATATTTTTTCTAGTATCACACATCATTCTTGATTATCTTCCATTTTCCTAATTGTTCCTGAAATCTGTTATAGCTATTCTAGATGATAACAGTACAGAAAAAGGTACTGAACATGATGTGATCCTCAGTTCTCTTAGCACTGAAATGTTTGGACTTTCTTAGTGAACCCATCAAAAGTTAAAATAGTCTTGTTAAAAAAAATTTAAGTTATAGGGGCCAGAGCTAAAGTCCAGCAGCTGGAGTGTTTGCCTTGCATGCGGTCAACCTGAGTTCGATCACCGGCATCACATATGTCCCCCAATCAGTGCCAGGAGTAATTCCTGAGTGCAGAGCCAGGAGTAACCCTTGAGCATTGCCGGGTGGGTGTGACCCAAAAAGCAAAAAAAAAAAATTAAGTCATAAATGCTATCTTAAAATATTTGCAAAATAGTTTTAATGTTTTAATCAAAAGACAGCATAAAAATGATGCATGTCTAAATGAAAAGAATAATTTTCATTTAAGATGTCAGTTGATTAGTCTAAAGTCGTTTGAAATAGTGTCATCATATCAGTTTATCATCTATAAAATACAACTTTTTTCATTTTATTTTTGGTAAATTATATTTGTATTTTACCCTATTATATACTCAGTGGTTAGTTTTATGAATATTAAAATAATGACCTATATTCCTCTACTATTTAGTGTTTAGCTTTGTAATATTTCTTAATGATTAGCTTACTTAATGTTTAGTTTTCTTTCATTATTTCCTATTTTTATTTTATTTATTAGTTCATATTTTATATCTTTGAGCAAAAATAGTCTTACATTGATTTTTTGATCACATGACATCCCATTATTCATCGATTTGCTTGAGCAGGTGACAGTAATAATTCCATTTGACCCTATCACGTGCCAGTGTAGTCCAATGACATCTGATTGTTTCAGGAATGCAAAGAGCCTCGAACCATTTGTTCAGGGTCTTGATGGTCAGACCTACAAGTCTGACCATCTTGTAGGTGGGCAGCCATGTGACCTTTTGATATCCCGTGGGATCCAGTCGGTAATGGCTCTGGTCCAGTGGTCTTCTTCAATTCACATTACATGTCCAGCCCATATGATTTTTGATGCTTTGGCAAACGAGACAGCGTCCCTGATTTTGGAACAGCAATGGAGGTCAGAACTCCGGATTCCTTCTCTCACTTGAGTGAGGCGTGATATTCCAAGCATGGCCCTTTCAATTCCTCTTTGGGAGACCCGAATAGCATTCTCATCCTGCTTTCATAGGGCACAGGTCTCTGAGGAGTATGTTAATGCAGGGAGAACGGTGTAGTTGAAGAGATGTGCCTGGAGCCGGAGGTTATTTATTTATTTTTAACTATTTCTTCGATGCTTTTGAAGGCATTCCATGCAGCTCTTTTCCTCCTGTGCAGCTCAGGTTTTAGGTCATTCATCATGTTGACTTCTCGACCTAGGTATACATAACTGCTGCATTCAGAGATGTTTGTTCCATCGAGAGTGAATGAGGCCTCGGGAACTAGTTGATTTTTCATGAACATAGTTTTGTTGAGATTCAGCTGTAGGCCTATTCCTCCACATTCTTGGTCAAAGACTTTCAGCATTTGTGCTGCTTGGCTGATGTTTGATGTTATTAGAACGATGTCATCAGCAAAGCGTAGGTGGTGTAGTTGCTGGCCATCTATCTTTGCTCCCATTCCTTCCCCATTCTAATTGTCGCATGATGTTCTCGAGAGTGGAGCTGAAGAGTTTTGGTGAAATGGTATCATCCTGCTGAACCCCTCTTTTTGACATCAATGATCACTTCCTTGTAGAATGGTGAGATCCTGGTGGTGAAACCGTAATATAGCTCACGAAGGATCTTGATGTATTGGGTTTGAATGCCCTGTTTGCCTAGAGCTTCGATGACCACTTCTGCCTCAACAGAATCAAAGGCTTTCTTTAAAGCATTGGACAGAGTGGAATCTTGAACTCCCTACAAACTTCAGTGAGCTTGGTTACCATGTGGATATGGTTGATTGTGCTGAATCCTTTTTAGAAGCTAGCTTTCTCACATGGTTTTCTTCATCTAATGTTCTGCCAATCCTGTTCAGAATAACTCAAGTGAACAGCTTGTAGATGATGGACAACAGGCAGATGTAACGACAGTTTTCAATGTCATGGATGTCTCCCTTCTTGAACAGTAGAAATGCTCTGCTGGTTTTCCATTGGGAGGGCACCTAGCATTCAAACAGGTAGCATGTTAATAGTCGAGCTAGTGTTTAATGAGTACTGGCGGCAGATTCTTCAGGTGTTCGGGTCTGATCTTGTATGGGCCTGGTGCTGTTCCTTTCTTTGCCGATGAAATGGCATGTCGGATTTCAGAAAGGAGAATGTTGGGAATGACATATCCATCCTGCGGAATTTGGTATGTGGGTAGGTGGATGTGGCTATCAAAGAGATCTGCATAGAAGTCATGGATAATCTTCTCCATTTCCTTTCTTGAAGATGTGATATGGAACCCAAAGCAGTCGTTCCATCAGGACATAGGAGGGCAGTCATTTTTTTCTTATAGTTGGAGAAGGACAGGCAGGCGTTGTGAATGCTTTTTCCAGGCTTCCACTGTATCCCTCCAGCACTTTTGCTCTTCTCTCTATGGGGTCTTCCCTTTATCGCTTCTCTGCACTGCTTTGCAAGCTTGGACATTAGTATCTGGTCACCTGAGGCTTTGCGCCTTACCACTTTGGTGAATGAGCTCAAGAGATTTTGAAGACAGGCATCCTTTTGTGTCCTTCTCTCTCTCTCGGCATTCTTGCAATCATGGAGGTGCTGTCGGTTGTATTCTTCATCGATATCATCAATTATAGCATCTTCCCATGTTGCCGCAATGGTGCCAACAGTATTTTATTATTAAAGATAACAATTTTCTTCTGATCCCTGCTTTTGTTTATTCTATATAGATATTTCACTTTTCTTCTAATTTATTTACACTATTTTTAACTATTTAAGCATTTTCAGAATATTTTAAAAGTTTTGGTTAGAATATAATCTGTGATTTAACTACAAAATATTGGCGCTGAAACTATGTTAATTAAACTACGCTACAATTGTGAGCCCCTAGTGGTAGGTACTTAAATTACAATACTTTTCTTGCCTTGGCTTGACTTTCCATGTTATCCGAAAGTAATAATCAGCGAGTGAAGGAGAAACCACTTGTTATCTATTCTTTTCTTTATATTTATATTGCATAGCAAAACATTCAGAGTTTATATTTAGTATCTAAAAGAACTGTGAATTTTATAAATCTTCAAATCATTTTCCTCATTTTCTCCATCCTTGGCTTATGTTGCAATCACTTTTTAAAAAATTTTTATTATACCACCGTGAGACATACAATTACAAAGGTGTTCACAATTGGTTCTTGGTAATACAGTATTCCAGCACCCATCCCTCCACCAGTGCCCCATTTCCACCACCAATGTACCCCACCCCCTCCCACCCACCCCCAGGATGCCTCAACAGCAGGTAGCCTTGTTACCTCCCCTTCTCTCTGTCTCTCTCTCTGTCTCTCTCTCCCTCTTGTTTTACATATTGTGGCTAGCCCTGCAGATATTTAGAGTTTAAAACTTAAGTCTCTTTGTGTATATTCAATGGTGAGTTTTAATCAGCCATTACCATTTCACACATTTAGTAAAACACTTGTATCTATTTATATCCTATTAATGAATGCAGTCATTCTATATCTGTCCTTTCCTTCTGACTAATTTCACTCAGCATGATAGTCTCCATGTCCATCCATTTGCAGGTAAATTTCATAATTTCATCTTTTCTGACAGCTGCATAGTATTCCATAGTTTAGATGAACCACAGTTTCTTTAGCCAGTCCTCTGTTCTCGGGCATTCAGGTTGTTTCCAGATTCTAGCTATAGTGAATAGCACAGAGATGAATAAAGAAGTACAGATAGTGTTTTTGCTATGTGTTTTTCGGTCTCTCGGGTATATTCCCAGGAGTGCTATTACTGGATCAAATGGGAGCTCAATGTCTAGTTTTCGGAGGAATGCCCAAATTGTTTTCCAGAAGGGCTGGACCAGTCGGCACTCCCATCAACAGTGGATCAGAGTCCCTTTTTCCCCACATCCACGCCAGCACCGGTTGTTCTTGCTGTTTTGGATGTGTGCCAGTCTCTGTGGTGTGAGATGGTACCTCATTGTTGTTTTGGTTTTGCAACTCCCTGATGATTAAAGATGAAGAGCACTTTTTCATATGCCTTTTGGCCATTCGAATTTCTTCTTTTTTGGAAGCTTCTGTTCATTTCTTCTCCCCCATTTTTTTGATGGGGTTGGCTGTTTTTTCTTGTGAAGGGATACCAGTGTCTGATATATCCTGGATATTAACCCCTTGTCAGATGGGTATTGGGTGAATATCTTTCCCACTCTGTGGATTGTCTTTGTATCTTGGTCACCATTGTGCCATGCAGAAAATCAAATACCTAGGAATCAGTTTGACAAAGAATGTAAAGGATCTCTACAAAGAAAACTACAAAACGTTACTTCAGGAAATAAAAGAAAACCTGAAGAAATGGAGACGCATTCCCTTGCTCATGGATTGGAAGGATTAACATTATCAAACGGTAATACTCCCTAGAGCTTTATACAGATTCAATGCTGTCCCTATAAAGATACCCATGATGTTCTGCAATCACTTTTTAAGCCCTATTAGGTGGGTGATTAAAATTATATTTTTTTAGGGGCTGGAGCGATAGTCCAGTGGATAGGGTGTTTGCCTTCCACACGGCCAGCCAATGCCGCCCAAGTTCGATCCCGGCATCCCATATGGTCCCCCAAGCACTGCCAGGAGTAATTCCTGAGTGCAGAGCCAGGAGAAACCCCTGAGCATTGCTGGGTGTGACCCAAAAAGAAAAAATAAATAAAATTATATTTTTTCATCTTTTCTCTTTTTTGTTTATTTAGCATCTGTTTTTCATATTCCATAACTATATTCTATTTTTGTCTCTTATTTTTTTTTTAATTTCCAAACATAGAACATTCTGTTGAAACTGGAAAATCATGACTTTAATTTTTAGATCTAAATTATCATTTGTTGATTTTTAGTTCCTTTTATTTTTATTGTTAAAAGTAGCCATACTTTCAATCATTGTGGCTATATTTTTTCTATAAGATTCTGGGTGAATTTTAATAGCTTCTTTAAACTTATTTTCTGTAAATTTGTACATATATCATTTTGCTTTCAAGATCTACTTAATATTAATGAATAACAGCTCTCAGCTCTCTTGTCCTTTTAAAGTCTGACCTTCTGAACTTTCTTTTAGTTCATATCCTGGACATTTTAGAAGTTACATTGTTGTGACACATGTTATTTTTTATGAAAAATAGTAATTTTTACTATTTAAAGATAGCAAATTTTTGGACTTAATAATTAAGATTTCCTCAAAAATGTACAGCAATAATTTTGTTAATTTTTTATCCTTTCAGCATTTTACTTTGTACTTATGAGTGTTATATGTGAGAGCAAGCAAGAGAGAAATTTGGCATTTTTTCTCATTAGCATAATTCAGGTTTCAGCTAATAAATCAACCCGCATTAGTATCCAAATTAGGAATCCCTAAATTTATTGCCACAGTTAACCTTAATTTTATTTCTCATTTTCAAGCTGCTTCTCAATGCTCATATAATATTTGCTCCTCCCTTCCTCCTTAGCAAGTGAAACTCTGATGCTTCCGAAATCCACAATTCTACCCAACCCGAGTACAGAAGCTCTCTAGATTAAAATGAAATAACAATATAAATATATCACTAAATGCC
The DNA here is from genome assembly GCA_021461705.1 of Cryptotis parvus. Taxonomy (NCBI): domain Eukaryota; kingdom Metazoa; phylum Chordata; class Mammalia; order Eulipotyphla; family Soricidae; genus Cryptotis; species Cryptotis parvus. Next base: position 50,394 of record JAJIBD010002764.1, read on the forward strand.
AAACATTTTATTGGATACAGAAGCAACCAAATAACTACCAAAAATATTACTAATGGGTACCAAGTGCTACTTACTGATAATAGAGTATATACTTGTTTCTCAAGCAAATATGGAGAATTATGAGTGATTTAATATTTGTTCCCAAAGGAAGAAACATTTAAATACCTAACTGTAATTAAATAATAGTAACAAAATCTAACAGCAAATTATAAATAAAAATGAAATTTTAAATAAAATACTGAATTATAGAACTCTTGACTACCTTCTACCTTCTTGAAAGGTAGAAGTTGCTATCACAGAATTTGTTATATAACTGTAATCATATATGCACTTTTTATATCATTGCTATATTTTTCCTTTTCCACTGATAAAGCAAATATTTGAGTGCTGGAAAATTATCCTTTACTACAGCTTGCAATCTATCTAGTATTTTATAAACATTAGAATATATTATAAGCTTATATAAGAACATATTACACACATATAAGCTTATTATAAACACTATGATATTTAAAGAAATATCTTTGGGGAACAATTAATAACTGTTAGCCAGTTTTATTTCAAAGACCAACAGTTACAAGCATACATCATTCCCCAAAAATTAAATTCTATTTCTCTTAAAGACACTGTTTTCCCTCCTCATTCTGTCACTGTAAGGACACATGTTTATGCCTCACAAGTCTCTACACTCTCATGCACCCACGTTAAGGAGAATGAGTGCCAATAGTGTTATCTGTAGAAACTCTGCTTTGGTTCAAATCCAAATCTGCATCTCCGATCATTTTCTTTTTATCTAAATCACTAGTTGAATATGTTTAATATTTTATAAAACATCAGAATAAAAAAAAAAGAAAATATTTTTGACTATAATTTACAAATAGGAAAGCAGAATTATCATGGTAAACTGGCTCCTGACATGCTCTGCCAGTCCACAAGACTGGTTTTGAGACACAACAGCATTACTTGTGACATCAACTCACTAGCCTGACCATACCTGGTCCCCAGTGTCACCTGCAAAACTAAGGAAAGCACGTGGATAATGGTGAGGAATTTACCAAACACTACTCCCTAGTTCTCAATCCTCTTCCCTGAAACCATAATGTTCAGTTGGCCAACAAGTATCTTCCTTTGCTGAAAGCATCCCCAATGTAGGTACTCAGGAACTTTCTGATGAACTTCATTCGTGCCTGGCCTTCATGGCACACCACAGAGGCACCACCTGGTAAGAGCAACAGTGAGGCTCAGCAGCCCAGTGGCTAGGGCTATGGACACTCAGTTTTCTTCTACTGCAGTCATACCCTAACTGTCCTTACCAAGGCTCCTGGAGATGCTTCTCACCCCCAGCTAACAGAAAAGGGAGCAAGTATGATGTGATCATTTCTAACAGGCTGATGATAATAAGGAACAAAACCAATGCAGGGAGTTGGGAATAAAAAAACATAACGGAACTCAAGTCAAAAGAAATGCATACTTTGAAACTGGGGCCAAAGAGCCTTGTGGCTTGTACAGGTCAAACATGAAAGTTTCCCTCTGAAGCAACTGATGTTTAATCTGCATAAAAAGCAGGAGAACAAATAAATGAAATAAAGAGAAAGACAATTCAAACAATGAAGAAAGAACAGATGGCAAACACAAAAGAAGGGCGGCCCAGAATATTTCAACGAAAACAAACAAATCCCCAAAGCAGATTCAAGTAAATGTGCCCAGCAGGAAGCAACAAGCAATGTGCAGTGAGGAGAACTTCAGTTAAACATAATGGAGCGGCAATGTTCCCTGTGCAGCTCTTCAGAGCAGACGCCTACAGAATGGACTGTTGTGCTTGATGATATTAATTACTTAAATCTATGAGAAAATATGTCCATAGCTACCCAAACAAAATCAATTGACTAAAATGCCTCAAATACTTATATATGTGGATATTCATGACTTAGAGCAAGCCCTGAATCTCATTCAGGAGCACTTCCCCCAATGAATGACAGTTCAATTATAGCCCAAAAGAGATGGTGCCTCTATCTCAGAATGAAGAAAAAGTCTTTAGAGCAACTGTCAGACACAACCTATTCATTGCAGATAACGTTGATGTAAACTTTTACAATGATCCAATTAATATATACTTGGTTTTTTTAGAATAAAGAAAACATGCTTATTATAAACACTATGAAAATGCACTGAAAATAGGGTGAGCATAATCAGATGAAACAATCATTTTTATGAAATAATATTTGAAAAACATCCTCCATAATATATGGGGAAGGTAGAAAGTAATCAAGATCTACCACAAACATGTGGGAGTCAGAAGTTAGGTAAGACAGAGTAGAGAACAGTGTTCTAATAATCGTCGAAAATGATAATACCAGTCTAGAACTGAGCATTGATAGGCAAAAAGATACACATGATAACCTCTAAATGTATATATTGTAATCCATGTGTGTAAGAGAAGGAAGAGAGAAATAGAGAGAGAAACAGAGAGAGAAAAAAAAGAAAAAGAACATGCCATAGAGGCAGACTAGGGGAGGGTGGAAGGAATTGGGGACATTGGTGGTGATGAATGGGCACTGGTGGAGGGGTGGGTGCTGGAACACTGTATGACCAAAACCCAAAATATAAATGTCTTTGTAATTTTATATCCCATGGTGGCATATAAAATATTAAATAAAATAAAATAAAATAAAATAAAATAAAGTACTCTTTCAACTTAAAAAAAAAGTTAAATAAAGGTATGTCTGAGACTAGGTAATAATTGCATAGGTTAAGCTGAAGAGATAGCAGAGATAACAAAGGGGTAAGGCATTTGTCCATCACCAGCACCACATGTAATTCTCAGAGCTCCTCTAGGAGTAAGTGAACCCGAGAAAAGAACCCTGAGTCTGCTAGGTATGGCTCAAAAACCAAAAGGAATAATTTTGTAATGAGCAATCAAATACAACTATATAACTATAAATAGTAAACTATAATATACAACCATTCCCTCAAATTAAAATGACCAAGAAAGTATGATTATTTGATATTTGATATTTATTATAAATATAATCTTGAACTAGTTCATTTTTCATGAAAATTGTTTTATTTAGATTCAGCTGTAGACCTATCTTTCCACATTCACAGTTGAAGTCAGCCAGCATTTATGCCACTTGGCTAATGTTTGATGTTAGTAGAACGATGTCATCAGTGAAACAGAGGTGGTGTAGTTGCCAACCATCTATCTTCACTCCCATTCCTTTCCATTCTAATTGTTCCATGATGTTCTCGAGGGTGGCACTGAAGATTTTTGGTGAAATGGTATCAGCCTGCTGAACCCCTCTTTTGACATCATTGATCACTTCCTTGTAAAATGGTGAGATCCTGGTGGTAAATTCATGATACAGTTCTTGACATATTGGGTTTGAAAGCCCTGTTTGGTTAGGGGCTTCGATGACTGCTTCAGTCTCAACAGAATCAAAGGCTTTCTTTAAATCAATGAAAGTTGGCAGAGCAGCATCTTGAATTCCCTACAGACCTCAATGGGCTTGGGTATTGTGTGGATATGGTTGATTGTGCTGAATCCTTTTCAGAACCCAGCTTGCCTCTTTTGTCACATGTTCCAAGGAAGAGTTCTTCTCCAGGGTCAAAAACCATGTGATGCAATTGACGCCTTCTTGTTTTGGTCAGACTAATGATGTCGTACTTGATCTTTTATGCTTGCACCATCAGGTCCTCGATATATGCTTCGATGCCATCATACGTGCATTGAAAGTACAGACAGTCATTTTAGTCCTTCTTCATTTGGGCAGCCTAGTTTGGTCCTATGATTTTATCAGTCTCTCTTTGCTCGTCCTTCTTAGTGCTGCCATATTTAGGGCTCTTTCAGGGTCAGGGGGATAAACATTGTTTTTACTGGTTTTGGCATATCAAATACGCATCAGAAAGCTTGCCAGGCTCTGCCATGAGGGCAGTATACTCCCAGTAGCTTGCTGGGCTCTCTGAGAGGAATTGGTAGAATATTGGCAATTTACAGATGAATTGCGTGACTGAATGCGGCTGAATGCAATGGGGAGAGCTGGTAGCATCTCTGCCTGGTGTATCTGTGTCTGTGGTTCAAGCATACCTGGGCTTGAAATACTTTTCTCTGTAGGATGGGTCTCTGACAAGCCAGGCTTGAGATTGGCTTTTCTCTTGGGTGGAACTTTGATGAGCTGTGGAGTCTGGATGATGAAAAACGCCGCCAGCACAGTGTGGGGGTTGCTCTGGATTCCTCTGAGGCTCTATTGGGATGGTGGTCTTAGGTCAGAAATCGTTCTACATCTCTGGCCCCTTGTGGTCAGTGAGTACAGAGAGTGCAATGGGGAGAGCTGGTAGCAGTTCTGCCTGGTGTATCTGCATCTGTGGTTCAAGCATACCTATGCTTGAAATACTTTCCTCTGTAGGTTGGGTCTCTGACAAGCCGGCCTTGACATTGACTTTTTCTCTTGGGTGGAGCTCTGATGGGCTGTGAGTCTAGTTCCAGATAGAACAAACATCTCTGAATGCAGCAGTTTTGTGTACCTAGGCCGAGAACTCCAACATGATGAACGACCTAAAACCTGAGCTGTGCAGGAGGAAGAGAGTGATGAAGAATGCCTACAAGGGCATCAAAGAAATAGCTAAAAGGACAAAAGAACCTCTGGCTCCAGGCACATCTCTTCAAGTCCACCATTCTCCCTGCACTAACATATGCCTCCAGAGACCTGGGCCCTACAAAAGCAGGATGAGAATACTATTCATGTCTCCCAAAGAGGAATTGAAAGAGCTATGCTTAGAATATCACGCCTCACTCAAGTGAGAGAAGGAATCAGAGTTCCAACCTCTGTTGAAGATCAAGAGTCAGGGACACTGTCTCGTTTGCCAAGGCATTGAAAATCGATGGACTCGACATGTAATCTGACTTGGAGACAACAGCTGGACTAGAGCCATTACTGACTGGATACCACGGGATGTCAAAAGGTCACATGGCCACCCACCTACAAGATGGTCAAACTTCATCAAGACCCTGAACAAACAGCTTGAGGCTCTTCGTATTCCTGGAGCAAGCAGATGCCATTGGGCTACACTGGAAAATGACAGGGACAAATTGAAATGTTACTGGTGCCTGCTCGAGCAAATCAACCAATAACAGGATGTCAAGTAATCAAGTGATTATAAATATGAGAATGTTAAATGCAAAATAAGTTCTGGATCTACTTTATTGGGTAACCAAGTTGTAAGAATTTGTCATAGCTCAATACTCTGCTTAAGATTTCAAATTTACCAAAGAAGTCGTATTTCCATGAGAATAATAGAGGCTATTTGCTATTAGGTTGGGTAACAAGATACAGAAGTTTCAGGAATACCTCTCAATACTGCTTTATAGATATAAAGTAGAATTTATCGACCCAAGTAGATTATAGATCTAGACTATAGAGCTTTATAGATACAAGTAGAATTATCCATAATAATACAAAATTGATTATTATCTTGTAAAATAAAAAATAATTAGACACTCGATTTGGAATTTGGAATTTGGTTATTAGATCATCAGCCTTCAAATTCTGGCATAATCTGTAGCCAATAGATCACTAAAAATTGGTCATTTCCAGTTTCAGAACCGGTCCCCAAAAGAGAGATGCAAAATTAGTCACCTGCTAGAAACTACAACTATTTTCCAAACTAATGGCTCGAAGCCCATAAGATGGCAGCAGGCTTGGTGTGCTTAGGCATATTCACTTCCCTTCTCTTGACCTGAAAAGAAAAACTCACATGCCGAGAGTCTCGTAATCACTTTGGAACTTCCCTGGCAGGGGTTGCAAAACAATAAATGAGGAAAATGTGTAGCAGATATAATATGTTTATTTTCTATTTGTTGACAAAGTACAATCTTTTATTTATTTATTTTTAATGAGGGGCCTATTTATAATAGATTCAGTGTAATATAATTGACATGAAACCCTTACAAATAAAACATTATATCTATCAAATTGTGGCACGACTATTGCTCAGGTCAGTTGGATGCTCCAGGCAAACAGCCACTGAATATCCATAAGTGTCTGTCTCTGAGACCTATCGGTATCTATCAGATGTCTCTATCGATCTTTCTGTCCCCTAACCTTACAAAAGTACTTGACTTCATAAGAACATTTTGAATTTAAAGGTATACCTTTCCTAAAATGAATACAAATATTGATTTTAAAATATAAGTTTTATAGTTCAAGATAGATTAATTAAAGAGATGAATTATGGGATGGCCCCAAGAAAGCTCAATCATAGTGTCAGCCTTAGTTTAAAAAACATATATAGGCATATTTGAAATATGATCAGGAGGTAAACAACTACATTAGTAAGAACTAGTAATGAGAAACTATCAAATATTTTTTAAAAATCAAGCTTTCGCCTAATAAGATTGCATGGATTTTAATATGGATATTTCTTAAAGCATGAGTCAGTGAGGAATACAAAACTGGAGTGAAATGTAAATATTGTAAATTTGAAATTTGAAAACAATTTAGATAAAATGATTATATGACAAATTTGATAAAAAAGTTCACCTGAAGACAATTCTGGAACCTTGATATTTAGTTTCTTGATATAGATCTAGGTCTTATGTAGAAATTAATTTAGTGAAAATTTATTATATTGAATCATGATTATGTATCTTCCTAATGATAAAATTTGATAACAAAATATATAGTTCTATAGCTACTTGTTAAAATATTCTATTTACATATTTAAATATAAGAAAAATTACTGGGTAAGATCATCTTAAGTCAGTATTACACTCCAGATATCATATATCTTACTTTAAAAAAAAAGGGAAACATTTATTTTCATAAAAACATTTATATTTAAGTAGTTCCAAGTGTCATGAGGAAATGACCACCATAAGTAAGTGCATTTTGTTCCTTTTGTCACCATGAAATTCAACCATTCATGCTAGACATGCTGTATTAGATTGCATCATATCATTGATCAATTTAATTAGGAAATGAAAGGAATAACTGATTTTGTTGGAAGTTAATGTTACCTCAGTGCCAATATGATTTTATGTCAATGGCAGAAAAAATCATATAAATGGTTCTGGAAATGTGTTTATTAGCATCCCAATTTCCCCAGATCAATTGCTTCTTCTATCTTTGACCAAATGAGTTGGTTGCTCTGAGCTTCTTCTGTGAAACAGGCTCAATGTGGAGATCTCGAAATTTCTATTCTGATGTGTATACATTCAGCTCTCTTCATGCAAAGGGGGTCTGTTTCAAAACCTCTTTTTAAATCATGCATTTCTAAAAAGTCAAGAGCAACTTTGGAGAAGCTGATAGAAATAACACTATGCTAAAATATTCCTAACAAGAACCTTCACAACTGTTATCTGTGCATTTTTAAAAGCTGTGTTTAAAAAAATCATAAGTGTAGTAGTATGATGGAATATATATATGTTCAAAACAACCAAACTCCATATAATATCAATTAATTTTTAATTCAAAAATGCTGGGAAGGGGAAGAGCCTGGGTACCTTCATGAAGTTTTCTTTGACTATAATCTGATGAGTTGCTTGATGCCCCACGCCAACCACTCATGCCCTGGCCTGTCCGCAGAAGCAACGATGTGCTTTTAGATCTCTCTGGTGCAGGGAGCTGTTGGAGTGTTTGGGCATGAAGCCCTGACATTTATCAATTCTATGAATCACAATGCCAGAAACAGATTTAAATTAGGAATTTCCATCTACAATATAAAAACGAAAGATGAAGACCTACGGTGAGGAGAAGTGGCCTCCATGGTTGTAGAGCAGGAAGTCTGCACTCCAGCCTCAGGAGACTTACAGCAACTGTCAGAAGTAGGGAGACTGTGGATGTCTGCAGGATGTCTCTGCCCAGGGTGATTCTCAAAAAACTGGAGGAGTCAGACATGGAGGACAAGGACAGTCAGC